>CM036758.1:40862029-41187029 GCA_020796225.1 Arion vulgaris
ATGCCTGGCAGACACTCACACATATACCCACAGACACCACATAGACGCAATACAGACCCCCACACATACACCCACAGAGATACCCACACATACACCCACACATACGCCAACACAGACACCACACAGACACCCACACAGACACCCACAGACGCCAATACAGACGCCCACACAAACGCCAACACATACACACACAGACGCCAAAACAGACAACCACACAGACACCACACAGACACACATACAGTCGCCAATACAGACGCGCACACAGACGCCAACACAGACGCCCACACAGATACCCACACATACACCCACACAGACGCAAACACAGACATCCACACAGACACCACACAGACGCCAACACAGACACCACACAGACAACACACAAATACCCACACAGATACCACACAGATACCCACACAGACACCCACACAGACGCCAACACAGACACCACACAGACACCCTCACAGTCGCCAATATAGACGCGCACACAAACGCCAACACATACACCCACACAGACGCCAACACAGACACCAACACAGACGCCAACACAGACGCCCACACATACACCCATACAGACGCCTAACACAGACACCCACACAGACACCCACACAGACACCCACACAGACACCCATACAGACACCCACACAGACGCCCACACAGACACCCACACAGACGCCACACAGACGCCAACACAGACACCCACACAGACACCCACACAGACATCCACACAGACGCCCACACAGACGTCCACACAGACGCCCACACAGACACCATACAGAGGCCCACACAGACGCCCACACATACGCTAACACATACACCCACACAGACACCCACACAGACACCCACACAGTCCTTAACAGAGGCGCTCAAAACGCCAACACATACACCCACACAGACGCCAACACAGACACCCATACAGACGCCACACAGACGCCCACACAGACGCCAACACAGACGCCCACACAGACGCCAACACAGACGCCCACACAGACGCCAACACAGACACCACACAGACACCACACAGACACCCACACAGACACCCATACAGACACCCACACAGACGCCAACACAGACGCCCACACAGACGCCCACACAGACACCAACACAGACACCCACACAGACACCCACACAGACATCCACACAGACACCCACACAGACATCCACACAGACGCCCACACAGACGTCCACACAGACGGCCACACAGACGCCAACACAGACACCCATACAGAGGCCCACACAGACGCCCACACATACGCTAACACAGACGCCACACAGACACCCACACAGACACCCATACAGAGGCCTCACACAGAGCCCACACATACGCTAACACAGACACCCACACAGAAACCCACACAGACACCCACACAGACACCCACACAGGCGCCAACACAGTTAGTGATGTATAACTGGTACCAATAAAGTACATAATGACCGAGAAACAGAATAATACGACGGTGCAACAAGTCATCTGTAAACTTTAATTCACCTCACACAGAGCCAATGGTCCGCTTTAGGCAATACAAATGATTGTAATTCTTCTAGATTATAACAATAACAAATGGTTGTAATTCTACTAAAGTATAACAATAACAGATTATTGTAATTTTACTCAAGTATAACAATAACAAATGATTATATTGCTACCACAATATAACAATAACGAATGAGTGTTATTATATTCAATTACTTCACGCGTCCAGCGAGTCAAGTGAAGAAAATGGAACCATAAAAGTCGTTCTCTTTTTTCAAGTATTTCGTGAAACACTCGAATAATTAATTAGACATATCGACAGATACTACAAAATGAGTTGCGGTCGTGATGCCATTTTTCTAGCACAACTTGGCCGTCTTGTTCCGCTTATGATTCGATGAAGAATGGACTCAAGTAATTCATAAAACATATTGACAATCAAAAGCGAAACGCTATCAATACAAAAATACATCAAATTTTAACGAGTCGCCAGTCGTTCGAGTGATTTAATTGTATGTTGCCATGACAGATATTAAATTATATCTTCTATCTGAATAATAGAAGAGAATTGGTATCCCATAAGTCTTGCTAAGTGATTTCTCATGTCTGGTTGCAAATTGTTTCACGTGGATTTTTACAAAAGGACGATGGCACCACGCGTTCAGAAATCAATGGTAACCTACTGAACGTAATAATACCTAGAAAATCACAAACAGCTTTAAAAAGCTGGGGTTGATTCTCAAAGTCCTGTAAAGGATATGCAATTAAATTAACTCCGGACATGTCCATATGTGCTCCGATCTCCTTCGAATGAAATTCACCGACTAACAGTACCAGTTAAATATACATGTTGTGCTGTTCATTTCTGTACCCTTCAATTAAAGTTCTTACAATCTAGCTGTTGAAGTGGATTGGTTTAAATGTAAATCATCTTTGCGGTCACATTCTATGAGAGCGTTCAGAATGTCAGCTCTACCCATTGGCTGATCCCCTGATATGGTTGCAGAGCCAGCCAACCTGTCTGCTCTTTCATTGCTAACGACACCCATGTGCGTCGGAACAAAGATAAGTGTAATTCTTCAAATTGTTGACGCTTGTAGTGGTTCAGTCCATTGCCTGCTCACAGAACCAACCTTCATCTTTCGCTTCATACTTATTGAATTACTTAGAATGTAGGCAGGAGTGTAGCTTTGTCACTCTATCTAGAGTAGTTTATCAGACTGTAATCTCTGACACACCGCTGCATGTCCACACATTTTGATGTTCCAAATGGCAAAGTCATACATCTGTTTTCCACTTACTCTTTTGTTCTCACATTACTTTTCAATATTATCTTTAGTAACAAGGATTCATATATTTCTCATTTTATTCAGTAAATGAAAAAATATCGAAGTAACGAAATCCAACAAAGATGGAATAAAGCAAATCAAATTATTGAACAAATGACAAGAATTTTAAAATGTAAGAATGTCACAATGAACACTAAAAGAGTATTATACAACACAATATGTCTCACTACATTATGCTATCAGTATCAAACCTGGACGTTGACATCAAACTATAGAAGAAAACTAGTCATGAGAGAAATGAAGTTTCTACACAGAATGCTGGAGTAACAAGAAGAGTTCCATTAGAAATGAAGTGTCTACACAGAATGTTTGAGTAACAAGAAGAGTTCCATTAGAAATGAAGTGTCTACACAGAATGTTGGAGTAACAAGAAAAGTTCCATTAGAAATGAAGTGTCTACACAGAATGTTGGAGTAACAAGAAGAGTTCTATTAGAAATGAAGTGTCTACACAGAATGTTGGAGTAACAAGAAAAGTTCCATTAGAAATGAAGACATCAGGAAAAAAGGTGGGTAGAACTTTATCAAGAAATAACAAATGAAATGTTTTTTTTCAAATAAGC
Organism: Arion vulgaris; assembly: GCA_020796225.1. Classification (NCBI taxonomy): domain Eukaryota; kingdom Metazoa; phylum Mollusca; class Gastropoda; order Stylommatophora; family Arionidae; genus Arion; species Arion vulgaris. The sequence continues at coordinate 40,865,412 of CM036758.1, forward strand.
AGATTACCAAAAGACATTGCGCTTCAAAGAGAAATACTACTCCGATAAAGTGGATACAAAGCAAAAGGTTGTCCATGCAAAAGGTGGAACACAGAAATAACAGAGGCAGTGAAAAACACTATTTATGAAGCGCATACAAAAGCCTGTTCTAGAAATCTCTTCTTATTCTGACGCTGTGAGACAAAACAGAATTAGAGAAAAGAAGAAAAAATCTCATATATTTAAATATAACAAAAATATACTATTTGACAATTTTATTATTTTCATTTCTAGTTGTTGCAGAACTTTTTATTATGTTTTTGTCTTCCTTACTCCCCACACTCGTCTGTGTAACCATCTCTTCAATGCATTGATTGTGTTTTCTTTTTGTTTCTTGTTCATGTTTTCAACCACATACAACATTGTTGGATATATATACAACTTCATGATTATCCCAACTGGCAATTGTCAACTATCACTACGACCACTACAAACTCTATTACTTATATAATCAATACTACTTCTACAGCCACTGCTACGACTAGTGATAACATTACAACTAACACTGTTACAACTAGTGATAACACTACAACTAACACTGCTACAACTAGTGATAACATTACAACTAACACTGCTACAACTAGTGATAACACTACAAATAACACTGCTATAACTAGTGATAACACTACAACTATCACTGCTACAACTAGGGACAACACTACAACTAACACGGCTACTGTTACAACTTGTGATAACACTACAACTAACACTGCTATAAATAGGGATAACACTACAACTAACACTGCTACAACTAGTGATAACACTACAACTAACACTGCTACAACTAGTGATAACAATACAACTAACACTGCTACAACTAGTGATAACACTACAACTAACACTGCTACATTTAGTGATAACACTAGAACTAACACTGTTACAACTAGGGATAACACTACAACTAACACTGCTACAACTAGTGATAACACTACAAATAACACTGCTATAACTAGTGATAACACTATAACTATCACTGCTACAACTAGGGACAACACTACAACTAACACTGCTACTGCTACAACTAGTGATAACACTACAACTAACACTGCTACAACTAGTGATAACATTACAACTAACACTGCTATAAATAGGGATAACACTACAACTAACACTGATACAACTAGTGATAACACTACAACTAACACTGCTACCACTAGTGATAACACTACAAATAACACTGCTACAACTAGTGATAACACTACAACTAACACTGCTACAACTAGTGATAACACTACAACTAACACTGTTACAACTAGTGATAACACTACAACTAACACTGTTACAACTAGTGATAACACTAGAACTAACACTGCTACAACTAATGATAACACTACAACTAACACTGCTACAACTAGTGATAAAACTACAACTAACACTGTTACAACTAGTGATAACATTACAACTAACACTGCTACAACTAGTGATAACACTAGAACTAACACTGCTACAACTAATGATAACACTACAACTAACACTGCTACAACTAGTGATAACACTAGAACTAACACTGCTACAACTAATGATAACACTACAACTAACACTGTTACAACTAGTGATAACATTACAACTAACACTGCTACAACTAGTGATAACACTAGAACTAACACTGCTACAACTAGTGATAACACTACAAATAACACTGCTATAACTAGTGATAACACTACAACTAACACTGCTACAACTAGGGACAACACTACAACTAACACTGCTACTGTTACAACCTGTGATAACACTACAACTAACACTGCTATAAATAGGGATAACACTACAACTAACACTGCTACAACTAGGGATAACACTACAACTAACACTGCTACAACTAGTGATAATACTACAACTACCACTGCTACAACTAGTGATAACACTAGAACAAACACTGTTACAACTAGGGATAACACTACAACTAACACTGCTACAACTAGTGATAACACTACAACTACCACTGCTACAACTAGTGATAACACTACAACTAACACTGTTACAACTAGGTATAACACTACAACTAACACAGCTACAACTAGGGATAACACTACAACTAACACTGCTACAACTAGTGATAACACTACATCTAACACCGCAACAACTAGTGATAACACTACAACTAACACTGTTACAACTAGTGATAACACTACAACTAACACTGCTACAACTAGTGATAACACTACAACTAACACTACTACAACTAGTGATAACACTACAACTAACACTGCTACAACTAGTGATAACACTACAACTAACACTACTACAACTAGGGATAACACTACAACTAACACTGTTACAACTAATGATAACACTACAACTAACACTGCTACAACTAGTGATAACACTACAACTACCACTGCTACGACTATGGATAACATTACAACTAACACTGCTACAACTAGTGATAACACTACAACTAACACTGCTACAACTAGTGATAACACTACAACTAACACAGCTACAACTAGTGATAACACTACAACTAACACTGCTACAACTAGTGATAACACTATAACTAACACTGCTACCACTAGTGATAACACTACAAATAACACTGCTACAACTAGTGATAACACTACAACTAACACTGCTACAACTAGTGATAACACTACAACTAACACTGTTACAACTAGTGATAACACTACAACTAACACTGTTACAACTAGTGATAACACTAGAACTAACACTGCTACAACTAATGATAACACTACAACTAACACTGCTACAACTAGTGATAAAACTACAACTAACACTGTTACAACTAGTGATAACATTACAACTAACACTGCTACAACTAGTGATAACACTAGAACTAACACTGCTACAACTAATGATAACACTACAACTAACACTGCTACAACTAGTGATAACACTAGAACTAACACTGCTACAACTAATGATAACACTACAACTAACACTGTTACAACTAGTGATAACATTACAACTAACACTGCTACAACTAGTGATAACACTAGAACTAACACTGCTACAACTAGTGATAACACTACAAATAACACTGCTATAACTAGTGATAACACTACAACTAACACTGCTACAACTAGGGACAACACTACAACTAACACTGCTACTGTTACAACCTGTGATAACACTACAACTAACACTGCTATAAATAGGGATAACACTACAACTAACACTGCTACAACTAGGGATAACACTACAACTAACACTGCTACAACTAGTGATAATACTACAACTACCACTGCTACAACTAGTGATAACACTAGAACAAACACTGTTACAACTAGGGATAACACTACAACTAACACTGCTACAACTAGTGATAACACTACAACTACCACTGCTACAACTAGTGATAACACTACAACTAACACTGTTACAACTAGGTATAACACTACAACTAACACAGCTACAACTAGGGATAACACTACAACTAACACTGCTACAACTAGTGATAACACTACATCTAACACCGCAACAACTAGTGATAACACTACAACTAACACTGTTACAACTAGTGATAACACTACAACTAACACTGCTACAACTAGTGATAACACTACAACTAACACTACTACAACTAGTGATAACACTACAACTAACACTGCTACAACTAGTGATAACACTACAACTAACACTACTACAACTAGGGATAACACTACAACTAACACTGTTACAACTAATGATAACACTACAACTAACACTGCTACAACTAGTGATAACACTACAACTACCACTGCTACGACTATGGATAACATTACAACTAACACTGCTACAACTAGTGATAACACTACAACTAACACTGCTACAACTAGTGATAACACTACAACTAACACAGCTACAACTAGTGATAACACTACAACTAACACTGCTACAACTAGTGATAACACTATAACTAACACTACTACAACTAGGGATAACACTACAACTACCACTGTTACAACTAATGATAACACTACAACTAACACTGCTACAACTAGTGATAACACTACAACTACCACTGCTACGACTATGGATAACATTACAACTAACACTGCTACAACTAGTGATAACACTACAACTAACACTGCTACAACTAGTGATAACACTACAACTAACACAGCTACAACTAGTGATAACACTACAACTAACACTGCTACAACTAGTGATAACACTACAACTAACACTGCTACAACTAGTGATAACACTACAACTAACACTACTACAACTAGGGATAACACTACAACTAACACTGTTACAACTAATGATAACACTACAACTAACACTGCTACAACTAGTGATAACACTACAACTACCACTACTACAACTAGTGATAACACTACAACTAACACTACTACAACTAGGATAACACTCAACTAACACTGCTACAACTAGTGATAACACTACAACTAACACTACTACAACTAGTGATAACACTACAACTAACACTACTACGACTAATAGTAATAGCATTACTACAGCTTCTACTAATACCACTACTACGAGAAACTACTACTATTAAAATTAGCTAACATTCGACAACTACTGATGCGACTACTACAGCTTCTGCAACTACTACTAATACTACTACTACTACGACTACTATTACTGCTACTTTTATAAATACTAGTACTACTATAACTACTAGTACAACTACTCTAACAACAAGAACAATAACAACAAAAACAACAACAACAACAACAGTATCAACAACTACTAATAGTACAACTATTACTGCAACAAATACTACTACTACTGATGTTCGTCTTCCATCAAGTTCTCGCATGTTAACAATATATGCAATGTTAACTTTTTCACAAAATAATCTCTTTATCTCAGTGACACATAATCCCATTAGTCGCGGCCTACTTGATTTGTTGCAGTGTCCACATGAAATAGATTGTCATTATCTCTTTGAGTAATGAATAATGGTACACTTTCTTCGAAGCGCACATTAAGACTCGTTTTAGAAATCTCTTTTTGACCTTACGCTGTGAGGCAAACAGGATTGGAGAAAAGAAAAAAAAAAGATTTCTGACCACACTTTGCTACACTAAGATTACTGACCACACTTTGCTACACTTAGATTACTGACCACACTTTGCTACACTTAGATTACTGACCACACTTTGCTACACTTAGAGCAGATCTAAAAAGTATTCTTCTGAGCAACAAATGTGAAACATCATCATCATCAAGTATCATGTCTCTTACAGTACGACGCTCTCATCACAGACTTCCTGAATAACTATACGTCTCTTGCAAGTTTTCCCGCCTCTTCTAATGTCATGTTCAAGGTTTCTTTGATGTCCTGAAGTCAACTATGTCTTTGTCTTCTACTGTCTCTACTCCCAGGAACCATGCCTTCTATTACTGTTCTCTTCAAACCTCCATGTTGTTTAACGTGACCGAAATACTTCATTTTCTGGGACATGTTGTTGTTTATGAGACAATGCTCAACGATATGTAAATCTTGTAGTGTGTTCTTGTTTTTTTCTTTTCTTTCTCCAGGGCGCTCTAAGAATTTTTTAAAAGCACCTTATTTCAAACGCTTCGAAAAGTTCATGAAATAATTAATATTAACTACAGTGAAACATATTGTAGGAAAGTGTATACATACACACATGTAACAGGATAGTCACAGTCGCTCAGAAAATTGGGGAAATGACATAAAATTAAACTCTACCAACTCTACATATATGTCTCAAAGCAAAGCATTTCTGCCTGCAAACAGCTCTCATGTCTTCATATTTGGAATTGCTCTCCCAAACACAGCTTCTCTGTATAAAACTCAGCTTCCCAGTGACAAAATATGCAACTATTTCCATACACTCAGAAATTATCTGTCATTAATTTCTACTACTATATGTTCATAGCAAAGTTTTAGATTTGAAAGCAATGTTTGTGTGCTGTAAGTTTGTGAAAATGTTGGTGTATGTTTGTAAAACTGTTGTTGTAAGTTTGTGAAAATGTTGGTGTAAGTTTGTGAAACTGTTGGTGTAAGTTTGTGAAAATGTTGGTGTAAGTTTGTGAAACTGTTGGTGTAAGTTTGTGAAAATGTTAGTGTAAGTTTGTGACACTGTTGATGTAAATTTATTATGAAATATTTCTTACCTTTTTTTTTATCTGAGATGTAGTTTGTTGTGTAAAGGGCGGGGGACCCATGGAGCAAGACTATGTGTGTTTATATATTTTATTTGTGATCTGGTTTATGGCTCCTGTAGCTTAAGTGCTGGTGAGCTCGATCACAATCCAAGAGTACCTGGTTCCAACACCGCGGAGGGCAGTTTGGAAGCACATTTGTTTCCAATGAATTTTACGAGCGCTAAAATTAGACCTCACCATTCAGAAAGTAATGTAAAACTACTGAACGTATATATAGTTACTAGAAAGTCAACGACTCATTTACTGTGGTTGATTGTGACGTCCCGTAAACGATATGCCACGATTGTTATTTCAGTTTAGTTAGTTAGTTAGTCTTTCCTCTTGGGCCTGTGGGCGGCGCATAGGGCGGAGGTCATAGCTCTCCATGTCTCGCGGTTCGTTGCTATCTGTTTTAGGTCTTTAATGTTTACTAGGCCCATCGTTGAGCCTTCTCTGGTGATGGTTCTACGCAGAGTCTCTCTTGGTCTTCCTCGCTTTCTTTCAGTTTAGTTTGTTGTATATTTTTCTCTCTTACCGTTATGAGTTATATATGCCCTGCAGTTAATTTCTCCATACCACTCTGTCCTGTGCAACTAGTTCAATCTCTTCTGTGGAATTTAGTCCGATACTTCTTGTCAATATAAGCTTGGTTTATTAGTTTTTCATGAATTGCTCTAATAATTATATTGTAGAATGTGAGTAATGAGCTAACAAATTTGTTAGAATGTTTATTTAGAGAACGTTAATGAAACTATTTGATACACATTTTACTAGGTTTGTTTGCTAGGAAGAAATTGTTGATATAGATTTCATGAATATAGTAATGATCCACTGTATGCATAGTCTTCTAAAATAGAACATCAAGAACGAAGGCGAAAGGTAGACCACAAAAAATATGGATATATGACACAGCAGAATTCTGTCAAAATTCAAAAATGACTATCACCATAGCAAGTAGAGAGTAGCAAGAAAACAATGACAGTAGACAACAATGTTGTAACAGTAGGACAACAAAAGTGGAAGTAGAAATAATGATATATAAATATATATTTCTATACAAATTGTGTGTGGATACTCAATGCTAGTACATATTATATAATATCATAGAATAGTTATCTAATTCATGTTTTATTAAACACTTTAGCCACAATGTAATGATGGTCTGGACAGAGTGCATCAAGAAGTGTTATTATAATGCAAATATAATCTTTGTTAACTCCATAAAATATTGTGTGTGTATGTTCATCGATTCCAACAACGATAGCAAGAAGAAGATTGATATTTTAATGAATATTTACTAGTTTTCATTGTTTTGTTATGTTTATCAGCATGGACAGACACAAGTAACTGTCTTATTGTATAGAGATGACGTGGTTTGTAAAATGTTCTTCTGTTAGTCTGTACTACATTGAGATCACTTCTGAACTGAAACTGAGAAAGAGTGGTTGTGTAGCAGTGTTCCCAACAGTTTCAGTGTTCAATATTTTCTATTAGTTTCTCAAAGTATGTCTTTCCTCATTGTATCTTTCATCTGTTTGATGACAGTTTATATATTATTTGGTGAGTACATTCTAACTCATACTTCGGTTAGTTTAAATACTTATCATATAGTCTATATATTTCTGTTTAATTTTAGTTCTTTATTCTGGAATGTCATAGCAATTCTAACTAAAATCGCAGTTCAACATCTACTAAACAAAGATATCCACAGTTTACAAATAAATGGCGAATTTTCATTTCAAATGGGGGCTTCATTTCTAACATATGCCAGCGAGAGTCGGAAATTGACTAACGATATAGAAAGTAAGTTGATTGCATTTGAAAATAGATGTCTGCGAAAAATAATCAACGTAAAATGGGACGAATTCAGGACAAGTTATGAAACCAGAGAAATGCCTGGTCAACCACTAGTAACAACTGTTATAATAAGGATAAGATGGAGATATGTTGGACCTACCTTGAGAAGAAATCATCAAATAATCTCAAAGTAGGTATTAAAGTAGGAAGAGAATTCAAGAAAAAAAGAGAATGCCTTAAAACGAACTTTGCCGAGAAGACACAAATATCGTAATCATTTCCGCGGAAGTGATTCAACGAGTTGTCCAGGACTGAGCGGTTTGGAGAAATTACTTGCAGACCATATGTAACGTATAACGGTACGAGAGGAATGTTTATTTATATTCTATATTATAAGTTTATTTGTCATTTTGTTACAAATGTTTGTCTGTTGCGAAAAAATATGTGAAATGTTTATACAACTGTTCATATGCTGTTTATCATCTTTAACAAATTGTAGACAATTCATTAATCGAAACAACAAATAAAATAGTTCAGTCACATACGCAGATTACCAACAGACAGTGCATCTCAAAGAGCAATGTTACTCTGATACAATGGATACAAAGCAAAAGGTCATATATGGAAAAGGTGAACCTCAGAGAAAACAAAGACGACGAAAGACACTGTTTATGAAGCGCGCACAAACGCTCGTTATTCCATCTCCGGTGGACTCCACTTTGTTACAGATCTGCACAAGTGAAATCAACATACACTCAGCTTCTGTCAGAATATCATGAATGTTGTAGTAATTTAATGATGTCCATAAAATACTAATATTGATATAATCGATATAAGGAAAGACTGCAGACAAACTATGTAGTAATGGCGAAACACGTAAATACAAAGTAGTGTAGTTTTATAAAATACAAAAAACAATAAGAATACACAACAATATTTCGACCAAGAGGTCTTTCTCCCCTCAAAGAATACAACAGAATGCCGCGTAATAAATGAATATCTTCACTAATGTTGTGACCTTTGTTTGATTAAGGCATTTTGGTCAAAATGTTGCTGTGTATTGTTACTGTTTTTGTATTTTATGAAACTAAGTAGTTAGTTTTTACGAGTTTCGCTAATGTTGATATGTAGAAATATTGTATGTTGAACATTTTAATATAAACCAACACATCATAGATACTGCATCGTTCTAACTTTGAGTAGCAACATAATCATATCTTCAGATTTAATCATCATTTTTCTGATATGCAATGAGAAGGGAAGGATTAGAACACATTGTGACAATCGGTAAAATCCAGGGAAGACGAGACAGAGAAAGACAGAAGGTGAGAAATTATAGACAGACTGACCGTATGGCACGGAAGAACGTCAATGTCTGAGATGATAGCAAGCAAAAGGGACAGTGGTTTGTGGAGATTAATGATCGCCTACGCCAGCTGGCATGGTACCTGATGATGATGATAACAGGTTGAAACTGTAACTTTAAATAATCACTTCATCATCTCAACATATTTCAATTTGTAGTTAATATTAAATAACCAGTTCATCATCTCAACATATTTCAATTTGTAGTTAATATTAAATAATCAGTTCATCATCTCAACATATTTCAATTTGTAGTTAATATTAAATAATCACTTCATCATCTCAACATATTTCAATTTGTAGTTAATATTAAATAACCAGTTCATCATCTCAACATATTTCAATTTGTAGTTAATATTAAATAATCACTTCATCATCTCAACATATTTCAATTTGTAGTTAATATTAAATAAACACTTCATCATCTCAACATATTTCAATTTGTAGTTAATATTAAATAAACACTTCATCATCTCAACATATTTCAATTTGTAGTTAATATTAAATAACCAGTTCATCATCTCAACATATTTCAATTTGTAGTTAATATTAAATAATCACTTCATCATCTCAACATATTTCAATTTGTAGTTAATATTAAATAATCAGTTCATCATCTCAACATATTTCAATTTGTAGTTAATATTAAATAATCAGTTCATCATCTCAACATATTTCAATTTGTAGTTAATATTAAATAATCAGTTCATCATCTCAACATATTTCAATTTGTAGTTAATATTAAATAAACACTTCATCATCTCAACATATTTCAATTTGTAGTTAATATTAAATAAACACTTCATCATCTCAACATATTTCAATTTGTAGTTAATATTAAATAACCAGTTCATCATCTCAACATATTTCAATTTGTAGTTAATATTAAATAATCACTTCATCATCTCAACATATTTCAATTTGTAGTTAATATTAAATAATCAGTTCATCATCTCAACATATTTCAATTTGTAAATATTGAATAACCATTTCATGATACCAGTAGAGAAATAGCTATCGAAGAGACACTGGCGATGGATAGGACACACAATGAGAAGACCTACCGAAAGCATTACAAGACAGGCACTGTTTTGGAACCCGCAGTGAAAAAGGAGTAAGGGAATGCCTAGACAGGCCTAGAGAAGAGAGCTGGAGGCTGATATTAAAATGATAGTTAAAGATGAAAGGAATTGGAACGGATGGCAAGAGAGAGACAGAGCTAGAATACGTTTGTTGAAGACCTGTGCTCCATTCGGAATTGAAAGGTAAAGAAGAAGAAGTTCATGAAATGTACAATATCAACATTTTTTGAAACATTTTTGTAGCAGCTAAATATTTTTTTAAATAATTTTCTTTAGCAGCGGTTTTCCAGCCTGAACTTCTCGATTTTGAACTGCCAAGGATGCTCAACTTGAACACGGGACATATGGGTTGATACTGTTTGTCATGGAATACGCATTGGAAAAACTCATTCTCAGCAAGACGTAAATTCACAGGCTAGAGAAGATACAGAACGAAGCAATGCGCATCATACTTGGATGCACCAAAGACACGGCATGTAGAGTAAAGAGATATCTGCTGGACCTTCCAGACATAAATAGTAACATTGAGCTGCGTAGAACAGGTACCTACCTTAAAATCACTCAAGACCTTACACATCCATTACACAATGAAATAGACTACTGCAAAGGCAATAGACGTGGCCAGTCATGGCTGGGCCTTGAAGATGAGGTCATAAAACGCGTATGTGCATTCAGGACATCGACTATGAGAATAGTGGATAACAATACCCACTGAACACAAACATTCATTTGTAGTAGTCACCACAATAACAAAACAAGTCGTGATTCGTTGCCCACAATAGTCAACGCAGAAGTCGAAGCAGTAATAAATAACTACTTATCGGAAGAAGATGAGGTTGACTTCACTGATGGTTCTGTTATTCGGTAAAGTCGGAGTGCATGGACCTTTACGGCTAGAGCGAAACAAAATAGTCATCAAAGAGGCAAGTGGCGCATATGCGACAACTACCAGCAGCATGTCTATGGAGGTCATGGTGGTAATAAAATCCTTGGTGTGGCTACATACGCATACATTTACTCACGTATGCATGCTCAACGACTCTATAAGCAGGATACAGAACATTAGATCCAAGCCGGTTATGTACGAAGGCAGTGGATGCAAGTAATATGAAACTCGTCAATACAGATACTTAACTTAGCTTTGTCCCGTGTCACGCTGGGGTGAGGGGCAATGAAAAAGCAGACGCACTGGCGGGCAATGCTACGATTGAGAATGGGTCTTCTATGGACAGAAGCGACAGAGACAATATACTCTCTGAAGATTTCAACGACAAAGATAAAGGGTATTCTCTATCTCGTTTGCGCACGTTGTGCATACCGATAAGTGCGGTAAGACGGGAAAACCACGAGAGAAAACCCAGTAGATACATCAATCAACACAGAACTGCAGTTGTTAGCCTAAGCACACTGAGATACATGTTGGGAGGAGATGGGAGCAATTATGGACATGTCCGATAAAGATGATCCTAAAATGAACAATAAACAATGAACATACGTTTTATCGTTCGTCTGTGATAGGACTAGAAACTTGATCTCACCTACACCGAGATCAGGGATCTATGGAAAAAATACAGATAGCTGCACGAGGGAGCAAACTGAGTACCTTTATGACGAGAGGCGAGCATCTAACCTCTCTGCTACAGTTACTCCCTAATAAGCTGCAGTATTATCTGTCTGGTATTCCCCATCTATCTGACACTAGACCGTTCTATAACTCACAGAACATATATGATCTACTGTTGTATACACAGTTTATCTGTTAACTGAACTATATTCGCATAATGTAATTTATATAAGTCGAGAGTCTATGTTGCCACGTGTTTCAGATCTCCTTGCGTTACGAAAGTAGAGGGTTCGAATCCTGACCTTTCAGTTCTGTCCACACTGCATTTGTTTCCAGATACCCATAGGATTGTTGCCCGAACTACGGAGTTCATGCTTTGTGCAATACTCTCGGCAGATGATAATTTCTGTATAGAGGTTCAGTGTCATATGGATAAAACATGATGCAATAAAGTCAATCGTTCGAATTTAGACTATAGATGAAATAATTATTGTATGTGTCTCCATGCAATTTAATACTGGTGTCGTCACTGGAATGTTTCCACTGTACATACTTGTCCAATATCAGCATAAGAAAGAAAGTTGGCACAGAACAATGTTTGAATTACAATGAGAAACAAAGAATGAAGTGGTTTGGCCACGTAATAAGAATGCATCCAAACTCCACAGTATACAGAGTCATCTACAACAGAACATCGGGAAAGAAGACAAGAGGAAGACGACGAAAAGATGGTTAGATGGCTTAGCAGAATCCCGTGAAAGAGCAAAAATAACAATCACACAAGCCACCAGAACAGCGCAAGAAAAAAACAGAAAACCACGACACTGGGTAACAACCCGATAACAGTGTGACGACAAAAGAAGAAGATACTTTTCATCAGTGACAGCTCGTGGTCATTTCTGGATGGTAGGGCCAGAAAAACATTTTCGGGAAAAATCATGGTTTTTAGGTTAGATTATATTTTAATATTTACTATTATTTGTCTTATTCGGGAAGTTATTCTGTCTTTACTAGAATGTTCTGGAGACGCAGGCGCAAAAAACAAAATGGGACAACGCATCGCCTGGGTCAATGAGCTGATTCTGATTAAGCCCCTTCCAAACCTTCTCGTGGTAACCCTGGAAAAAACAGAGGATCATGTCTGGCTAAGTGGGTGGTTTCTGAGAGAGAGAGCTACTTAGGTATAGGTAGTAGTGCAAGCGCAGACACGTCTCTCAGGTCATAAATCATGAGTGAATGCACACATATCCAGGTCGATGACTAATGAAAAAGTTACATAAATGCAAAACAAATGTTAGAAAAAAAAACAAGATACGAGAAAGTCACTTAAAAAAACAGTGAAGATCAAAACCTGTATCTCAATACAATGAAAACGAAGATATTTACAACTGATAAAACAGAATTGATGGCTAATATATGTGTCAACGGTCACGAAATAGAAAGAGTCGACAACTTTGAATACATTGGGACATTATTGAAAAATAGCGGGGATGCTCTAAAAGAAATTAAAAGAAGGCTAAGCATTGCTTTGCAAAAACTAAAAAAATTAACTAACCTATGGAAGGGAACTGACATTAGAACAAAAATTAGGTGTTTAGGAGCCTGAGTTTTTCCTTTGGCAACATATGTTTGTAAGAAATGGATCATTGACAAAACGACGGAGATGATAACTAATGTCTTTGAATGCAAATGCTACAGAAGATTATTTAGAATATCATGGACAGAGAAAAGAACAACAACTTGATATTAAAGAGAGTTTGCTAATAAATAACATAAAATTAAAGAAAATGTTATGATTTATGTTGTTAACAAGGCTTACATGCCACTACAAATTACATTTTCAAATTGTCGTTAACAATCAATACCTATTTACCAGAGTTGGCTATTTACCAGAGTTGACTATTTACCAGAGTTGACTATTTACCAAAGTTGACTATTTACCAGAGTTGACTATTTACCAAAGTTGACTATTTATCAGAGTTGACTATTTACCAAAGTTGACTATTTACCAGAGTTGAAAATTCACAAGCGTTGACTACTTACCAGAGTTGACTATTTACCAAATTTGAATATTCACAAGCGTTGATTATTTACCAGAGTTGACTATTTATTAGGGTTGACTATTTATTAGAGTTGACTATTCATTAGGGTTGACTATTAAATAGAGTTGATATTCATTAAAGTTGACTACTTATTAGAGTTGACTATTTACCAGAGTTCACAATTCATTAGAGTTGATTATTAAATAGGGTTTACTATTTACTAGAAACTATCATTGTTAAACTTTAGTTACAAGTTTCTAGAACGTCTTCCCCACCACCACCCTCAAATTATCTTGTAAGTTAGACTAAATAATTGATACTTCCCAAGTTAACCTATGATTGTTGATATATATGCATGCTTACAAAATGGTGATGTCTGTGGCTTAGGAGATAGTGACTCGGTCTATTTCCCCGAAGTTCTGAGCTCGAGTCAAGCTGCATTTGCGGACATGCAAATTGTTTCGAGTGGATGTTAACAAAAGGACAATGACAACACCCGTTCAAAAAGCAATGGCAAACTACTGAATGTAATAATGCCTAGAAAAATCACATATAGCTTTAAAACGCTGGGGTTGATTCGCAAAGTTCTGTAAAGGAAATGCAATTAACTTTTTTACAAAAATAGACATAAAGTGGTTGCCATGACACTTATCTTCAAACAAATGTGTCATTGAAATGCAAAATAAAGATAAATTTAAAATAAACATATACACTGATAAATACATGACTGATCAATGAACTTGTAGCATATTTCCTGATAATGAGATATTTATTTCCATAAGTATCTCAAGCCAATATAATTGAAACATATTTCTACAAAATAAGCTGGCAAAAACTCACAACATTTTGCAATAATAATTTATTTATAAAAACACATTCTACAACATATACCTTTCTGTAGTTTAATATGTACAAATTTGAATGAGAATTATACAAACACAAATTCTAGTTTTTAACCATACTGTTGGTTTAGATGATTTACAGGATTTTTGATGAAATAAAAAAAACATAAAACAGTTATTTGGATAAAATTTAATTTTCAACTTTACAATCGACGTTGAAATGGTAAAATAATATATGTTGATCAATAATTTGTAACTGCTAATATGATTATAAATATTATTGTATATGCAATCTTTTTTATGATTGTAGACTTTTAAATAAATGATCTTTTTGAACAATTGGTAATTTTTACTTTAATATAAATTTTTTGAGATCCTGACCTCTTAACATTAGTTTTAGTTTAGTTTGGTAGTCAGGTTATCTTCATCACTCACCAATTATGTGCTCCGACCTCCCCTTCAGTATTTCCCTCAATGTGTGACGCCTAACGACACCGGGTCTTTGTTGGTTTACTATTCTGTGGCTACCAGCATAGCGTTCTTGTCTAGCTATACCACACTTGACTTAGAGTTCTTGCAGTCTGGTTAGTGTTGTAGATTCACCGCTATTACATGAATAATGTACACGTCCTCTCTTCCTTAGGGAATTTATAATATCAGCCTGGTTCATTGCTCGCCCGCTTTGTACCGCAGCCATACCAGCAAGCCTACCCGCACGTTCATTCCCCTTACACCTGCATGCCCTGGCACAAAAATAAAACTGATCTATGTCAGTTTAGACCTCCCAGCGACTCCATTTAATGTCTCCTAGCCCATCCTGTTTCAATCTTCCTAAGCATACTCATTGAGTCACTGAGAAAACATGCATGGATAAAAGTATGTGATTCCAGCCAAACCATCGCTTTAATAACAGCCATGATTTCCATAGTGAGACTGCTCGTAGTCACGGCAAAACCACCACTGTCTTCCTTCAAAACATCCCTTTGACCTGAGCAGTGACAGCCCACGAGCTCCGCACATGTCGAATCACCGAACCATCCGTATAAATGATTACATCATGCTCAGATGCGTTCTCAGAAATTAATGCCTGAACTGCTGCCTCCACGACAAGTGCATTGTCTTGTCTGCATTCTTTTATCACGTTTGATGCATACCGAAAATGATGTATTGATTCCTGTTGGCACTGGTATCCATTCTTCACCGGGATCAATGTCTTCAAGTGTACACACCTGTCCAATACAGTCCTCTGCCTGACCCATCCAAGATTTTCCTCTTTTTAACCTATTTCCTTTTGTCTCTTTATTTCCATGTGCAGAGGATGTTGTATGTCAGCATTGACTCGAAGGTATGCTCGTGCACGGCTCATCAGTGTTCTATATTCCATAGTAGATACAAGAGTCAAGAAGATAGCGTATCGCCCTTCATGACGTGTCTTTAGTGCATCCAAGTATAATGCGCATCGCCTCGTTCTGTATTCTTTCCAGTCGTTCTATCTGACTATGACTGAGAGTCAGGATCGCCAGCGCAAACTCAAGCACAGAAAAGACCAGACCCTGGTATAAAAGACAAAGATGGCGCTGCTCACAATTCGCCGGAGCCATTACCCTCATCGCAGTCACATCCTTCCTCGCCTTCATTATCACATGAACTATGTGTTCCGTAAAAGCTAGACTACGATCAAAACGCAACCCCAGGTATGTCATAGACTGAGATCGCTCCACCACCTCTGAACACAAAACCACAGATGGTGTTGGAGTGTTGACGATGCGGTTGTTTAAAGAGAACAATGTCACCGCTTCTTTTGTAGGGTTGACCAATGCTCCTGCTTCATCGCACCATCTACCTATGCGGTCGAGTTCTGACTGAAGTTCCTCCACTAGCTGTTCTCTATCCTTGCCCTGACGATACACCAACACATCATCTGCATATAGCATTGTCCTTCCTCTACCCGTAATCTGCTCTGCTGTGAGTTTCACAGTATAGGCATTGAACAACAGCGGTGATAATAGTGACCCTTGTGGTAATCCAGGATGTATTGTTGTTGGTGATGACGCACAGCTGCCACATTTAAAGACTACTTTCGCTGGAATAGGGCTGCAAAGATCCAATTGAGGAGGAATGGGCTGACATTGTTTTCCGTCAACTGTACTATCAAAAAATGTAAAGGCACTCTATTATAGTCATCTTCGAGGTCAATTGCAACAACAGATGGCTCAATTCCCGAGTGAAAACCCTCATAGACATCGTGGGCAAATACCGCTGCGTTACGCCATGTCTCTCTATATGGACGGTACCTCAAGGGTGGGTGGAAGGAGACATAACCTCTCTAGTTGGCAAGATATTTTCTGGGCAATTATTTTCTTCAGCATCTTGCCTATTGTATTCTGCATGGTTATTACCCGATAACCCTGAATTTTTGTGTGGTCATTGCCAGGCTTTGGCAGAGGTACCAGGTAACTGTGCAACCATTCTTCGTTGATTACTGCAGTCTCAATGATTTTGTTGTAGATGTCAGTCAGTTCTAACCACTTCTCATCAGACAACTCGCCAATGTCACGATACCGTATGCCATCTGGACCAAGTGCATTGTTTTTTTTTTTTGCTTCCGTACCGCATCCTTGATTTCCTTCACTGTCACCAAGTCATCTTCGTCTAATTCCTGGTTCTGACATTTAGCTGCAATGGATACTCTGGCAGTGTTTCGCCCTACATTGTCTTTCTGTTCACTGTGCTCTAGATAGTGCGCAAACAGAACCTTACCCTTGTTTTCATATTTCCTCTGCCGAGTAAGATCCACGCTCTGGAAATCAGGAACACACCGATTCTTCAGTGTACCGTTCATACTTATGTGCAATCGCCAGAACAGATTCAACGGTTTGTCGTTGTTCATCTGTTGACAGAAAACCCACTTCTCACTTTTTACCATCCTTGCAAGAGCTTTGAAACATCCTGTTTTATTATTCATATCTTGTTTCAACTGCAAGATGTCATCAGGATGGATAGTTCCATTTTTCCTGGCAGTGTGCCACCTCCTAACAGCACACCGCTTGTCTACCCACGCCTTCTCCACCTCGTCATTCAACCAAGTTGGTTGTTCCCAGCATTTACTACTATTGATGTGCTTGTTTCGTTTGACACACCTTATTTTACTGACAACGTCTTTCCCTGTGCTGTCGTACTGGAAAGAGTGCGTTATTGGCCTGTACTTTTTTATCTACCTATGTTCACCAGTATGCTACAAGGACGGTAGTCACTGCCATGGTGCCCTAAGACCCTCCATCTGCACACAGCAGTGAGTAGAGGGGATACAAGTGCTAAATCCATAACACTATCCTCATCTCCTGGTCGACTCGCAATTCTAGTGACACCGCTGGTATTGATGCACAACAATTCCGTAGTTTGAAGTGCTAGTTCGAGATCTTCTCCCTGTGTATTCGAGGAAATGTTGTCCCATGATCTACCCTTTGCATTGAAATCACCACAGAAAATGACATTATTGCTCTAATGACTTATAATGTTACTCAAACACTGCCATTTCTGTGTGTCCACTTTCGTATTACAGGCGTACACATTGACCAGCATAAACGGTCTTTCAGACTGGACTTTAATCGCCTGAAGTTGCAATTCGTCATCATCCCATCGAGACATGTCTACTTCCGACACATCAATGCTATTACGGACTAGAATTGTTAGACCCATATGTATTCTATTGTAGAAACATCGGAAACCAGTCATGAGTAGCAAACCATCGCCCAGTCGCATTTCCTGAAAAGCTACGATGTCTGCTCTGTACACAAAGGTTTCAAGAATTAGCCCGCGTTGACGAGCATTTGCACGAATCCAGTAGATAATGTGAATATTATTTAATCCCAAGCGGACGTATTTAAGCCATGTTCGTTGTGCGCCTGCTCGCCGACCCTGCCTTGGCCTTCGTTCTCTTTTGTTGCTACTTTTGATCGTAACGTTATTCCAATTAACGTCTGCCAATTTGAACTGATCGAAAACTAAAACAAACCGTCACCACACGCTGATAACAAACACTGGAAAATTCCAGCACAGATACACGAACTCCGTAGCACCGGCGAAGATCCTCAATGAATCGACTTCCTATTCACTCTACATAACTCTCTGCAAAAGTGGGATTAAATTGACCATCCCTCCTACACGAAATATTAGCATCGCACAAAAACAATACTTTGACGTTCTCCAATTTGAACCGGAAGTTCACTTAACATTCAATAATTAGTCTGTAGCCTATAAACTATTAAAATCTGTTTGAGAAGGGAAAGATGATGATATGTTGGACATTCTCTAACAAGAAATAATCACATAATGACAAAGCATGTAACAAGTAGAAGTGCGAGTCAAAGGGGTCTAGAAAGAAATGACGTTCAAGAAAACACAGAAAAAATATGTGATCCTTAGATAGACGATAAATATCGGACTCAATCCTTCCTATGTAGGAAAGATATCAGAGCACACATGGTTACTCACCAAAGTACAATGATGATGGCATTATCATTCAATTACTCAGTCAATCGGGTTCAATTCTAATAAAGCGATGCAACGAATTGTCTAGGATAGAGCGGTATGGAGAAATCACTTGCCTACACTCCATAGCGTTTAACGTTAAGAAAGGTATATCGTACTATATTGTAAGACACTATACCTTTCAAACTATACTTTTCAATGTCTAACATGTTCAGAAAATATGTTTTTTTTCATTTTCAGTGGTTACTGGATCTCAATCGACTAATTTCCCGCTACAAGCCTGCACCAATAACGAGATGGATGTACTATTTTTATTTTACCCGCCAACAGTTGCTCCAAAAACAAATTTTCTTGTTTCAGTTCAAAAACAATATATCAATCTGAACAAGGCGAGACTTAGTTATTTACTGTTATATGATATTTTTTATTTCTCTAACAACAAGTCAACTTCACGAGTACATTATGGTTATATATGTGATACTTTCTCTGTACAAAATCCAAACGTTAACATCAGCCCTTGGTACTTTAATACATCTACTAATCTTACTTATATGGAGTCATTGTATGATCCATACCAAACGTTTTGCAATGAGGGAAGAGATATGCCATACTTACCTCTACAGACGATTCTTGAAAGTAAAATCAAATTTATTCAACGTTTATTTTCTGAAATGTCTGGAGTCAGAAAGAATGTAACCCATATTGCTATTTTATATGTTGATGGTGAAGATTTGTCTTATGAAGAAAGTAGAAACATACCAGATATTGTACAACAACATCAAACAGATATCAAGATATTTACTATTGTGATCGGTGTTAAATGTAGTCGTGAAATGGTTTATCTAAAAGATACACTACTGCTACCACAGTACGACGATATTGACAAGTTTAGACATACTCTGACTATGACTATTTGTAATCAGTGTAGACAAGGTTGGTTTAAGTTTAAACATAGTTACGGTACCGATTATCTCTCTTGTTATAAAGTGTTCAAATCTGATGATAAAATAGATTGGTCTCATGCTGCGATCAACTGCAAACAAAACGACAGTTTCTTGGCCACCATAGAGACTCAAGAAGAACTTGAATTTGTGCAGACATTGTTTAGCCAGTTTAAACAGTTGTTTGTAAGATCACACAGGTACACAAACTATTCTGGTAATTTAACATCTGTAGTTTATTTTGGTCTTCAACGAGACTTGACGAGCATGACAAATCGGTTTAAATGGTCACTTGAAAATACAGCACAATACCGGCCTCTGGTGATTACTAACTGGATGTCTGGCAAACCTTCTGGTGGCCGTGCTAAAGCTTGTGCCAAGTGGAAGATTGTCTGGAATTATCATAACAATGGAACTAATTATTCCAGTGACGTAGGTAGAGTTGATGACGGATGGATCGACGTTGAATGCAGTAGTCTAGAAAGTAAATTCTACTTGTGTGAGACAGTTCTTCCTCGTAGACTTGATGGTGAGAACATGCTGAGAATAAATCCAGCCTCGAATGGAAGTCTCACTAACGCTTTAAGTAAAGGATATTTTAAGAAATTAGATGATAATATTGTATCTGTCTCGACTCAAGTTGGGAACACACATTTTATCACATTTGTTAATGGGTTGGAGAGAGATGTATTTCCCCTTTTTGATTGTGGAGAAGATGCAGGTATTCCCCGATATATTTCTTACGCCCTGGTCTGTGATTCTGTCGATCACTGCAGCAACAAACGAGATGAGAATACATGTATGGTAATAACATGTGATGATGGCTGCAATATAGATAAAGGAAAGTATCCGAGCTTGTGTGCAGGTATTTTTTGCTGTGATTCTTCATGTTTACCTAATCAATGGATCAATGATGGTGAAGTTGATTGTGATGTTTGCATTTCCAGTAAAGACAGTGAAGATAACGACGAAAACCAACGATATAACACTATTGCTTATATAAACCAGACATGTGCACTTATTTGTAATTATACTTTCTGCATTACATTCCCACACCTTAATGATAATCATACAGACTGTACAGGACCTGAAGGACCAATAGATGAAACTATAGGAAAACTGGAAACTGTGAACACATGCCACGATCCAATGGGATATATTATATGGGCTCCCAGGTGCGTGTATGTCAAAGACATTAACGGTGGTATAATGGGCTGTAGAAATGCAGCACATCTTAAGAACTGTACAGACTTTGAGTGTCCAGAGGGATACTTTAAATGTCCCCAATCTTACTGTATCCCTATACATTACGTCCTTGACGGGAAAGTAGACTGTCCTACAGGAGAAGAAGAACAAAATGATAATATTGTCTCGTGTACCGGAAACTTTGCTTGTTGGAATAGTAAAATATGTCTACATCCTGACCTAGTTTGTGACGGACATGCTGAATGTCCACATCAGGACGATGAATTAGATTGCTACGTACCTTGTGTTGAAGGAATGCAATGCGTGTCATGGGGAGTGACGGTAACAGACTACAAAATATCAGTTCATCTTCCCAACTTAGATTTTATAGACAGCAGAACCAGATACCTGGATTTGTCTGGAGTAGATCTATCTGTCCTGACATTTATGAATAGTTCAAAATTATTAGGGAGCATAATAAGCGTTGCATGGTCTCATTGTAAAATTGTCAGTTTACAATATTTGCTTCCTTTCTTATCTCGTAAAGTTCAAACAATGGACATTAGTTACAATTTGATAGAGATCTTCAATTACAGTGTCAGTCAGTATCCAGCTTTAGAAAATATACGATATCTCAATTTGTCTTACAATAAAGAACTTGTTGACGTTAAATGTTTACAATTCAAATTTCTTGAAATACTCGATCTCTCTCATACAAGTCTGTCATATTTAGATAATTCATCCTTTCAACATTTACCAGAAATGAAACATCTAAATCTGAGTTTTACGTCCATCTCCGATTTCATTAATCACCCGTTTCCTACTAACCTAAATCTAAGGTCACTTGATTTACGTGGACTGACCATCGACAACTTTTATGAAGATTTATTTAATGGTCTAACTATTGGTCAACATCTCTACACTGACTATTTCGTGATGTGTTGTCCACAGATCAAAGGTATCAACATACCTTCTCTCACTTGTCACGCCCCTGAAAACGCCATCTCATCATGTTTTGAACTTGTAAGTCTTGATTTTCAACGAGTTCTTCTCTGGGCAGTGGCAGCTTTTGCAGTTCTAGGAAACGCAACTGTTATTGTATCTCGTGTCATTTGTGACAGGTCAGTTCTCAGAACAGGATATGGTCTGTTTGTAACAAACTTGGGTATATCAGACTTTATTATGGGAGTCTATCTGTTCATTATTGCTGGAACAGATTATTACTATCGTGACGTTTATGTTCTGTATGACAAGAACTGGAGAGAAAGTAATGTCTGCAGACTTGCAGGTTTCCTGGCTACTCTCTCGTGTGAAACATCAGCATATTTTGTATTTTTTATTACTCTAGACAAATTTCTGGTAATGAAATTTCCATTTGGTCAGATACAATTTTCTTACAATAACAAAATTATTGCTGTTATTTCATCTTGGATCATAGGTTTCCTTCTTGCACTGATTCCAATTGTGTTCAAGTTTGAAATAAATTCTTCTAACGCTATGTGTCTTGGTTTACCTTTGACAACTCAACGATTCACTGGATGGGAGTACTCATTTGGCGTGTTTATTGTGCACAATTTTCTCATGTTTATTATCATCGCTTATGGTCAAAGAGCCATCTTCAAAGCCATGTCAAGCAACAGAATTTCTGGAAGCACATCTTCTAGATGGGTTCAAGATATATTAGTAGCCAAACAGTTGTTTCTAGTAGCTCTGTCAAACTGTCTCTGCTGGTTTCCTATAGGTATCATGGGACTATTGTCTCTTGGTGAACATGAGATCAGCAATGATGTTTACGCTTGGACAACTGTTATCATTCTTCCATTAAATTCTGCAGCAAATCCGGTTCTGTACACATTACCCGTCCTCCTAGATAAGTGGAACAACTTTAAACATGCAAGGTCCTGTGGTAGTCTTCCAGGACCGGTTACAACCGTTCCCCAACCCCATGTGATATCTAGCAGACTAGACAGGTAGTTTAGATAGATAAGTTTGTAGATATGAGATATGTAGATACTGTAGTGTTTGCACACCAAATCTGCCCACTACGAGCAGATAGCAACACTAGAACGAGACATTGACGTAAATTTGTTAGTACTGCCTAGCGACGTAGTGACAAGAAAAAGAAGAACGACATAAAACACTAGAGAAGGACAGTCGTATTGTTGTGAGCGATGATTAAATAAACATGTATTAAGAAACCGACAACATATGTCTGTTGTATTATTGTCAATTAACGTCAACAACCTATCAAGATAAGTAACATCATGAATATCAAACGAATTACCAATGACTAAAGGACCTCCTATTAAAAGTCGGCTGTCAGTATCACCATCACGAAACATAGGGGATCATCCGTGTTGGATGATATCTTCCGGCAAGTGTACTATCACCAACCAACCAACAACAACAATACCCCCTATAACAGTTTAGTGTCAAAAGTAAAGAAGATCTGCCCACCGTCCCACCACCTGTGGACCAGAATGAATTGCCACCCTACCAAAGTGAGTTGTTTTGATTTTTTTTTCATATCTGTCGCTGTTAGACCAACAACAGGGTCGATAACTATTTTCAACGTTTGACTATTTTATAGCCTACATCCTTGGTTTCCACCTTCCTGCAGGGAAGGATCTATCGATCATTATTTTCAATGTTTGAATATATTTGGAAACATCTTACAACAGGAATGCATCGACCTTGACTTCCCCTTCCGACAGGGAAGGCTCTATCGATCATTTTTTCAAAGTTTGTATATTTTGTAGCCTCCTACAACTGAGGTGCAACGACCTTGGTTTCATACTTCCTACAGGGGAGATTCTATCGCTAATTTTTTTGCACGTGTGAATATTTTATAACATCTTACAACAGGAGTGCAACAACCTCGACTTCCTCCTTCCTACAAGGAAGGCTCTATCGTTACTTTTATCAACCTTTGGATATTTAATAGTCTCCTACTACTGAGATGTAACTACCTTGATTTCTGACGATCATTTCGTCGACATATGAACCTTGATAACTTCTTACAACCGAGGTTTCACACATGGTCTTCAACCTTCCTACAGGGGAGATTCAAGCTAGTATCTCATCCATATTTGGAAATTTTGTATCATCCTTCACCTGGTATATAACGACCTTATTTTCAACCTTCCAGTTGGGATTCGACCTACGATTTCATCCACCGCTGGGATAACAGAGGTGTCACTTCCCCAGGATAGAGACTGATGTGTGACAACTATAGCGTTGAACATTTATGAACATTATGTTATCAGTTTTATACATCATTTTCTATGGCGTTAATTGCATCGTGAGTATATCTTTATTATTCAATTTACCACACATTGATTGCTAGATATGAAATCTGATTTTTTTATGTATATAACCATTACTACTTGAATATATAACATCTGGTTGACTATTTGTGTTTCAGGTTATATATTTCTGACAATTGTACTCGTTTGGTCACTTAATTTGTATTGATATATTTCTATCACATTGTGCGATATTTGGAATTTGATGGCTTATAGGAATACGAGAGGTGGCAGGTTCTGCAATGAGGTGCTTTTGGAGTCCGCACCGCAGGATTTACCAATTCCTGCAGTTGCCCAGTCCGGTATACAGGTTCCCTGTGTATATATTAGCCCGGGCCCCTCGGCGCAACTTCCTGCCGCTCACTGGAACCCCCCTCGACTGCCCAGCAGACCGCTGCGTACATTCGGGGTGCGGGATGGTCCCTCGGTGGAGGAATTTGCAAGGGACATCCGTTCGTACTGGAGGCTCTATGGGCTTGAAGGCGAGGACAGGCTGGATGCCATTCTAGACAATATATCAAAATCTATTCGGAGTGAACTAAGGATACACATGCTCACCGTGTATGATCCTCATCAGCTGTTACTTTGTTTAATTCGAGAATATGGGGACAATAGGTCGGCCCATGAACTTTTGTCCGCCTTCTATAGGGCGTCACAGGGGGTTGGAGAATCCTGCCGCGGTTTCTCCCATAGATTAGCGGATATATATGCTAAAATTACGGCGGCACAGACTAGAGAGGGACTAGCTGTCATGGAACCCCAAATTTTGCGGGATAACTTTATTACTTCCTTAACCGACCGACTTTGAGCGAAAATGTTATTAGAGAGTGTAGTCAGTTTCCCATCCACGACCTTTTTGCAGAGCCGTGATGCAGCTTTGCGCTGGGAGCAGGATCCTATCCCTACAGCGGAGCCTGACATAACCTCTCAAATGCTGCTTATGCAACATCGCATAAGTGACTTAGAATCTGGGGTGGTGGGTCGTCGGGTTGAAATACCCCGGCGCTTTTGCAACCAGTCTGACCACAATGTTCTCCATCCATCTCAGCATGATAGTGGTTCGAATAATAAACAGAGACGTTGTACGAGATGCGATAGGTTGGGACATGCCGCGAGCGATTGTAGAGGTCCTCCTTTAAACGGACGCCACTCGGGGAGAGGGGCACAACCCTGGGTGTCCGCGGGCAAAGGCCAGGGCAGACGTTTATAGGTAATAGATTCATCAGGGATGTGGTTATCGCTGGGAGGGTTGTTCGGTGTCTAATTGACACAGGCTCTCAGGTCTCAGCGTTAACCGAGCGATGTTTTCGGTGTAACAGGGTAACCTCCTGATAAGCTATTACTAATATTCTTCGACACGTATTTACAACTTACTATCAACACCATCCACAACTACGTACATAGACTACAAATAAAAGAAATGGCCGTCAAGTACATCGTACATCTATGTGAGAATCAAACCCGATTCTCAACTTTTATTTTTCTTTATATTTACTTATTTAAATATCTCATCTAATGTTCAAAATAATAGCACATACATCAAATTATCAAAAAAAGAAAATCCTGAAAAGAAAATCAACAATTCAAAACAACATACCAATGCACATAGCTGAAAAATATACCTACTACTAATATTGATTGTTTCCTAAGTGATATCTAATACCCTGACATCCTATCTCTAAAATGTTCACAGTTCAACTCTACCTTGCTTGCGATGTCCTTAGAATAAAATACTTGATCAGTCACAATGTTATACCGCTTCTAGCTAGAGTTGCTGTCCTAATAGTATACACGAAATGTCTCTGCTACTGGTTAAAACAATGCATCCTGAAAAAAATGGCTGACATCTCTCTCTCTCATATACTGTTATAGCCTCTCCGTCGGGTCTGGCCCTACCCCTTTAGTTTAGCTCTACCGCCTAGTTTTTCAACTCTGACAACTAGTCCTCCGGTTCTAATGTAACCGGTTCACCAAATTCTGAACAGGAACTCTCTCTGATTGCAACTCAGTTCAATTCTACCCCTCTGTCTCTATCCGAATGCGTGTGAAGATGTTTCGATGAAGTGTCTAAAGTTGTCTGAAGTTCTGTGAAGTTGTCTAAAGTTGTCTCTTCACTCTTTCTGTCTGTAACTGTCTCAGACTCAGACTACCTACTCTCTGTCCCTCTGTATGAATGAGAATTGACTACCCTCACTGCCTGTCCCTGGGTACCTCTCTGTCCCTCTGTCTCTATCCGAATCGCCTATCTAAAGTTTCTGCTAACTGTCCCTCTGCCAAGTGTGTGTGAAGATGATGTGTGAGTGTGTCTCTTATTCTAGACAACACTTCTGGACAAGTCAATTCTTTATGTCTGTAACTGTCTCAGACTACCCTCACTGCCTGTTCCTGGGTACCTCTCTGTCCCTCCGGCTCTGTGAAGTGTGTGTCGAATCTACTATATGTATTCTATTTATCCACTGGCAATTTTCTTTGTTTCCAAATCAGTCATTCTCCTGTTAGTGTATTTCTCACGCTCAAATCTAGTTGCTGGTTGGGAAAATCCCAGCTAATTTGATATTTGTGACCTATGGAATTTCTAGAAAACAAGAATACAATTAACCTCAAGTTGACTGCAGGAGAAAGAAAGGCAGGGCAAAGGTTCAAACCTCCAGTTAAAGGACAACCAACCTTGCTAATATATCTCTGTTATCCTACGTGAACAGACCAGGTATATTGTTACCCCTTTGTTTAATTGAAAAATACGTGCCTCGTTGCAGCTTGGGACTAAGAATAAAGCAAGGGGAAAACATGGTGTCATATTCCCTGCTACATCGGCAGTATTTTCCAGAGGTATTACTGACAGAGAGTAGCTGGGTCCAGTTAACTGCCGCGAATGGTCTCCAGAATCCTTATATCGGTCACATAATTACTAATATAGAGCTCTATAGTACGTACCTCCCAAACAGTGATTTTATATTTTTAAAGATACGTTATCCCAGAAGATAGACGATTACCAGGTCATCATAGGCACTAATATCCTCGAACGAATACAAATATTTCAACCTCTACTAAACTCCCTGCCGAAAGATTCTAGGCGACCTCAGCGAAAATGTTCTATGGCATTTATATGGTCCGCAAAAGAAAAAAAATCACATATACAGGCAAGGTCGTTGGGAGTGGTTTGGGTTAAAGTTAAAGATAGGAGACTGCTAAATCAACATGTGTTATTCGAATCCTATAGATCATTGAATCATAAAGGAATCATTTGTTGTAATACGGTGACAAACATGAAACAAGGCGTATGTGCTATGCAGGTGATCAATTTGAGCAATGAAAATATACTTTTGTCCAATGGTACAGTAGTGGGAGAGATTCACGAGTTGGATAATACAGGATCTCTAAACATTGATGTGATTTCGGCCACTTCTGTCGAGTGTTCTATGTTGCCGGCAGTCAGTGTTGGGTCAGTTGGCCCCACAGTTCCCTTAGAGAGATTTAACTTGCAGGGTGTGCAAGGGTCCCCACTTCAGAAAGATTACCTGAGGTCCCTTCTGTGTGAATATAGTGACGTATTTTCTCATCATGATTCAGATGTGGGGTATGCTGATAAGGTTCAGCATGTAATTACTTTACAAGACAACACTAAACCTATTAAGCCGCCGTACAGGCGATCCCTCCGCATTTTATGATCAAGTCCAGGAACACATCGCTGATTTATTACGTAAACAAATAATACGAGAGAGCGTCAGTCCGTGGGCAGCTCCGGTGGTGTTGGTTATGAAAAAAAATGGATCCTTACGTCTCTGCGTCGATTACCGTGAACTGAATAAAATGACGATAAAGGATGCATACCCACTACCTCGCATTGACGATTACTTGGATTCTTTGAACGGTGCTCAATTATTCTCCACTCTTGATTTGACGAGTGGTTACTATCAGGTAGCTATGGATGATAGGGATATCGAAAAGACTGCGTTTTGCACACCTTTTGGCCTCTACGAATATACACGTATGCCTATGGGTTTGACTAACGCTGCGGGAACATTTCAAAGATTGATGCAGAATACTATTAGCGATTTTATGTTTAAATCTCTGCCTGTTTTTCTAGATGATATGTTCATTTTTTCCGATAGTTTTGATCCAAGATCGAGACGATCAAACAGATATTAGTGCCTAAGAACATCAAACAGGTGCGAGCATTCCTGGGTCTAGCGGGATATTATAGGAAATTCATCCCTAGATTTTCGTATATAGCTGGACCGCTAATTGTTATTATTAATAACGGTGATCGAGTGCACATGATAAAGAACGATGGCCGACAACGACGGGATACTCCATCTCATTTTGAGTGGAACAGTGATTGCGAAAGATCCTTTCAGGAGCTAAAAGCCCGTTTGACTTCAGCTCCAATTCTAGGGTTTCCGGACTTTAAGCCACCATTCATCCTCGATATCGATGCCTCGTATACAGGACTGGGAGCAGTTTTGAGTCAAGATCAAGATGGAATCAATCGTGTAATAGCATACGCGAGCAGAACACTCCGTAAAGAGGAAAAGCACATAAAAAAGTAGTCATAAGCTAGAGTTAATAGGGTTGAAATGGGCATTGACAGAGAAGTTTAGATCATACTTATTGGGAAGTAAGGTCACTATCTTTACAGATAACAAAGGCTTGACATTTTCAAAGAACTCGAACTTGGGAGCTATAGAGCAAAGATGGATCGCTCAGACAGCAGCCTTTAACTATGAGATTAAACATAGAAAAGGAACGCTGAATAAAAATGCTGATTTCTTATCTCGTTACCCATCCCTTACGCCAAACTCCGATACTGATTCGGAGATGTAGGAATCAATTTAACTAACTTGACTCGGTTCCCAATTTCTTGATAGTTCAGTGAAAGTTACAGAGGTCCGACACAACGGTACCTCGACATATGGAATAAAAGAATTAATACATTTGCAAAGAGCCGACTCAGCACTATTGGCAGTAGCACAGGCCCTAAGTGAGGCTAGAGATACCTCTCGGGTAGTTAGCACCTCCTGGCTCCAGAGGCCAACCGCTTATGGAAATTGAAGGCGAAACTGACAGTAAAAATTGGAGTCCTCTGTATCTGTACAGATGGTGACTCATTATACCCAGAGATAAAGATTGTTTTACCGGGTTTCTTACAAAGAGAGGTCATGACAGCCATGCATAGAGTAGGTCATCAGGGTCGGGATAAAACACTGGCCTTATTGAAAACCAGATTCTTTTGGACTACAATGTCAGAGGATGTTCGTAAATTATTGGCTTCTTGTAAAATTTGTAACATGACTAAACCTTTAAAAAAAATCACGACCACTTATGGTCATATGGTAGCCAGCCGTCCGCTGGAGGTAGTGGCCATGGATTTTATAGAACTCCATAGAGATGCACGGGGTTACAAACATGTTCTAGTAATTACAGATGTATTCATGAAGTATGTGATGGCAATATCAACAGTAGACCAGACATCTCAAACAGTAGCAGAAATACTACAGTCGCGATGGATACCTGATTTTGGGATCCCTATGAAACTGCACTCCGATCAGGGAAAAGGATTTGTATCGACAGTAGTATATAAACTTTGTCAAAAATATGGAATAAAGAAATCAAAACCACTGCTTATAACCCAAGAGGGAACGGGATATGTGAAATATTTAATAGGACACTGATAGCTATGCTCCGATCCCATAAAGAAACAGAGAAAACGGAGTGGTCACTTCATATTTTTGGAGTTGTACTAGCGTACAATATAACTCCCCACACGTCCACAGGGTGGTCGCCGTATTATTTGCTGTATGGTCGGCATCCGAAATTACCCTTAAATTTCGAAATAGAGGATTTGTTTGACACTAACCCTAACGATATCGATAATACAGACGCGCATAGAAATAGATTAGCGGAAGTCATACGGAGGCCCACGATAAACTACGAAGTCAGAATAAGATTCATGATGCGAAACAGGGAAAAATCGATATTATACCCATTGATAGTTTAGTGCGCAGGAGGATAGGACATAATATAGAGGTCTGCAAGTAGATGATCATTCAGGGTACTACCTGATTGTCCCCTGCAATGGTACAGGTGAGTCTCAGCTAACTGTTTCGGGTCGCAACCTTAAACGATGTGAGCTCTCTGACCAACAAACATAATCCCAGGCTGGGCTAAAAAGCCCTTGTAAGAGTTGATTTCCGGTACAATTATTGGACAGATTAGTCATTTCTGGGTGAATAGTTAATATAAATAATAATTCATAGAGTGGAGGTTTTAAGATTTTAAGATTTTAACACAAATATGTTAAATATTTGGGATTGTTTAATTCTTTGGAGATGGTAGGGTGGTTATTGATTTCTTCATAGAGGTTATATAACGATGAACAAAATACGGAAGATATTTGGAAGAGTTGATTTCTTTTGTCATTGAGCGGTGGATAATGATAACCGTATTGATGTTGATTAATGATGAACCAAATATGTCAAATATTTGGGGTTAATTTGTTTCTTTGGGATTGTTGGGTGGATTTTAATACCTCTTTGAGGTTATATGATGTTGATCCAAATGTTTCAGATATTTGGACTTTTAAATTGATTACTTTGCGGGTTTTGGGTGGACTGGCGTCTCATTTACGTGAGCCTAAACAATGATGAATGAAATATGCACTTCATTTTTAGGATATTATAAACTTCAATAACTTGAAGTTAGGAGATGTTGAGCAATGTTGAATATTGGGATTCATTCATTACCCTGTGATTGGGGGTTAATAATACCTCGTGGAGGTTATATAATGTTAATAAATTATGCATTTTACCTATGTTGTTTTCCATGCCAATTTCCATTTGTAACTTGTTTTTTTAAATAGTTTCAGATTGCAAGACACAGACAATACAGAGTAGCTTAACGACAGGACATAGACTGTGAGTTACCTCCAGGCCCCTCCAACTACATGTGAGGAGAGGATGTCGCAGTGCACCCACCTCACATTGACCAGTTGTTGGCACTACCTGGAGCAATTGATACGCTGTTGGGTTACGTGTGGTGACCGTATTCCCAGTTGGCTCATACAGCTCTAGTCATTGACTCTAATCATGTTATATAATCCAGCCTGAAGTAAAGAGGGTATATTGTGTAGATATTGACCATAGTTTTTAGAATTATTAAGCCAGTTGATGAACCACGTACATCACGTGTGGTGACTTTGTTCCCATTTAGCCCATTCAACTCTGGTTCTCCTGAGATTCCGTCAGGATTTGTGTTGACCTTCGACCATGGTGGCCATTATCGATTAGTAGTTGGTGAGCCACGTACATTACGTGTGGTGACATTGTTCCCATTCATCTCTCACAACTCTAGTTACCCTGCATTACTATACCTGCTCTTAGGAGGTTGGATTTCGCCGTCGTGACGCAGGTGAAGTCGACTGGGGGATGTAGTAGTCTGCCAGGACTGGGTACAACCGTTCCCCAACCCCAGGTAATAGCTAGCAGACTAAACAGGTAGTTTAGATAGATACATTTGTAGATATGAGATATGTAGAGACTGTAGTGTTTGCACACCAAATCTGCCCACTACGAGCAGATAGCAACACTAGAACGAGACATTGACGTAAATTTGTTAGTACTGCCTAGCGACGTAGTGACAAGAAAAAGAAGAACGACATAAAACACTAGAGAAGGACAGTCGTATTGTTGTGAGCGATGATTAAATAAACATGTATTAAGAAACCGACAACATATGTCTGTTGTATTATTGTCAATTAACGTCAACAACCTATCAAGATAAGTAACATCATGAATATCAAACGAATTACCAATGACTAAAGGACCTCCTACTAATAGTCGGCTGTCAGTATCACCATCACGAAACATAGGGATCATCCGTTTTGGGATGATATCTTCCGGCAAGTGTACTATCACTACCAACCAACAACAACAACACCCCCTATAACAGTCCCATTCTTCGAAATGATAAATTATATATATGTGACTTGCGATATTTGATCGCATTTGTCTAATTGTTTGTCTAATTTATTTTACGTTCAATCTTGTTAATCAAGTTAACAACTCTTTTTATTCTATGGTTTGCGCCAAGAACGTGAGTACGATGAGCGACGATAGACACTTACGTCATACATAACAGAGCACATCCCAATGTCGACCTAAGTGTAAGCATATTATCCAACACGACACACTTTTGTACAGACGGGTAACTACGATATTAATAACAGAAAGAATATACCAATATTTAGTAGAGACTCCAATGCATTTTGTTTTTGTATTTGGTCAAATTATCTTACTTCTTCTTTTCGATCGTTATTTTGATGATTATACCGTTAGACACGATCTTATGATGAAGTCGACTGTTGTCTGGAGCTAATCTATTGTGCCATGTAGTTTTGAATGTAGTGTTGGGTTGTAGGTCCAGCAGTTCTTTCTAGGGATGACATACAGGGGACAGGCTTGCAGGACATGTTCTGTGGTTTGATTAGCGGTGCCAACGGGACGCAGATGGTGTGGGGATGATCGTAGTCTGTGTATGTGTTTGTTCAATGTATTATGTCATATCTTAAGTCGGAAGATGATAGTCTGTCCATGTATGTCGAGTGTGTGGTAGTCATCGTTATATAGATTAGATTCTTTTCTAATGTCCACGATAGCTCTTTTGTTTTCAAAGTTTGTGATTTCGTTATCTATTGGTTTACATTCTGTTCCCTTTTTAGCAAGTTTGTTTGCCTTCTCGTTACCTGGCACTCCGCAGTGTGATGTTACCCACTGGAGTGTAACTCTTTTGTTGGTAGAGATCTTGATGAGCTCTTTTCTCAGAGATGGATGTTTACTCTGTAGGGCTTGCAAAACAGATAGTGCTTCCAGTGGCGGCTCGTGCTCATTTATGTTGGTGGGCCAGACAACAATTTTCGGAAAAATCATGGTTTTGGGTTAGGTTATATTTTAATTTATAAAGTAATAAGTACACGTTCCACTTTATTTTTGGTTGTGCCCGGCCCCAATGGCCCTTAATGAAGATCCGCCACTGAGTGCTTCTGTGGAAAATACCCTTTGTTGGCAGTCCTAGTTGGTGTTGTTGATCATGATTGCAGCCTGTAGTAGTGCTTGAGTCTCTGCGGTGTAGTTTGAACACAATTTAACAGTTGGAATGTGCCTTGTCTCTGTGTGGTTGTTGGGATGTGTAGTATAGATACCAGCCCTTCTATTTTTACTTACAACTGTTGCAGATCCATTCATTGATCATGTATATTCATTGATCCATGATTGTTTACGGTAGTTTGCTGGATCATGCAGATTGTGACTGTTCTCTTCTGCAAGGCATTGTGTGTCTCATTGTTACGTTTTTCCCTTTTGGTACCTAGTTTTACTGTAGTATTTTCTTGTATTGATAAAGTACCTAGTTTTACTGCAGTATTTTCTTGTATTGATAAAGTACCTAGTTTTACTGCAGTATTTTCTTGTATTGATAAAGTACCTAGTTTTACTGTAGTATTTTCTTGTAACGATAAAGTATCTAGTTTTACTGCAGTATTTTCTTGTATTGATAAAGTACCTAGTTTTACTGTAGTATTTTCTTGTAACGATAAAGTACCTAGTTTTACTGTAGTATTTTCTTGTAACGATAAAGTACCTAGTTTTACTGCAGTATTTTCTTGTATTGATAAAGTACCTAGTTTTACTGCAGTATTTTCTTGTATTGATAAAGTACCTAGTTTTACTGCAGTATTTTCTTGTATCGATAAAGTACCTAGTTTTACTGCAGTATTTTCTTGTATTGATAAAGTACCTAGTTTTACTGTAGTATTTTCTTGTATTGATAAAGTACCTAGTTTTACTGCAGTATTTTCTTGTATTGATAAAGTACCTAGTTTTACTGCAGTATTTTCTTGTATTGATAAAGTACCTAGTTTTACTGCAGTATTTTCTTGTATTGATAAAGTACCTAGTTTTACTGCAGTATTTTCTTGTATTGATAAAGTACCTAGTTTTACTGCAGTATTTTCTTGTATTGATAAAGTACCTAGTTTTACTGCAGTATTTTCTTGTATCGATAGAGTACATAGTTTTACTGTAGTATTTTCTTGTATCAATAACGTACCTAGTTTTACTGCAGTATTTTCTTGTATTGATAAAGTACCTAGTTTTACTGCAGTATTTTCTTGTATCGATAGAGTACATAGTTTTACTGTAGTATTTTCTTGTATCAATAACGTACCTAGTTTTACTGTAGTATTTTCTTGTATCAATAACGTACCTAGTTTTACTGCAGTATTTTCTTGTATCGATAAAGTACCTAGTTTTACTGCAGTATTTTCTTGTAACGATAAAGTACCTAGTTTTACTGCAGTATTTTCTTGTATCAATAAAGTACCTAGTTTTACTGCAGTATTTTCTTGTAACGATAAAGTATCTAGTTTTACTGCAGTATTTTCTTGTATCAATAAAGAACGTCACACGATTAAACCTTAGTTAACAGCGACATGTAACATATAGTTTCTAGAGCACATGTCCAGTTAACAGAGACATGTAACGTATAGTTTCTAGAACGCCTGTCGAGAGAACAGTGACATGTAACATATAGTTTCTAGAGCGCATGATCAGATAACAGAGACATGTAACGTATAGTTTCTAGACCGTGTGTCCAGATAACAGAGACATATAATGTATAGTTTCTAGAACGCTTGTCGAGAGAACAGTGACATGTAACGTATATTTCTACAGCGCTTGTCGAGATAACAGTGACATGAATATGAAACAGTGACATGAAACGTATAGTTTCTAGCGCGCACTTCCAGAAAACAGAAACACGTACCGTATGGTTTCTAGAACGCTAGTCCAGATAACAAAGACATGTAACGTATAGTATCTGGAAATATTGTGCAGAAAACAGCGAAATTTAACGAATACTTTCTAGAAAGCTAGTCCAGATAACAGAGACAGGTAACGTATAGTTTTTAGAACGTTGTTCAGATAACAGAGACATGCAACGTATAGTTTCTATAAAACTTGTCTAGATAAGATAGACATGTAACGTATAGTTTCTAGTAGGATTGTCCAGATAACAGAGACATGTAAGGTATAGTTTCTAGAACACTTGTCTAGATAACAGAGACATGCAACATATAGTTACAATAACGATTGTCCAGATAACAGAGACATGTAACGTATAATTTCTAGAACACTTGTCCAGATATCAGCGACATGTAAAGTATAGTTTCCAGATCTCTTATCCAGGTAACATCGACATGTAACGTATATATATATATATTTATATATTCGTAAACACTTGGTTTGTAGGAATAATATAACAGAGTGTTATGTTTAGTTACAAAGATATAATAGATAAGTTATCTGAGTCATCAACTTCCTACACTTTTGCTTTTTTCTTTTGTGGTCATACTATCACCAGGTTGTTGTCTAATGTCTTGGTATTCTGTTTTAGTCTTCTGCTCTTTTAGTGGCTTAGGTGATATATATTTTTACATTTGGACTGGACTTTGCTATGCCATCTATCCATCTGTTTTCATTGTTTTCCTCTCACCTTCTTTCCTGATGTTCTGTTATAGAAGACTGTTTACTGTTGAGTTTGATTATATTCTTTTTAGTATTTTTCTTATTTAGTTACATTCTTACTAAGTGTTTTAAAAGTGTTTATGTAAGTGTTTAGTTAAGGGTTTATGTAAGTGTTTAAGTAAGTGTTCATATATGTGTTTATATAAGTGGTTTGGTTGCATCCTTATTTGTTGTCTCTATATAACTAAAACCATTTACATAAACTGTGTCCATGGGAAATAGATCAGGCATTAGAGCCAAGAGAAGAAAAAGAAATATGGATAGACAATATCAAGACCACACTAAATAAACACGGATATAGCACAATAAGGGCAACTCATCTGGCCATAAAACACAAATTAAAGCTCCCATCCCTACGCTAAACGGCAAGAGTGAACAACCAATACCAGCATCCACCTGGGGATAGACAATAGACCATGGAAACTAACATGTTTATTAGAAATGTATTGTTTGTTTATCTAACAGGAACCGGTTTCTACTTTTGAAATAAGTAAACATGATGCTATTGCTATATATATTTATAATCTGAATGTCATCGTTTTATTTATAGATGTAAAATTATGAAAGACATTTGACATTTCTGTTATTATTCTTGATAATGTATATATCATATATATATGTATATATATATATAACAGGGTCTCAATGGGCGAAGTGGTTAAGCTGTTTGCCTGTCTTAATGAAGATTGTGGGTTCAAATCCGGATCGAGCCACATGTGCAATTGCAACATTGTAATGAGATCCCTAGGATTGTTGGTGGAGCTACGGATTTCGTGCTCTGTTCAATGCCCACTGGAAGATGGTATGCCATATCTGACGACAGAGACTGAACCAAATGGTGAAAGCTGATACAATGAAGTCAATCCTTTATCTTTGGATCCTTTATTTAAAATGTATATATATCATCTATCAATATCTACTTGTATATCACTGTTATTGTATTGTTGGTCAGACTTGGTGTATTTTACTTCATTAATAAATTGTTAATAAATGATGATGTTAAACATTTGTTATATAATTATCATTATCATATGCATATATTTATATATCGTGTCTGGTTACATTATGCTATCGTGTCTGGTTACATTATGCTACAATGATATATATCCTGAATGGTTACATTATGTTATCGTGTCTGGTTACATTATGCTACAATGATATATATCCTGAATGGTTACATTATGTTATCGTGTCTGGTTACATTATGCTATCGTGTCTGGTTACATTATGCTATCGTGTCTGGTTACATTATGCTACAATGATATATATCCTGTCTGGTTACATTATGGTACAATGATATATATCTTTTCTGGTTACATTATGCTACAATAATATATATATCGTGTCTGGTTACATTATGCTACAATGATATATATCACGTCTAGTTACATTATGCTACAATGCTATATATATCATGTCTAGTTACATTATGCTACAATGATATATATCTTTTCTGGTTACATTATGCTACAATAATATATATATCGTGTCTGGTTACATTATGCTACAATGATATATATCACGTCTAGTTACATTATGCTACAATGATATATATCTTTTCTGGTTACATTATGCTACAATAATATATATATCGTGTCTGGTTACATTATGCTACAATGATATATATATCGTAACTGGTTACATTATGCTACATTGATATATATCGTAACTGGTTACATTATGCTACAATGATATATATGAAAATATAACATCACCGATCTTAGATAAAACAACCCGCATGTGCGTTGCCGGGGCTAGCAGAGGAGCAAAGAATAGTAACACTGCGACTTACAAGGCATGTTGTAAGATGCGACTGAAGTAGGGGCCTAGGGAATCTAACCTAGTAAATTAAAATCGTCGCAGAAATCAGATGTGCTAGCCTACATGTAGGCGCATAACTGACACAAAGTACAATCGCTCTTAGGCTCGGATCACATACAAATCACAAAGAATAGTTTAGCAAGTGATCGATATAGAGCTTTTGATGTAGAAGAGAAAGAAGATGAAACAACATGACAAAGTAAAGTAAAATAAAAAGGTTGGTCTATGAGTGTATTAAGATATCATGTTTCTGTAGGCTATGTATTAGGGTATCATGTTTCTGTAGGCTATGTATTAGGGTATCATGTTTCTGTAGGCTATGTATTAGGGTATCATGTTTCTGTAGGCTATGTATTAGGGTATCATGTTTCTGTAGGATACGTATTAGGATATCATGTTTCTGTAGGCTATGTATTAGGGTATCATGTTTCTGTAGGATACGTATTAGGATATCATGTTTCTGTAGGCTATGTATTAGGATATCATGTTTCTGTAGGCTATGTATTAAGATATCATGTTTCTGTAGGATACGTATTAGGATATCATGTTTCTGTAGGCTATGTATTAGGATATCATGTTTCTGTAGGCTATGTATTAAGATATCATGTTTCTGTAGGCTATGTATTAGGGTATCATGTTTCTGTAGGCAATGTATTCAGATATAATGTTTCTGTAGGCTATGTATTAAGATATCATGTTTCTGTAGGCTATGTATTAGGATATCATGTTTCTGTAGGCAATGTATTAAGATATCATGTTTCTGTAGGCTATGTATTAAGATATCATGTTTCTGTAGGCTATGTATTAGGGTATCATGTTTCTGTAGGCTATGTATTAAGATATCATGTTTCTGTAGGCTATGTATTAGGGTATCATGTTTCTGTAGGCAATGTATTAAGATATCATGTTTCGGTAGGCTATGTATTAAGATATCATGTTTCTGTAGGCTATGTATTAAGATATCATGTTTCTGCAGGTTATGTATTAGGATATCATGTTTCGGTAGGCTATGTATTAAGATATCATGTTTCTGTAGGCTATGTATTAAGATATCATGTTTCTGTAGGCTATGTATTAAGATATCATGTTTCTGCAGGTTATGTATTAGGGTATCATGTTTCTGTAGGCTATGTATTAAGATATCATGTTTCTGTAGGCTATGTATTAGGGTATCATGTTTCTGTAGGCTATGTATTAGGGTATCATGTTTCTGTAGGCTATGAATCTTCAATCAAATGTCACATCGACATGAGATTACAAACCTGGGATGTATGAATATTTTCTTTGCCATTAATTTTATTTTCTCATATTTATAAAATAATTCAATACTTTCTTATAATTGTTATTAACTATTTCAATCTTCTTCATAGATATTGTAAACGATATTTTTTCCAGCTATAATATATATATATATTTACTATAACAGTAATTCACTCATGTCTTAGATGTTGTATTTATTTCTTGTCTTAATGTGAATAAAAATTCAATCAGAAGCATTCATATTTATTTCTTTGTGTGGATAAATACAAGGGTAATCTAATAATAGTTTCGTGTCACCATGCAATAAGTTTTTTCAGTATAAGTAAAGTCATGAATGATGTTATCACTGATGGAAGTATAGACTAACAAAACCACAGAGTCGATGTATTTTACATTTGTCGTCTGGTCGACGTTTACTGATCTATGACATAAACAAGAAGGGAAATCGTGACATATAGCCTTTACAGAACTCCGACATCAACTACAGTAAACTAGTCGTCTATTTTCTAATCACCACTTATACGTTCAGTAGTTTGTCATTGCTTTCTGAACAGCGAGGTTTATTTTTATCGTTCGTAAAAACTCACAGTAACCAATTTGCTTTAAAATTGCCTTCCGTGGAGTTTAATCCAGGCACGCTTGTGTTGTGATCGAGCACACTACCGCTTAAGCTACAGGCGTACACACAGACAGCCACACAGACGCCCACACAGATGCCCACACAGACGCTCACAGTTAGTGATGTATAACTGGTACCAATAAAGTACATAATGACCGAGAAACAGAATAATACGACGGTGCAACAAGTCATCTGTAAACTTTAATTCACCTCACACAGAGCCAATGGTCCCGCTTTAGGGCAATACAAATGATTGTAATTCTTCTAGATTATAACAATAACAAATGATTGTAATTCTACTAAAGTATAACAATAACAGATTATTGTAATTCTACTCAAGTACAACAATAACATATGATTATATTTCTACTACAATATAACAATAACAAATCATTATATTTCTACTACAATATAACAATAGCAAATCATTATATTTCTACTACAATATAACAATAACAAATCATTATATTTCTACTACAATATAACAATAGCAAATCATTATATTTCTACTACAATATAACAATAGCAAATCATTATATTTCTACTACAATATAATAATAACAAATGAGTGTCATTATATTCAATTACTTCGCGCGTCCAGCAAGTCAAGTCAAGAAAATGAAACCATAAAAGTCGTTATCTTTTTCAAGTATTTCTCGGAACACTCGAATAATTAATTAGACATATCGACAGATACTTCAAAATGAGTTGCGGTCGTGATGGCATTTTTCTAGCAACACTTGGCCGTCTTGTTCCGCTTATGATTCGATAAAGTAATTAATAAAACATATTGACAATCAAAAGCGAAACGCTATCAATACAAAAATACATAACATGTTAACGAGTCGTCAGTTGTTCGAGTGGTTGTCATGATAGATATTACACTATATCTTCTATCTGAATAATAGAAGAGAATTGGTATCCCATAAGTGTTGCTAACTGATTTCTCATGTCTGGTTGCAAATTGTTTCGCGTGGATTTTTTCAAAAGGACGATGGCACCACCCGTTCAGAAAGCAATGGCAAACTACTGAACGTAATAATACCTAGAAAAATCACAAAAGCGTTAAAAACTGGGGTTGATTCTCAAATTCATGTAAAGTGTATGCAATTAAATTAACTCCGGACATGTTCATATGTGCTCCGATCTCCTTCGAATGAAGTTCACGGACTAACAGTACCAGTTAAATATACATGTTGTGCTGTTCATTTCTGTACCCTTCAATTAAAGTTCTTACAATCTAGCTGTTATTGTGATGTGGATTGGTTTAAATGTAAATCATCTTTACGGCCATACTCTAT
Source organism: Arion vulgaris (assembly GCA_020796225.1). Lineage (NCBI taxonomy): Eukaryota > Metazoa > Mollusca > Gastropoda > Stylommatophora > Arionidae > Arion > Arion vulgaris. Next base: position 40,906,726 of record CM036758.1, read on the forward strand.
GAGAGTGTTCAGAATATCAGCTATATCCATTGACTGATCCCCTGATGTGGTTTCAGAGCCAGCCAACCTGTCTGCTCTCTCAGTGCTAACGACACCCATGTACCTCGGAACAAAGATAAATGTAATTCTTCAAATTGTTGACGCTTGTAGTGGTTCAGTCCATTGCCTGCTCACAGAACCAACCTTCATCTTTCTCTTCATACTTATTGAATTACTTAGAATGTAGGCAGTAGTGTGGTTTTGTCACTCTATCTAGAGTAGTTTATCAGACTGTAATCTCTGGCACACTGCTACATGCATACATTTTGATGTTTCAAATTTCAAAGTTATACATCTGTTTTCCACTTACTCTTTTGTTCTCACATTACTCTTCAACATTATCTTCAGTAACAAGGATTCATATATTTCTCATTTTATTCAGTAAATGAAAAAAATAACGAACTAACGAAATCCAACAAAGATGGAATAAAGCAAATTAAATTATTGAACAAATGACAACAATTTTAAAATGCAAGAATGTTACAATGAACACTAAAAGAGTATTATACAACACAATATGTCTCCCTACATTATGCTATCAGTATCAAACCTGGACGTTGACATCAAACTATAGAAGAAAACTAGTCATGAGAGAAATGAAGTTTCTACACAGAATGTTGGAGTAACAAGAAGAGTTCCATTAGAAATGAAGTGTCTACACAGAATGCTGGAGTAACAAGAAGAGTTTCATTAGAAATGAAGTGTCTACACAGAATGCTGGAGTAACAAGCAGAGTTCCATTAGAAATGAAGTGTCTACACAGAATGTTGGAGTAACAAGCAGAGTTCCATTAGAAATGAAGTGTCTACACAGAATGTTGGAGTAACAAGAAGAGTTCCATTAGAAATGAAGACTTGACAAAAAAAGTGGGTAGAACTTGATCAAGAAATAACAAATTAAATGGTTTTTTTTTCAAATAAGCAGATTACCAAAAGACAGGGCGCCTCAAAGAGTAATACTACTCAGATAAAGTGGATACACAGCAAAAGGTTGTCCATGCAAAAGGTGGAGTACAGAAATAACAGAGGTAGTGAAAAATACTATTTATGAAGCGCACACAAAAGCCCGTTCTAGAAATCTCTTCTTATCCTGACGCAGTGAAACAAAACAGGATTAGATAAAAGAAGAAAAAATCTCATATATTTAAATATAACAAAAATATACTATCTGACAATTTTATTTGTTTCATTTCTATTTGTTGCAGAATTTTGGTATTATGTTTTTTTGTCTTCCTTACTCCCCACACTCGTCTGTGTAACCATATCTTCAATGCATTGATTGTGTTTTCTCTTTGTTTATTCCTTGTTCATGTTTCCTACCACATACAACATTGTTGGATATATATACAACTTCATCATTCTCACAACTGTCAACTATCACTACGACCACTACCATCTCCATTACTTATATAATCAATACTACTTCTAATGCTACAACTAGGGATAACACTACAACTAACACTGCTACAACTAGTGATAACACTACAACTAACACTGCTACAACTAGTGATAACACTACAACTAACACTGTTACAACTAGTGATAACACTACAACTAACACTGCTACAACTAGTAGTAACACTAGAACTAACACTGTTACGACTGATAGTAATAGCATTACTACAGCTACTACTAATACCACTACTACGAGAAACTACTACTATTAAAATTCGCTAACATTCGATAACTACTGATGCGACTACTACAGCTTCTGCAACTACTACTAATACTACGACTACTACTACTACTACTACTACTACTACTACTACTACTACCATAACTACTAGTACAACTACTCTAACAACAACAATAACAATAACAACAACAACAACTACTACTACTACTACTACTACTACTACTACTATAACTATTAGTACAACTACTACAACAATTACTATTACTACTGATGTTCGTCTACCATCAAGTTCTGACATGTTAACAATAGATGCGATGTTAAACAATAGATGCGATGTTAACAATAGATGCGATGTTAACAATAGATGCGATGTTAAACAATAGATGCGATGTTAAACAATAGATGCGATGTTAACAATAGATGCGATGTTAACAATAGATGCGATGTTAAACAATAGATGCGATGTTAACAATAGATGCGATTATAACTTTATCACAAAATTATCTCTGTACCTCAGTGACTCTATATCTGAGATGTAGTTTGGGGTGAAAAGGGCGGGAGACCCATGGAGCTAGACTATGTGTGTTTATATATTTTATTTGTGATCTGGTTTATGACGTTTGTAGCTTAAGCGGTAGTGAGCTCGATCACAATCCAAGAGTACATGGTACCAACACCGCGGAGGGCAGTTTGGAAGCAAATTTATTCCCCATAAATTTTACGAGCGCTAAAATTAGACCTCACCATTCAGAAAGCACTGGAAAACTACTGAACGTATATGTAGTACCTAGAAAATCAACGACTTATTTACTATGGTTGATGGCGACATCCTGTAAAGGATATGATTTTTATTTCTATCTGATTTCTTGTCTATTTTTGTCTCTTACCTTTATAAGTTATATATGGCCTGCAGTTAATTTCTCCATACCACTCTGTCCTAGGCAACTCGTTCAATCTCTTATGTGGAATTTAGTCCGATACTCCTTACCAATATAAGCTTGGTTTATTAGTTTTTCATGAATTGCTCTAATAATTATTTTGTAGAATGTGAGTAATGAGCTAACAAATTTGTAATAATTTTTATTTAGAGAACGTTAATGAAACTATTTTATACACATTTTATTAGGTCTGTTTGCTATAGTCTGTCCATTAATTCGTGAGCACGTTTGAAATTGATTTTCTCGAAAACTACCTGTTGGATCTCAGTGATTTTTGCATGCAGCCTTAGAATGTCCATGACGCTAAAATAAAGCTAACAAGTAGTCCATAGATGCTACGGATTTTGCACATCGGCGAATTCCTTTGATCTTTTATGACAATTGCAAATACGGGGGCTCAAATTTTAGATTTTACAGTAATCCCTAGAATTTGTCCAATTCTATTCATAGGTGTATCTCCATACTAATTTGATAGGTCAAGTAATTAAGTGTGTTGCCCTTTATGTGCAATAGTGAACTTGGATACAATATGCAACAGTTAGTCCCTTCGGTCACCATTAGACCCCAGGGTGTCTTAACTTCACCACAAATTGTATTATGGTAGACGCATTTGGATATGGAAATGTATACGTTGCTATTTCTCAGTCTGTAATCAAAATATGATTTGTATCATCCCGAATCTGACGATTCCATGAGGTTGATAATTGTTACTGGCTGGACAAATTGTAATCCATCTCGGTGCCAGTACTCGTCTTCCTCTCGGAGCACATGTTCAACACACTTCTTCCAGAACTGCATGTCTATCATTGAGAGGGACTCACGTGTCAGAACTTCAACATCACACATTTTAAACGTCCTGTTCTGTTCGGCAACTTGCCCTTTTACTTTAGCCCAGACAAGCTCTATCGGATTGAGGTGAGCATGATATGGAGGTAGTCGCAAAGACGTGTGGCCGTATTCCGCAATGATTTTGTCAATATGAAACACCTTTGTCTTATTTGTCATCCTCACCAGGTGCAACAACTCGGGTTTCAAATATGTATCATCGAAGCTGACATTTTCCTTAGCAAGCCAAGTCCTAATTTGATCTTTTGTATTTGATGCAGTTGGTACTTTGTCTTTCGCTGATACTGCGTTGTGATAGGATGCATTATCCATTACCAAGCATGATGGTCTGTTTAGAATTGGAAGTAGATCTTTCTCCATCCAGTGCCTGAAAATATGTCCATTCATTTCTGTGTGGTAGTCCCTACCGTCGGTACTTTTGATTGGAAAATAAGTACAGCGTCATGGACAAGACCTTCTTCACTGCTTCCAGCATGTGTTAGTATAATACGCTGGCCTTTGCTGCTTGGTATTTTTCTTTTCTGTTCACCGTCTACTGATTGCCATTCTTTAGCATTGGTGTGGTGAGCATTGACCCAGGATTCGTCCAAATATACAATATCATAGCCTTGCCTCCGCCGCTCACGGATCTGCCTCAGGTATTTACTTCGGGCAGCAATTAAATGTGGATTTTCACAAATAATATTCCTGCCGCCTATAGTTTTCTGAAGGTGAAGCCGGCGGCTCTTACAATTTTCCATAGAGTACTTTTAGAAATGTCTATGCTGCAATCTGATTGCAGTTTTAATTTCAGTTTCCTGAGAGTAACAAGTTGATTTGTCGCAAACATTCTCAAGAGCTCCCGTCTTATGACATCTATGTCAAAGTCGTCAATTGTTCTTTTCCTTCCTTGCTTGACATTAGTGCACTTTGTGTCCTGTTTAATCCATCGGGAAAAGGATTCTCTATTCAGACCAAGCGCCAGTTGCGTTCGTTTCTCAGGGTTATGAATATCGCAATATAGATGACCTCTCTTAGATTCCCTACGGAAGTGTTGGTATAGTAAAACTGTAACCTTCTGCATTGTTATAAATGTGCACTTCAGACTCATTATGAATGTGATATCAATGTCAGTTTTGATAAGCCAACAAATATGATACAATAGCTTCATACAAATAGCGAGATACACCTATAACTATACAACGGTATCCCAATTATAACGTCATATGCTTTCCGCTTTCAAAGTCGACTGGGTTAGGTGCACGGGAATTCGTGAAATTGTTGTGTAGTCACGATATTTCAATGTTACCATAATGTATTTTTTAGAACAACGCGTCTGTGTACCGTAGATATGTTACTATTGTGTACAATCCGGTGAGGTTGATTTTAATATAACATGAAGAAGAAATATTTCAAACTACATCAAATTTTCTTGGAAAAAAATATTTCTCTAGCGTCATGGATATTCTAAGGCTGCTTGCAAAAATCACTGAGATCCAACAGGTAGTTTTCGAGAAAATCAATTTCAAACGTGCTCACGAATTAATGGGCAGGCTATAGGAAGAAATTGTTGATATAGATTTCATGAACATAGTAATGATCCACTGTGTGCATTGTCTTCTAAAATAGAACATCAAGAACGAAGGCGAGAGGCAGACCACGAAAAAGATGGATATATGACACAACAGAATTCTGTCAAAATTCAAAAATCACTATCACCATAGCAAGTAGAGAGTGGCAAGAAAACCATGACAGTAGACAACAATGTTGTAACAGTAGGACAACAAAAGAGGAAGTAGAAATAATGATATATAAATATATATTTCTATACAAATTGTGTGTGTATACTCAATGCTATCATAGATTATACGAGGCGTGTTCAAATGAAAACGGGACTTGTGGATTTATTTTAAAAGTATCATTCGCAAATTAACAGTTTCAACGGAATTAAACAAAGCAATCACTTGTGAATAAGAATGCACCTGGGTTCATCAGAAAAATCTCCGTATGCATTTAGGCAAGCATCCCGCTGTTTAGGTAGACGTCGAATGCCGTCCAAGAAAAAGGTGCGCCTGCTCACTGAACCATGTGGTCACTGCCCTCTTCACGTCTGCGTCGCTGTTGAATCGCTGTCCCTTTAGTGCTTTCTTCAACGGTCCGAACAAATGGAAATCACACAGGGACAAATCGGAACTATAGACTGAGTGATGAACTTCCCAATTCTTCTTTGCCAATGTTTCCTGCACAATTTTTGCGACGTGCGGACGAGCGTTGTCGTGGAGAAGAATCACACCTTGAGAAAACTTGCCTGGTCGCTTAGCCTTGATGGCCTTATGCAGCTTGTCTAAAGTGTCTTTATAATGGGCGGCATTGATGTTGACACCAGGTTCCTTAAAATCGGCCAACAAAAGCCCTTCATGGTCAAAAATTCGTTCACCATAACCTTCCCAGCAGAAACCTGTGTCTTGAATTTTTGGGTTTTGGTGAACCTGGATGTTTCCATTGCATGCTGTCAATTTTGCTGCTCGCTTCATAGTGGTGGCACCACGATTCATCACCTGCCACAATGCTCAACAGAAATGCATCACCCTCTGTCCTATAACACATCAAGTGGTTCAAACTCCACCCCATCCGTTCTTCCTTATGGTGGTCAGTCAACATCCGTGGGACCCACTGTGAACACACCTTCCGATAGTTCAATTTATTCCGAACAACCCTGTGGGCTGTCCCAATTGACATATGGAATTCTTCTGTAAGCGAACGAATGCTCCGACGACGGTCAGTCAGTACTGCTTTATCAAGCAAGGCTATGGCTTCTTCTGTTGCAACAATATGCGCCTGACTTGGCCGTGCAAGATCTGCTGACAACGCTCGTCCGCACGTCGCAAAATTGTGCAGGAAACATTGGCAAAAAGAATTGGGAAGTTCTTCATCACCCAGCCTATAGTCCTGATTTGTCCCCGTGTGATTTCCATTTGTTCGGACCGTTGAAGAAAGCACTAAAGGGACAGCGATTCAACAGCGACGCAGACGTGAAGACAACGGTGAACACATGGTTCAGTGAGCAGCCACGCACCTTTTTCTCGGACGGCATTCGACGTCTACCTAAACAGTGGGATGCTTGCCTAAATGCATACGGAGATTTTTCTGATGAACCCAGGTGCATTCTTATTCACAAATGGTTGCTTTGTTTAATTCCATTGAAACTGTTAATTTGCGTATGATACTTTTTAAATAAATCCACAAGTCCCGTTTTCATTTGAACACGCCTCGTATTATTATAGAATGATTATCTAATCCATGTTTGATCAGAACATGAGAAACATTATATGCAACAAGTCATTGTTAATTGAGATGACAATGAGAATTATACAGTGCTACATAGAACCAGTACTGACATATGGATGCAAGTTGTGAACAAAAAACAAACATATCTAAACATCTCTAAGGGACACAAAGAAATGGTTTTACAGAAGAATAATGAGAATCGCATGAACTACTAAAATGACTAATGTTGAGGTGTTAAATGAGATCATGACACATAGAAAACTTATTATCAATATAAGAAAGAAGCAGCCATCATGTTTGGGATATGTGATGAGAAATGAAGGTTTAGAACACATTGTAACAAACGGTAAAATCAAGGGGAGACGTGAGAGAGGAAAAAAGAGGGAGAACATTTTGGATAGCCTGACTTCATGGCACGGAAGAGTGTCAACATCTGAGATGACAGCAACAAACTAGAAACAGAGATTTGAGAAGATCCATGACCGCCTACACCAGCCGGCACTGCACATGATGATGATGTTGATGATTACTAATACTGTTTTTTCTAGAAATATATTATTGGTATTATTTTCCTTAAAAAATGGTATATATATATTTCTATAAAAATTGTGTGTGAATTGTGCTCAACGCTGGTACATATTATATAATATTATAGAATAGTTATCTAATTTAGCCACAATGTAATGCTGATCTGGACAGTGTACAACAACAAGAAGTGATATTATAATGCAAATATAATCTTTGTTATCTCCATAAAATATTGTGTGTGTGTTCATCGGCTCCAACAACGACAGCAAGAAGAAGATTGCTATTTTAATGAATATTTACTAGTTTTCATTGTTTTGTTTTGTTTGTCAGCATCGACAGACACAAGTAACTGTCTTATTGTATAGAGATGACGTGGTTTGTGAAATGTTCTTCTGTTAGTCTGTATTACATTGAGATCATTTCTGAACTGAAACTGAGGCAGAGCGGTTGTGTAGCAGTGTTCCCAACAGTTTCAGTGTTCAATATTTTCTATTAGTTTCTCAAAGTATGTCTTTCTTCATTGTATCTTTCATCTGTTTGATGACAGTTTATATATTATTTGGTAAGTACATTCTAACTCATATTTCGGTTAGTTTAAATGTTTATCATTTAGTATATATATTTCTGTTTAATTTTATTTCTTTATTCTGTAATGTCATAGCTGAAATGTAGTTAGATTTGAGACAATCAAAGGCTCATACATCGGTTAGTTTAAATGTGTGTCATTTAGTATATATATATTTCTGTTGAATTTTATTTCTTTATTCTGTAATGTCATAGCTGAAATGTAGTTAGATTTGAGATAATCAGGCTCATACTTCGGTTAGTTTAAATGTTAATCATGTAGTATATATATATTTCTGTTTAATTTTATTTCTTTATTCCGGAATGTCATAACAATTCTAACTAAAATAGCTGCTCAACATTTACTAAACAAAGGTATCCACAGTTTTAAAGTAAATGACAAATTTTCTATTCAAATGGGGCTTCAGTTCTAATATATTACAGCGAGCGTTGGAAATTAACTAAAGATATAGAAAGTATGTTGATTGCATTTGAAAATATATGTCTGCGAAAAATAATGAACATAAAATGAGACGAATTCAGGAGAAGTGATGAAATCAGTGAAATGCATGGTCAACCACAAGTAACAACTGTTATAATAAACATAAGATGGAGATCTGTTGGGACCATGAAAAGAAATGATTAAATAATCTCAAAGCAGGCATTGAAGTAGGATGAAAATTCAAGAAAAAAGTGAACGCCCTAGTTAAACCCTAAATCGAACTTTGCCGAGAGAGGCTAAAATATCGTAATCATGTCCATGGAATCGATTCAGCGAGTTGTCCAGGACAGAGTAGTTTGGAGAAATGGCTTGCACACCGAATGTAACGTATAACGGTAAGAGAGGACTATTTTTCTATATTCTATATTATAAATTAATTTGTCGTTTCGTTATAAATATTTATCTGTTGCGAAATATATGTGAAATGCTTCTAAAAACTGTTCATCGGCTGTTTATCATCTTTCATAAACTGTAGACAATTCATTAATCGAATCAACAAATAATATAGTTCAGCCACATAGACAGATTACCAACAGACAGTTTGTCTCAAAGAGCAATGTTACTCCAATACAATGGATACAAAGCAAAAGGTCGACAATGCAAAAGGTGAACCTCAGAGAAAACAGAAGTGACGAAAGACGCTGTTTATGAATCGCACACAAACGCTCGTTCTAGAAATATCTTTTTATCCTTACACTGTGAAGTAAAACAGGATTAGAGAAAAGAAAGAAGATTAATCGAATCAGAATATTTCTAATCTATGGAATAGATATAACTATATAACATTAGTAAAGTAGAAATTATGTAATGTCAGATGTAAATTAGAACTAATTTAATAACAATAGTAAAGTAGAAATTATGTAATGTCAGATGTAAAATAGAAACTAATTCAATAACAATAGTAAAGTAGAAATAATATAATGTCAGATGTAAAATAGAACTAATTCAATAACAATAGTAAAGTAGAAATTATGTAATGTCAGATGTAAAATAGAAATAATTCAATAACAATAGTAAAGTAGAAATAATGTAATGTCAGATGTAAAATAGAACTAATTCAATAACAATAGTAAAGTAGAAATAATGTACTGTCAGATGTAAAATAGAATTAATTCAATAGAAATAGTAAAGTAGAAATAATGTAATGGCAGATGTAAAATAGAACTAATTCAATCTTCTTCTTCTTTTGTCGTCTCACTGCTACCGGGATGTTGCCCAGTGTCGTGGTTTTCTGTTTTGTCTTGCGCTGTTCTGGTGGCTTGTGTGATTGTTATTTTTGCTCTTTCACAGGATTCTGCTACGCCATCTAACCATCTTTTCCGTGGTCTTCCTCTTGCCTTCTTTCCCGATGTTCTGTTGTAGAAGACTCTGTATACTGTGGAGATTGGATGTATTCTTATTAACTGATTCCATACCGTGGAACACTCAAGTGTAACTATTTCTTATCTGCCTGGACCATCGTCGCTCAAAAGACGATTACTATTTTGTTGAGTTTTATTATTTTTTGTTCCGATTGAAGATTTATATTAACCGGAAAATACTTAGATGTGATGTGTAAATGATAACGAATACATAGCACCATGGCTTATGCTAGAATTCGAATTAAAACGGAGTTTATCAATCATTTTAGGATACCCTGTGACCGAAAAAAACTAGCAATTTTTATAAATGTTCATGATGCTACTTTGTGAACAGTTAATAAACCATACACTCCTTCACTATTTTTGTAACTTTTGTGTATTCATAAATGGATTACATATATAAAAAGAGCAGTTAGACTGATTTATTCCACATAATGTTCATCAAGGCCCTTGAAAAGTTTGATTTTCGTTCTCACAATTTCAATTAGTTGTTTTTAATACATGCTAATATTTTTCAAGCATAGTCAACACAACATTATATTTTTAGACACAATAAATATTTTATGAAAGTACATTGATTTATCTTTAATTTGATATATAATAAGTTCAACTTTAAATTCTATTTAGAAACAATATTTTAATTTAGCTAAAGTATGTGTGCAATATTTTGGAAACAAAAAATAATTCTGTCCAGAGGCGAAAAAAACGGCCAAACCACTTCATAATTAAACTGGTTTGTTTACTAATTCAATAACAATAGTAACGTAGAAATAATGTACTGTCAGATGTAAAATAGAACTAATTCAATAACAATAGTAAAGTAGAAATAACGTACTGTCAGATGTAAAATAGAACTAATTCAATCTTTCTTTCTTTCTCAAATCCTGTATGCCTCACAGCGTCAGGTCAAGAAGAGTTTTCTAAAACGGGCCCTTGTATGCGCTATGTAAATAGTCTCTTTCGTCGCCTCTGTTATTTCTGAGATTCATCTTTTGCATGACCGGCCTTTTGCTTTGTACCCATTGTATAGGAGCAGCATTGCTCTTTGGGGTGCACTGTCTGATGGTAATCTGCTTACGTGGCTGAACCATTTGATTTGTTGTTTCTTGATGAAGTCTAGTACTGATGTTGTACCCACTTTTTCCTGATGTCTTCATTTCTCAGCCGGTCTCTTCTTGTTACACCTAGCATTTTGCGAAGACACTTCATCTCTATCGTGACTATTTTTCTTCTATCGTTTGTTGTCAGCGTTCAGGTCTGGCACTGGTAACATAATGTGGGAGAAAGATTGTGTTGAACATTGCTCTTTTTGTGTTCATGGTGACGTGTTTGCATCTTAAAATTGGCTCCATTTGCCGTATCATTTGATTTGTTTTGTTGCATCTGTGTTGAATTTCATTAGTTATTCTGAGATATAACCTAGGTATAGTATTGACTTTGCTAGATCTTGGTCGATGATGAATCCGTCGCCATGTCTAGCTCTTGCGTTGATTTCTACATCTGATTATGCGTATGTGTAATTTAGATGTTATTGGTTATTGGTTACTAAACTGACGTCATTGCACTCCGTGCAGACCCATAGGTGCTCAGTCTCCCCAACAGATATCCAAGAGTATGCATACTGATGGTTCCTGTGGCTCGCTGATTAAACACACCTCTCACTCTGCCTCTCAGGCATCCAGTTCGACTTGAACAACGGGTAACTACAAATTGCTTAAATCGCTTGATCGATTCAACATCGCAATTAGTGTCCTCATCCAACAGAGAGTCGCGAAGAGACCGAAGAATATCCCCTTATCCATCTTCAACTCCCCAACAATCGATGCTGTTGATGCAAGCCAGTCCGCTCTCTCATTACCGTAAACACCCGCATGCCCAGGACAGTATATCCACGTAAGCCGCTGGAGGTTAGAAACTTCTATAGACGACATCCACTCATACCGAAACCTGCCATTCTGGATCTTGTGAAGCATCGAATGAGAGTCAGATACAACAACTGCCCCAGTAAATGAAGTCCCAGAAATCCAATGGAGGGTAGCAGTAACGGCCTCAACCTCCATCCTCAAACTAAAGTAGTTGTCCTGTATGCCCCACTTCGCTCTGCAACAACCCTACCATGCGCATTAGCCAAGAAACCCCAGCTGGATTTCTCACCACGTTGAACCGACCCATCGGTATATACAACAACATCATCATCCCTTGCATTATCTTCTATCAGCTGCTTAACTGCGAGATCAGGCGATTGCATGACGGGAGCGTAGTGACAGAAGGCCAAGCATATATCTCATATTCACAATGGGGGTATCTCTAGTGCAGACCAGAACTATACGCATACCTTCATTCTGAACCCGTTCGAGTCGTTCACATTGTGATCTTGATATCGTAAGAATTCCGAGTCCGTAATCTACCACTGACATTACCAGTCGATCGAACAAAATGGCAAGTAGTCTTTGCTCAAGGTGGGCGGCCACCATAACTCTGAGAGCCGCAAGACCATGCTTGCACCGTTGTATCGTCTGTTCAATATGGTGTTTGAAAGATAGACTACGATCAAAGGTTATTCCAAGATAGCGCAGCCTGTCTCTGCGCTCGATCGTATGTTCATCAAAGATTACACAGGGTAGGTCAGCCTTGACGATGTGATTATTCAACGAGCACCACAACATACACGCTTTTTCAGGATTGAACTGAGACATTATCATCTCGCTGAAAACTGCATGAATCCATGACGTTGAATACACAGCAATGACATTCTGATGCACAACGACAGCTGAGTTAAAAAAAGATTCAATTTTCAATATTCTGTTTGAGTTATATGTTAATTTATCATTTCGTGTTCTTTACAGTTACTTTTATTCATAGGAACGTTCGTATTTTTTTACAGTTGGTTACTTTTTACCAGTTAGTTTGTTCCCCAACATCGTCGGCAAGAAGCTGAACAAAATACGGCATTCTATTATTTTGTGATTTATACGTTTTTACCAATTATAATGTTACATGCTCTGTGTTTTCAAGTTTACATTGCTGTCTAATTTGTATTATATGTAATGAGCTCCAGCCGGTGCTACGGGGTTAGTGCACCGTTGACTGGTCCTCCAGCAGATCAGACAAGAAAATATGCATACAAAAGAAGAGGTAGAGGAGAGATGAGAAATGGACGTAAGCGACGAGCTGGACAGAGACGGTTTAGAAGAAAGACAGATCGACTTGCTCTGAAATATCTACACATTGGCTACTGGAATTGTCGAAGTGCAAAACAGAGAGGACCAATTCTACAGAAGCTAGTCTATGACTTCGACATTTTCATGATTCAGGAAACCAACTTGCAGCAGGATAAAGCCCTTGAGTGTCCAGGATTCAAATGTTATTTCACTCCCAGTGAACCCGGAGTAGGACGAGGTCAGGCTATATATGTGAAACATGGCCTTCCCCACAACTGCCTTGACACACATGACTTCTTACCTGAGGGTGTGGAATTACAAGGTATTCGTGATCAGGTATGGCGAATCTATATTGTGTACGCCCATGTGGACAAACTCCATATTGCAGATAACTGGGATTTCCTTGAGAAGCTCTCAGATGTACCACGCACATAGTTTCTTATAGCAGGGGATTTCAATGCACGATCAAAGGAGTGGGGCAACGCTACCGAGAATAGACAGGGCATCGCTTTGAGTTCTGCTCTACTTAACTCTGACTTGACGATATTGAATGACGGCCGCCCAACTCGGTTAGCTTCTAGACCTGAGAACACTGATGGTGTCATTGATCTGGCACTGATCTCCACAACTGATGCTACTTTTGCTCGATGGAATGTTCTTGGGGCTCAAGATAGTAATCATCTTCCCTGCGTTGTTCTTCTTAACAAGGCCAATAATTTGCGACACAGAAGGCCCAAATCTGTCTTTCAGTACACGCCATGCCACTCTGATCACGAGAACCCATTACGTATACTGCGGCAGACTGCCAGAAAGAAGACTGCTAGGACTCCTTTCCTGCAACCACCTTGGTGGAATGAATTTAGATGTAACTTCCTGCAGCCTTGTCCTTTGGTGCGTGTGTCTGCTAGTCCTAATATTGCTATTTTATGTTTTTTCATTTGTTCTACGATGTCTTGAAAGTTTCTTCGTGCTCCACAGATATTAATAGTACATATCTTGATGTTATTTCTTGGTTTCCCTCCTGTGTCCCTGCTTACCGGTTTTCGAAATCTCTTCATAATTCTACGAGCACAGATTAGATTATACCACTGTCGGCTTGCTAGGCCTGTCCCAGTGGCTTCAGAATTCCCTAGATGGGTCACACGGTGCACTAGTCTATCACATTCAGGCTAAAATACACAAATTCCATCCAAAGAAAACTGAAAATCGACTTCGGTTAGAGTCCGGCTGAAATTCACAACCAGCTTGCCGTGCCAATTCAATAACAGTAGTAAAGTAGAAATAATGTAATGTCAGATGTAAAATAGAACTAATTCTAAAACAAATGTAAAGTAGAAATAATGTAATGTCAGATGTAAAATAGAGCTAATTCAATAACAATAGTAAAGTAGAAATAAAATAATGTCAGATGTACAATAGAACTAATTCAATAGAAATAGATTAGTAACACTTATGTACACATAATTGTGTTTATTCAGGAAGTCAATTGGTTATTGGTTACTGAACTGACGTGACAGAACTCAGGGCAAACTCACAAGTGCTCGGTGTTCCCACCAAATATCGAATGATATGCATACTGATGGTTCCTATGATTCGCTTGTTAAACACGCTGATGACTCTTCCTCTCAAGTATCCAGCTCTGCTTGTACAACGTGTAATATCAAACTCTCTAAATCGCTGGATTTATTCAACGTCAGTTTTAGTGTCCTCATCCAACAGTAGATCACCAACAAAACCGAATAACATCCTCCTTATCCATCTTAAAACTCCCCCACAATCGATACAAGCCTGTCCGTTCTTGCATTGCCGTGAACACTCGCATGCCCAGGAAAGTAGATCCACGTGGGTTTGTAGAGGTTGGAAACCTCAGGAATAAAATAATTATGATAAATGTATACCCCCACCCATGTGGTGCCGGAGTCCGCAAGGAAGCAAAGAATAGTACCACTGCAACCTACAATGCATATCGTAAGAGGAGATAATGTAGGCACTAGGATGCTACCCTAGTAAATAAAAAGCAGCGCAGAAATCCGATGTGCTGGCCTACTTGTAGGTGCATAACTGACACAACATACAATCGCTCTTAGGCTCAGATCACATACAAATCACACAGAGTGGTTAACAAGTGGTCGATATGAAGCGTTCGAAGAAAAAGAAATAAAGAAGAATGTATTCTAAGCAACATGATGATGATTTTAAGTTTCAAATACATAATTTAAAAAACCAGTAACATAAAATGTTATATATTATGTTTATTTTAACTTGTTATTCCATCTCCGGTGGACTCCACTTTGTTACAGATCTGCACAAGTGAAATCAACATACACTCAGCTTCTGTCAGAATATCATGAATGTTGTAGTAATGTAATGATGTCCATAAAATACTAATGTTGATATAATCGATATAAGGAAAGACTGCAGACAAACTATGTAGTAATGTAATGATGTCCATAAAATACTAATGTTGATATAATCGATATAAGGGAAGACTGCAGACAAACTATGTAGTAATGTAATGATGTCCATAAAATACTAATATTGATATAATCGATATAAGGAAAGACTGCAGACAAACTATGTAGTAATGTAATGATGTCCATAAAATACTAATGTTGATATAATCGATATAAGGGAAGACTGCAGACAAACTATGTAGTAATGTAATGATGTCCATAAAATACTAATGTTGATATAATCGATATAAGGGAAGACTGCAGACAAACTATGTAGTAATGTAATGATGTCCATAAAATACTAATGTTGATATAATCGATATAAGGAAAGACTGCAGACAAACTATGTAGTAATGTAATGATGTCCATAAAATACTAATGTTGATATAATCGATATAAGGAAAGACTGCAGACAAACTATGTAGTAATTTAATGATGTCCTTAAAATACTAATGTTGATATAATCGATATAAGGAAAGACTGCAGACAAACTATGTAGTAATTTAATGATGTCCATAAAATACTAATATTGATATAATCGATATAAGGGAAGACTGCAGACAAACTATGTAGTAATGTAATGATGTCCATAAAATACTAATGTTGATATAATCGATATAAGGGAAGACTGCAGACAAACTATGTAGTAATGTAATGATGTCCATAAAATACTAATGTTGATATAATCGATATAAGGAAAGACTACAGACAAACTATGTAGTAATGTAATGATGCCCATAAAATACTAATGTTGATATAATCGATATAAGGAAAGACTGCAGACAAACTATGTAGTAATGTAATGATGTCCATAAAATACTAATATTGATATAATCGATATAAGGAAAGACTGCAGACAAACTATGTAGTAATGTAATGATGTCCATAAAATACTAATATTGATATAATCGATATAAGGGAAGACTGCAGACAAACTATGTAGTAATGTAATGATGTCCATAAAATACTAATGTTGATATAATCGATATAAGGAAAGACTGCAGACAAACTATGTAGTAATGTAATGATGTCCATAAAATACTAATGTTGATATAATCGATATAAGGAAAGACTGCAGACAAACTATGTAGTAATGTAATGATGTCCATAAAATACTAATGTTGATATAATCGATATAAGGGAAGACTGCAGACAAACTATGTAGTAATGTAATGATGTCCATAAAATACTAATGTTGATATAATCGAAATAAGGAAAGACTGCAGACAAACTATGTAGTAATGTAATGATGTCCATAAAATACTAATATTGATATAATCGATATAAGGAAAGACTGCAGACAAACTATGTAGTAATGTAATGATGTCCATAAAATACTAATATTGATATAATCGATATAAGGAAAGACTGCAGACAAACTATGTAGTAATGTAATGATGTCCATAAAATACTAATATTGATATAATCGATATAAGGAAAGACTGCAGACAAACTATGTAGTAATGTAATGATGTCCATAAAATACTAATATTGATATAATCGATATAAGGGAAGACTGCAGACAAACTATGTAGTAATGTAATGATGTCCATAAAATACTAATATTGATATAATCGATATAAGGAAAGACTGCAGACAAACTATGTAGTAATTTAATGATGTCCTTAAAATACTAATGTTGATATAATCGATATAAGGGAAGACTGCAGACAAACTATATAGTAATTTAATGATGTCCATAAAATACTAATGTTGATATAATCGATATAAGGAAAGACTGCAGACAAACTATGTAGTAATTTAATGATGTCCATAAAATACTAATATTGATATAATCGATATAAGGGAAGACTGCAGACAAACTATGTAGTAATGTAATGATGTCCATAAAATACTAATGTTGATATAATCGATATAAGGGAAGACTGCAGACAAACTATGTAGTAATGTAATGATGTCCATAAAATACTAATGTTGATATAATCGATATAAGGAAAGACTGCAGACAAACTATGTAGTAATGTAATGATGTCCATAAAATACTAATATTGATATAATCGATATAAGGAAAGACTGCAGACAAACTATGTAGTAATGGTGAAACACATAAATACAAAGTAGTGTAGTTTTACCAAATACAAAAACAATAACATTACAACCATTCGATCAAAATGCCTTTATCAAACAAAAGATACAACAACAGTGAAGAAATATTCACTTCTTACACGTCACACAACATATAGGATCAGACAATAAATTCCTCTTGACATTATGTTTGTTTTTTGTATATACAAATATAGATGTTGGTCTTCGTTATATTTCTTGGTCGTCATGATTAGGTTTTCCAAACCATCTTTGCTGGTGGATAATAATACTGTATCGTCTGCGTATCTAAGTTCTGCGTATCTAAGTTCTGCGTATCTAAGTTCTGCGTACCTAAGTTCTGCGTATCTAAGTTCTGCGTATCTAAGTTCTGCGTATCTAAGTTCTGCGTATCTAAGTTCTGCGTATCTAAGTTCTGCGTATCTAAGTTCTGCATCTCATGACTTTGCGTGTGTTTTTATACTCAGTGACTCCATGAGTATGATTCGTAAAGTTGAAACAGGAATGGTGAGACGGAACTGGGTGGAGGTACTGGTACAGATTGGGATCAAAGCAATAACCTTCATTTTTGTCCCTGGACACGCAGGAGTCAGGGTAATGAACGAGCTGACAGATTAGCTGGTATGGCCACAGTATCCGAGGGGGCTGTAATGGACCGAAATGACATTCTTAACGCACTGCTAGTCTTTTCGAACAGAAGAGTTTCATGGTTGCGAGTCCCACTCGCTGACCAGATTGAGAGAGATTGGTATCAAGATTGGTGTAGCCCGTAAAGAACGGCACACCAAATATGCAAAGAATCTGATTAATCAACATCGGACTGGCGTGTTGGGCCGATGGACGTTGCTGGATTTGCTGAGGCGGAGATTGGAGTACCTATGGACATACCCGGAGTGCTATGATGATAGTCCTCTGATAACTGATAACTGATCTAAATTATAACATGGATTTAACGCCTATAGTGAAAGCGTCGTAATTCGCATTGTCGGCATTGTCTTTTACTTTCCTCATGATGTTCTCCGCATATCATGTTCTCTGCATATCTCATGATGTTCTCCGCATATCATGTTCTCTGCATATTTCATGATGTTCTCCGCATATCATGTTCTCCGCATATCATGTTCTCCGCATATCTCATGATGTTCTCCGCATATCTCATGATGTTCTCCGCATATCATGTTCTCTGCATATCTCATGATGTTCTCCGCATATCATGTTCTCCGCATATCTCATGATGTTCTCCGCATATCATGTTCTCTGCATATTTCATGATGTTCTCCGCATATCATGTTCTCCGCATATCTCATGATGTTCTCCGCATATCTCATGATGTTCTCCGCATATCATGTTCTCCGCATATCTCATGATGTTCTCCGCATATCATGTTCTCTGCATATCTCATGATGTTCTCCGCATATCATGTTCTCCGCATATCTCATGATGTTCTCCGCATATCATGTTCTCTGCATATTTCATGATGTTCTCCGCATATCATGTTCTCCGCATATCTCATGATGTTCTCCGCATATATGTTGAATAAGTATGGGGACAAAATACATCCATGTCTTATCCCCTTTGGAATCTCGAACCATTCAGCTATTTCACCTTCTATTTTAATGGTTGCCTTTTGTATGTAGTACAGAGATTATATGAGTTGTATTATGTGTGTTGGAAAGTGCATGTCTTTCATGATGTTCCACATTTTCTGGTGTTGTATATGGTTGAAAGCCTTGCTATAGTCTATAAAACATGCATGCAGGTCTATGTTGTATACTGTTGAAAGTCTTGCTATAGTCTATGAAACATATATACAAGGCTTGAATCAATTCCGCTGGTATAACGTCGCATCCTGGTGACTTCCCTCTATTCAGACTTTTGATTGCCAGGCGCACTTCATCCAACATGGGCTCTGGTTCTGTCTCTTCCGTGTGTACTGTAGAAGGGAGACTTCCTTCTAATTTTGCTCTACGTAGCTTTGGCCTAACTTGAAATAAATAGTTAATTGTATTGGTCTGTTTAAATTTCAGTTATCTCGCTTAGTGTTTCTATCTCTCTATCTTTCTTTCTCTCTGTGTTGCAGTCTTTATTTCTATCTGACATTCTGCTACTGTCTTGTCTTTTTTATTTCTCTGATTGATTGATTGATTGATTGATTGATTGATTTTTTCATTGATAGTACCATCATCATTGTACTTCGGTGAGTAGACATTTGTACTCCGATTTAGTTTTTAGGAAGATCTCAGATGCAGTGCACAAACTTCGTAGCACCGGCGAGGGTTACAGATGTAATTTAGAAGATAGTGAAAATACTATGTATGGTTTTAATTATTAATCTTTCTCATAATCTTTGACCGGGCAGTAACTTTCCAGCCTGCTATTGTCGATTTCGAAATGTCAATAACTTCTTTACGAGCTCAACTTGAACACGGGACGTAGGTTTTTATAGTAAGTCTCCGGTTAGGACTACGAAATCGATCTTACCTGCACAGATCAGGGCTCTCTGGAAAAATATCTGGATTTCTCAACGAGTGAGCGAACCGAGTTCCTTTGGAACGAGAACCGAGCACCTAACCTCTACGCCACAGAGACACCTAATTTGTTTTGTCTATGTACGTTAAGTATCTTCATGGGAAGTCACATTTCTCCTTGGTGTGTGAAACATTGTTTTTCTATGCACGTTATGTATCTTCATGGGAAGTCACATTTCTCCTTGGTGTGTGAAACATTGTTTTTCTATGTACGTTAAGTATCTTCATGGGAAGTCACATTTCTCCTTGGTGTGTGAAACATTGTTTTTCTATGCACGTTATGTAACTTCATGGGAAGTCACATTTCTCCTTGGTGTGTGAAACATTGTTTTTCTATGTACGTTAAGTATCTTCATGGGAAGTCACATTTCTTCTTGATGTGTGAAACATTGTTTTTCTATGTACGTTAAGTATCTTCATGGGAAGTCACATTTCTCCTTGGTGTGTGAAACATTGTTTTTCTATGTACGTTAAGTATCTTCATGGGAAGTCACATTTCTCCTTGGTGTGTGAAACATTGTTTTTCTATGCACGTTATGTATCTTCATGGGAAGTCACATTTCTCCTTGGTGTGTGAAACGATGTTTTTCTATGTACGTTAAGTATCTTGTTGGGAAATCACATTTCTCCTTGGTGTATGAAACGTTGTTTTTCTATGTACGTTAAGTATCTTGGTGGGAAGTCACATTTCTCCTTGGTGTGTGAAACGTTGTTTTTCTATGTACGTTAAGTATCTTCATGGGAAGTCACATTTCTCCTTGATGTGTGAAACATTGTTTTTCTATGTACGTTATGTATCTTCATGGGAAGTCACATTTCTCCATGCTGTGTGAAACATTGTTTTTCTATGTACGTTAAGTATCTTGTTGGGAAATCACATTTCTCCTTGGTGTATGAAACGTTGTTTTTCTATGTACGTTAAGTATCTTGGTGGGAAGTCACATTTCTCCTTGGTGTGTGAAACGTTGTTTTTCTATGTACGTTAAGTATCTTCATGGGAAGTCACATTTCTCCTTGGTGTGTGAAACATTGTTTTTCTATGTACGTTAAGTATCTTGGTGGGAAGTCACATTTCTTCTTGGTGTGTGAAACGTGTCATATCTTTTACTGTGATGTTTATTCTGTAGCAGTATTATCATCATTCAACGTGTCATATCTTTTACTCTGATGTTTATTCTGTAGCATTATCATCATCATTCAAGTTTTAAACTCTATTTATTAATATCTTATTTATTTAACGATTTTGTTTTTCTTTCAGTTGTTCCGGATGTCAGTCGAGTAATTTCCCTTTACAAGACTGCTCGAATAACGAAATGGATGTACTGTTTTTATTTTACCCGCCAACAGTTGCTTCAAGCATGAGTTATTTAGGTTCATATGAAAGACAATTTATCCATCTTAACCAGGCGAGTTTTAGTTTTTTACTTTTACATGATATTTTAAGTTTCTCTAACAACAAGTCAACTTCACGAGTACATTATGGTTATATATGTGATACTTTCTCTGTAAAAAATCCTAACGTTAACATCAGCACTTGGTACTTTAATACATCTACTGATCTTACTTATATGAAGTCATTGTATGATCCAGACCAAACGTTTTGCAATGAGGGAAGAAACATGCCATACTTACCACTACAGACGATTCTTGAAAGTAAAATCACATTTATTCAACGTTTATTTTCGGAAATGGCTAAAGTCAGAAAGAACGTGACTCATATTGCTGTTATATTTCTCGATGGTGAAGATTTGTCTTATGAAGACAGTAGAAACATACCAGATATTGTACAACAACATCAAACAGATATCAAGATATTTATTGTTGTAATCGGTGTTAAAAATAATAAAGAAATAATTTATCTAAAAGATACACTTCTTCTACCAGAGAACGACGATATTGTAAACTCTAGACGTACTCTGACTATGGCTATTTGTAATCAATGTAGGCAAGGATGGTATCCCTTTAAACATAGTTACAGTACAGATTATCTCTCTTGTTATATGGTGCAGACGTCTAGCGTTGAAGTAAGTTGGTCTGAGGCTATGAGCGAATGCATTCTCAGCGCCAGTTTCTTGGTTACTATAGAAACTCAAGAAGAACTTGAATTTGTGCAGACATTTCTTAGCAAGTTTAAATATTTGTTTGTAAGCTCATACAAGTACACAAACTATTCTGTCAATTTAACATCTGTAGTTTATTTTGGTCTCAATCGAGACTTAACGAACATGGCAAAACGGTTTGCATGGTCCCTTGAAAAGCGAGCTCGTCGTCGTCCACTTGTGGTTAATAAATGGATGTCCGGCAAACCTAATGGTGGTCGTACCAAAGCATGTGGGATGTGGAAGATTGTTTGGAAAGATCATAAGATTGGAACTAATTATTCCAGTGACATACTTTACATTGATGACGGATGGATCGACGTTGACTGCAATAGTCCAGTAAGTAAATTCTACTTGTGTGAGACAGTTCTTCCTCGTAGACTTGATGGTGGGAACATGTTGAGAATTAATCCAGCTTCAAATAACAGTCTCACTAACGCTTTAAGTAAAGGATATTTTATGAAATTAGGTGATAATATTGTATCTGTCTCGACTCAAGTTGGGAACACACATTTTATCACATTTGTTAATGGGTTGGAGAGAGAATTATTTCCCCTTTTTGATTGTGGAGAAGATGCAGGTATTCCCCGATATATTTCGTATGCCCAGGTCTGTGATTATATTGATCACTGCAGCAACAAACGTGATGAAAGTTTGTGTATTCTAGCACCACGTGATGATGAATGTATTTATGAAGAAAAGTATCCGAACTGGTGTACAGGTATGTATTGCTGTGATTATTCATGTTTACCTCAGCAGTGGATTAATGATGGTGAAATTGATTGTCCTGTTTGTGATGACAGTTACGATAACGATGAAGACAAACTATTGAACTACAATGTTGAACAACACATGCCATGTTCACTTATTTGTAATGTTAATGAATGTATCACATTCTCACAACTTAATGATAATCATACAGACTGTACAGGACCTGAGGGACCAATAGATGAAACAATAGGAAAACTGAAAACTGTGAACACATGCCACGATCCAATGGGATATATTATATGGGCTCCCAGGTGTGTGTATGTCAGATACATTAACGGAGGTATCATAGGATGTAGAGATGTAACACATCTAAAGAACTGTACAGACTTTGAGTGTCCAGAGGGATACATTAAATGTCCCCAATCTTACTGTATTCCTATACATTACGTCCTTGACGGGAAAATAGACTGTCCTACAGGAGAAGATGAACAAAATGATAATATTGTCTCGTGCACCGGAAACTTTGCTTGTTGGAATAGTAAAATATGTCTACATCCTGACCTAGTTTGTGACGGACATGCTGAATGTCCACATCAGGACGATGAACTAGATTGTAAAGTGCCGTGTGAAAAAGGATTGCAATGCGTGGCATGGGGAGTCAGGGTGTCAGACTATAATATTTCAGTTGATCTTCCCAACTTAGATTTCATAGACAGCAGAACTAGATACCTGGACTTGTCTGGAGTAGATCTATCTGTCCTGAAATTTATCGATACTTCAAACATCTTAGGGAACATAATAGGGGTTAAATGGTCTCTTTGTAAAATTGCCAGTTTACAATATTTGCTTCCTTTCTTATCTCGTAAAGTTCAAACAATGGACATTAGTTACAATCTGATAGAGATCTTCAATTACAGTGTCAGTCAGTATCCAGCTTTAGAAAATATTCGATATCTCAATTTGTCTTACAATAAAGAACTTGTTGACGTTAAATGTTTACAATTCAAATTTCTTGAAATACTCGATCTCTCTCATACAGGTCTGTCATATTTAGATAATTCTTCCTTTCAACGCTTGCCGGAGATTAAACATCTAAATCTCAGCTTTACGTCCATCTCCGATTTCATTAATCACCCCTTTCCTACTAACCTAAATCTAAGGACACTTGATTTACGTGGACTGACCATCGACAACTTTTATGAAGATTTATTTAACGGTCTGACTATTGGTCAACATCTCTACACTGACTATTTCGAGGTATGTTGTAAACTGATCAGAGGTGTCAACATTCCTTCCCTCACTTGTCACGCCCCTGAAAACGCCATCTCTTCATGTTTTGAACTTGTAAGTCTTGATTTTCAACGAGTTCTTCTCTGGGCAGTGGCAGCTTTTGCAGTTCTAGGAAATGTAACTGTTATTGTCTATCGTGTCATTTGGGACAGGACAGTTCTCAGAACAGGATATGGTCTGTTTGTAACAAACTTGGGTATATCTGACTTTATTATGGGAGTCTATCTGTTCATTATTGCTGGAGCAGATTATTACTATCGTGACGTTTATGTTCTGTATGACAAGAACTGGAGAGAAGGTAATGTCTGCCGACTTGCAGGTTTTCTGGCTACTCTCTCGTGTGAAACATCAGCATATTTTGTATTTTTTATTACTCTAGACAGATTTCTGGTAATGAAGTTTCCATTTGGTCAGATACAGTTTTCTTACAATAACAAAATGATTGCTGTTCTTTTATCTTGGATCATAGGTTTCCTTCTTGCACTGATTCCAATTGTGTTCAAGTTTGAAATAAATTCTTCTAACGCTATGTGTCTTGGCTTACCTTTAACAGCTCAACGACTCAGTGGATGGCAGTACTCATTTGGCGTGTTTATTGTGCACAATTTCGTCATGTTTATTATCATCGCTTATGGTCAAAGAGCCATCTTCAAAGCCATGTCAAGCAACAGAATTTCTGGAAGCACATCTTCTAGATGGGTTCAAGATATACTAGTAGCCAAACAGTTGTTTCTAGTAGCTCTGTCAAACTTTCTCTGCTGGTTTCCTATAGGTATCATGGGACTATTGTCTCTTGGTGAACATGAGATCAACATTGACGTTTACGCTTGGACAACTGTTATCATTATTCCTTTAAATTCTGCAACAAATCCAGTTTTGTACACTATCCCTGCTCTTATGGCAAAGTGGGAACAATTTAAACATGGCAATAGAAAGTCCCAATCATCGACACAAATTACTGTACAAGTCCATACACAACATGAATAAGAATAGAACAAAACAAATGTGTTAGTACAAGCGTAGAATTGTTGTTTCAATGTTTCCATGAAGTAAAAGTTCGACTCTTACTCCTGTGTCAGGCCGTCAAGTTTATACTTATGACCGCAGGTTGAGTATTATCCTGGCGATGTACAGAAACCTAGAGATTTGAGATGGTTAGATTTCATCAGAATAAATCTGGAGAAAACCGGAGTGGAGTTGCAGTAAAACATAATGAATGATATGGACGAGGATAGGTATAAAACAATTTGACATTAGCAAGGATGGGTTCAAGATATACTAGTAGCCAAACAGTTGTTTCTAGTAGCTCTGTCAGACTTTCTCTGTCTCTTGGTGAACATGAGATCAACATTAACGTTTACTCTTGGACAATTGTTATCATTATTCCTTTAAATTCTGCAACAAATCCAGTTCTGTACACATTACCCATCCTCCTAGATTGTGACTATTCTCTCCTGCAGGACATTTTGTGTCTCTCCAACATTACTTCGTTTGTATGTTTTTCCTTTTTAGTACCTAGTTTTACTGAAGTATTTTCTTGTATCGATAAAGTATCTAGTTATACTGCAGTATTTTCTTGTATCGATAAAGTATCTAGTTTTACTGCAGTATTTTCTTGTATCGATAAAGTACCTAGTTTTACTGCAGTATTTTCTTGTATCGATAAAGTACCTAGTTTTACTGCAGTATTTTCTTGTATCGATAAAGTACCTAGTTTTACTGAAGTATTTTCTTGTATCGATAAAGTACCTAGTTTTACTGCAGTATTTTCTTGTATCGATAAAGTACATCACACATTTAAATCTCAGTTAGCAACGACATGTAAAGTATAGCTTCTAGAGCGCTTGTCCAGATAAAAGAGACATGTAACGTATATTTTCTAGAACTCGTGTCCAGATAACGGAGGCATCTAACGTATAGTTTCTAGAACTTTTGTCCATATAGCAGAGACATATAACGTTAAGTTTCTAGAACACGCGACCAGATAACAGTGACAGGTAACGTATAGTTTCTAGAACACTTGTGCAGAAAACAAAGACATGTGACGTATAGTTTCTAGAACTTTAGTCCAGATAACAGAGAAATGTAACGTATAGTTTCTACAAAGCTTGTCCAGATAACAGAAACAGATAACGTATAGTTTCTAGAACTCTTGTCCAGATAACAGAGACATGTAACGTATAGTTTCTATAACGCTTGTCCAGATAACAGAGACATGTAACGTAAAGTTTCTAGAACACGTGCCCAGATAACATAAAAAGGTAAGGTATAGTTTCTAGAACTCTTGTCCAGATAACAGAGACATGTGACTTATAACTTCTAGAACGCTTGTTCAGATAACAGAGACATGTAACGTATAGTTTATATAACGCTTGTCCAGATAACACAAACATGTGACGCATAGTTTCTAGAAGTCTTGTCCAGATAACACAGACAGGTAACGTATAGTTTCTAGAACTCTTGTCCAGATAACAGAGACATTTGACGCATAGTTTCTAGAACTATTATGCAAATAACAGAGACAGGTAACGTATATGTTCTAGAACTTTTGTCCAGATAACCGAGAAATGTAACGTATAGTTTCTAGAACACTTGTCCAGATAACAGAGACAAGTAACGTATAGTTTATAGAACTGTTCTCAAGATAACAGAGAAATGCAACGTATAGTTTCTAGAACTATTATCCTGATAACAGAAACATGTAACGTATAGTTTCTAGAACTTTTGTCAAGATAACAGAGATTTGTAACGTATATTTTCTAAAACTTTAGTCCAGAAAACAGAGAAATGCAACGTATAGTTTCTAGAATGCATGTTCAGTAACAGAGACATGTAACGTATAGTTTCTAAAAAGCTTGTCCAGATAACAGAGACATGTAACGTATAGTTTCTAGAACGCTTGTCCAGATAACAGAGACATGTAACGTAAAGCTTCTAGAACACGTGCCCAGATAACAGAAAAAGGTAAGGTATAGTTTCTAGAACTCTTATCCAGATAACACAGACATGTAAAGTACAGTTTCAAAAACGCTTGTCCAGATAACAGAGACATGTGACTTATAACTTCTAGAACGCTTGTTCAGATAACAGAGACATGTAACGTATAGTTTCTAGAACGCTTGTCCAGATAACAGAGATATGTGACGTATAGTTTCTAGAACTTTTGTCCAGATAACCGAGAAATGTAACGTATAGTTTCTAGAACTATTGTCCTGATAACAGAAACATGTAACTTATAGTTTCTAGAACTTTTGTCAAGATAACAGAAATTTGTAACGTATATTTTCTAGAACTTTTGTCAAGATAACCGAGAAATGTAACGTAAAGTTTCTAGAACACTTGTCCAGATAACAGAGACAGGTAAGATATATATATTGATAAACATAGATTGTAGGTATAATATAACAGATCGTTCTGTTTAGTCACAAGGATATAATAGATAAGTTGTGTAAGTGTTTAGTTAAGTGTTTATGCAAGTGTTTATGTAAGTGTTTGTTTTAGTGTTTATTTAAGTGTTTATGTAAGTGTTTATGTAAGTATTTATTTAAGTTTTTATGTAACTGTTGATGTAGCTGTTAGTTAAGTATTTATATAAGTGTTTATGTAAATGTTTATGTAAGTGTTCATATATGTGTTAACGTAAGTGTTTATGTAGATGTTTATGTAAGAGTTTAAATAAGTGTTCATATATGTGTTTATGTAAGTGTTTAAATAAGTGTTCACATATGTGTTTAAGTAAGTGTTTATGTAGATGTTTATGTAAGTGTTTAAATAAGTGTTCACATATGTGTTTATGTAAGTGTTTAAATAAGTGTTCACATATGTGTTTAAATATACTTTTGTTGCATCCTTATTTGTTGTCTATAATTAACTAAAACAAATGTAATTAAACCGATTCCACGGAAAATAGATTAGCCACTAGAGCCAAGGGAAGACCAAGAAAAAGATGGATAGACGACATCAAGAATACACTAAATAAACACGTATATACCACAACAAGGACGACTCATCTGGCCATAAAACACAAATTAAAGCTCCCATCTCTACGCTAAACGGCAAGAGTGAACAACCAATACCAGCATCCACCTGGGGATAGACAATAGACCATGGAAACTAGCAAGTTCATTAGAAATGTATTGTTTGTTTATCTAACAGGAACCGGTTTCTACTTTTGAAATAAGTAAACATGATGCTATTGCTTTATATATATACATATATATATATAATCTGAATGTCATCTGCTTTTGTTATAGATGTAAAATTATGAAAGACATTTGACACTTCTTTTATTATTCTTAATAATATATATATCCTGTATATGTATAAGAGGGTTTCAATGTGGTTAAGTCGTTTGCCTGTTTTACTGAAGGTTGTGATATATATAAGAGGGTTTCAATGTGATTAAGTTGTTTGTCTGTCTTACTGAAGGTTGTGATATGTATAAGAGAGTTTCAATGTGGTTAAGTTGTTTGTCTGTCTTACTGAAGGTTGTGATATGTATAAGAGGGTTTCAATGTGGTTAAGTTGTTTGTCTGTTTTACTGAAGGTTGTGATATATATAAGAGGGTTTCAATGTGGTTAAGTCGTTTGTCTGTCTTACTGAAGGTTGTGATATATATAAGAGGGTTTCAATGTGGTTAAATTGTTTGTCTGTCTTACTGAAGGTTGTGATATATATAGAGGGTTTCAATGTGGTTAAGTTGTTTGTCTGTCTTACTGAAGGTTGTGATATGTATAAGAGGGTTTCAATGTGGTTAAGTTGTTTGTCTGTCTTACTGAAGGTTGTGATATGTATAAGAGAGTTTCAATGTGGTTAAGTTGTTTGTCTGTCTTACTGAAGGTTGTGATATGTATAAGAGGGTTTCAATGTGGTTAAGTTGTTTGTCTGTCTTACTGAAGGTTGTGATATATATAAGAGGGTTTCAATGTGGTTAAGTCGTTTGTCTGTCTTACTGAAGGTTGTGATATATATAAGAGGGTTTCAATGTGGTTAAATTGTTTGTCTGTCTTACTGAAGGTTGTGATATATATAAGAGGGTTTCAATGTGGTTAAGTTGTTTGTCTGTCTTACTGAAGGTTGTGATATGTATAAGAGGGTTTCAATGTGGTTAAGTTGTTTGTCTGTCTTACTGAAGGTTGTGATATATATAAGAGGGTTTCAATGTGGTTAAGTTGTTTGTCTGTCTTACTGAAGGTTGTGATATGTATAAGAGAGTTTCAATGTGGTTAAGTTGTTTGTCTGTCTTACTGAAGGTTGTGATATGTATAAGAGGGTTTCAATGTGGTTAAGTTGTTTGTCTGTTTTACTGAAGGTTGTGATATATATAAGAGGGTTTCAATGTGGTTAAGTCGTTTGTCTGTCTTACTGAAGGTTGTGATATATATAAGAGGGTTTCAATGTGGTTAAGTTGTTTGTCTGTCTTACTGAAGGTTGTGATATATATAAGAGGGTTTCAATGTGGTTAAGTTGTTTGTCTGTCTTACTGAAGGTTGTGATATATATAAGAGGGTTTCAATGTGGTTAAGTTGTTTGTCTGTCTTACTGAAGGTTGTGATATATATAAGAGGGTTTCAATGTGGTTAAGTTGTTTGTCTGTCTTACTGAAGGTTGTGATATATATAAGAGGGTTTCAATGTGTTAAGTTGTTTGTCTGTCTTACTGAAGGTTGTGATATATATAAGAGGGTTTCAATGTGGTTAAGTTGTTTGTCTGTCTTACTGAAGGTTGTGATATATATAGAGGGTTTCAATGTGGTTAAGTTGTTTGCTTGTTTTACTGAAGGTTGTGATATATATAAGAGGGTTTCAATGTGGTTAAGTTGTTTGTCTGTTTTACTGAAGGTTGTGATATATATAAGAGGGTTTCAATGTGGTTAAGTTGTTTGTCTGTTTTACTGAAGGTTGTGATATATATAAGAGGGTGTCAATGTGGTTAAGTTGTTTGTCTGTCTTACTGAAGGTTGTGATATATATAAGAGGGTTTCAATGTGGTTAAGTTGTTTGTCTGTCTTACTGAAGGTTGTGATATATATAGAGGGTTTCAATGTGGTTAAGTTGTTTGTCTGTCTTACTGAAGGTTGTGATATATATTAGAGGGTTTCAATGTGGTTAAGTTGTTTGCTTGTTTTACTGAAGGTTGTGATATATATAAGAGGGTTTCAATGTGGTTAAGTTGTTTGTCTGTTTTACTGAAGGTTGTGATATATATAAGAGGGTTTCAATGTGGTTAAGTTGTTTGTCTGTTTTACTGAAGGTTGTGATATATATAAGAGGGTTTCAATGTGGTTAAGTTGTTTGTCTGTCTTACTGAAGGTTGTGATATATATAAGAGGGTTTCAATGTGGTTAAGTTGTTTGTCTGTCTTACTGAAGGTTGTGATATATATAGAGGGTTTCAATGTGGTTAAGTTGTTTGTCTGTCTTACTGAAGGTTGTGATATATATTAGAGGGTTTCAATGTGGTTAAGTTGTTTGCTTGTTTTACTGAAGGTTGTGATATATATAAGAGGGTTTCAATGTGGTTAAGTTGTTTGTCTGTTTTACTGAAGGTTGTGATATATATAAGAGGGTTTCAATGTGGTTAAGTTGTTTGTCTGTCTTACTGAAGGTTGTGATATATATAAGAGGGTTTCAATGTGGTTAAGTTGTTTGTCTGTCTTACTGAAGGTTGTGATATATATAGAGGGTTTCAATGTGGTTAAGTTGTTTGTCTGTCTTACTGAAGGTTGTGATATATATTAGAGGGTTTCAATGTGGTTAAGTTGTTTGCTTGTTTTACTGAAGGTTGTGATATATATAAGAGGGTTTCAATGTGGTTAAGTTGTTTGTCTGTTTTACTGAAGGTTGTGATATATATAAGAGGGTTTCAATGTGGTTAAGTTGTTTGTCTGTCTTACTGAAGGTTGTGGGTTCAAATCCAGAACGAGACACTTGCAATTTGCAATGTATAATATCACAAGATCGCTATTATTGTTGGTGAAGCTACGGATTTCGTGCTCTGTGCAATGTCCACTGGAAGATGGTATGCCATATCTGACGACAGAGACTGCGTCAAATGGAGAAAGCTGATACAATGAAGTCAATCCTTTACCTTTGAATCCTTTATTTGAAATGTATATATTTCATCTATCAATATCTACTCGTATATCATTGTTATTGTATTGTTGGTCAGACTTGGTGTATTTTACTTCATTAATAAATTGTTAATAAATGATGATGTTAAACATTTGTTATATAATTATTATTTTCATATGCATATATTTATATATCGTGTCTAATTATATTAGGCTACAATGATATATATCGTGTCTGGTTACATTATGCTACAATGATATATATTGTGTCTGGTTACATTAGGCAACAATGATATATATTGTGTCTGGTTACATTATGCAACAATGATATATATCGTGTCTAATTACATTATGTTACACTGATATATATAGTGTCTAATTACAGTAGGCTACAATGATATATCGTGTCTGGTTACATTATGCAACAATGATATATATTGTGTCTGGTTACATTAGGCAACAATGATATATATTGTGTCTGGTTACATTATGCAACAATGATATATATCGTGTCTAATTACATTATGTTACACTGATATATATAGTGTCTAATTACAGTATGCTACAATGATATATATTGTGTCTGGTTACATTATGCTACAATGATATATATCGTGTCTGGTTACATTATGTTACAATGATATATATCGTGTCTAATTACATTATGTTACACTGATATATATAGTGTCTAATTACATTATGCTACAATGATATATATTGTGTCTGGTTACATTATGCTACAATGATATATATCGTGTCTGGTTACATTATGTTACAATGATATATATCGTGTCTAATTACATTATGTTACACTGATATATATAGTGTCTAATTACATTATGCTACAATGATATATATTGTGTCTAATTACATTATGCAACAATGATATATATCATGTCTGGTTACATTATGCAACAATGATATATATCGTGTCTAATTACATTATGTTACACTGATATATATCGTGTCTGGTTACATTATGTTACAATGATATATATCATGTCTAATTACATTATGTTACACTGATATATATCGTGTCTGGTTACATTATGTTACAATGATATATATCGTGTCTAATTACATTATGTTACACTGATATATATCGTGTCTGGTTACATTATGCTACAATGATATATATCGTGTCAGGTTACATTAGGCTACAATGATATATATCGTGTCTAATTACATTATGTTACACTGATATATATCGTGTCTGGTTACATTATCCTACAATGATATATATCGTGTCAGGTTACATTAGGCTACACTGATATATATCGTGTCTGGTTACATTAGGCTACAATGATATATATCGTGTCTGGTTACATTATGCTACAATGATATATATCATGTCTGGTTACATTATGTTACAATGATATATATCGTGTCTAATTACATTATGTTACACTGATATATATAGTGTCTAATTACATTAGGCTACAATGATATATATAGTGTCTGGTTACATTATGCTACAATGATATATATCATGTCTGGTTACATTATGTTACAATGATATATATCGTGTCTAATTATATTATGTTACAATGATATGTATCGTGTCTAATTATATTATGCTACAATGATATATATTGTGTCTGGTTACATTAGGCAACAATGATATATATCATGTCTGGTTACATTTTGCTACAATGATATATATCATGTCTGGTTACATTATGTTACACTGATATATATCGTGTCTGGTTACATTAGGTACAATAATATATATCGTGTCTGGTTACATTAGGCTACAATGATATATCTCATATCTGGTTACATTATGTTACAAAGATATATATCGTGTCTGGTTACATTTTGCTTCAATGATATATATAGTGTCTGGTTACACTATGCTTCAATGATATATATCGTGTCTGGTTACATTATGTTACAATGATATATATCATGTCTGGTTACATTATGCTACAATGATATATATGAAAATATAACATAATAGATCTTAGATAAAACAACACGCACTTGTGTTGCGGGGCTAGCAGAGGGAGCAAAGAATAGTAAAACTGCGACCTGCAATGCATGTCGTAAGATGGGACTGATGAAGGGCCAAAGGAATCTAACCAAGTAAATTAAAATCGGCGCATAAATCAGATGTGCTAGCCTACATGTAGGCGCATAACTGACACAAAGTACATAACTCTTAGGCTCGGATCACATACAAATCACAAAGAATGGTTTAGCAAGTGATCGATATAGAGCTTTTGATGTAGAAGAAAAAGAAGATAAAACAACATGACAAAATAAAATAAAAATGGGTTGGTCAATGAGTGTATCAAGTTATCATGTTTCTGTAGGCTATGTATTAAAATATCATGTTTCTGTAGGCTATGTATTAAGATATCATGTTTATGTAGCCTATGTATTAAGATATCATGTTTCTGTAGGCTATGTATTAAAATATCATGTTTCTGTAGGCTATGTATTAAGATATCATGTTTCTGTAGGCTATGTATTAAGATATCATGTTTCGGTAGGCTATGCATTAAGATATCATGTTTCTGTAGGCTATGTATTAAGATATCATGTTTCTGTAGGCTATGTATTAAGATATCATGTTTCTGTAGGCTATGTATTAAGATATCATGTTTCTGTAGCCTATGTATTAAGATATCATGTTTCTGTAGGCTATGTATTAAGATATCATGTTTCTGTAGGCTATGTATTAAGATATCATGTTTCTGTATGCTATGTATTAAGATATCATGTTTCTGTAGCCTATGTATTAAGATATCATGTTTCTGTAGGCTATGTATTAAGATATCATGTTTCTGTAGGCTATGTATTAAGATATCATGTTTCTGTAGGCTATGTATTAAGATATCATGTTTCTGTAGGCTATGTATTAGGGTATCATGTTTCTGTAAGCTATGTATTAAGATATCATGTTTCTGTAGGCTATGTATTAAGATATCATGTTTCTGTAGCCTATGTATTAAGATATCATGTTTCTGTAGGCTATGTATTAAGATATCATGTTTCTGTAGGCTATGTATTAAGATATCATGTTTCGGTAGGCTATGTATTAAAATATCATGTTTCTGTAGGCTATGTATTAAAATATAATGTTTCTGTAGGCTATGTATTAAGATATCATGTTTCTGTAGGCTATGTATTAAAATATAATGTTTCTGTAGGCTATGTATTAAAATATAATGTTTCGGTAGGCTATGTATTAAAATATAATGTTTCGGTAGGCTATGAATCTTCAATGCTAAAAATGCATCAATCATCAATGCATCAATCATCAATGCATCAATCTTCAGGCTAAAAATGAGAAGGATCAAATGCTATATATATCCTATATTAATGTATGGCTCGGAAACATGGACAATGAACAAGCAGTTAGAAGACAGAATTGATGCATTTGAGATGTGGATATATAGAAGAATAGGCAGAGTTTCGTGGACAGAAAAACAGATAAATAAACAAGTTTTAGGAAAACTAGGCATGAAGAAACAATTATTAAGAGAAATTAAATTCAGACAAGTAATTTGGGCACATAAAAAGACATGACACCATGATAAAACATTTACTAGAGGGAAAGTTGAGGGGGAAGAGCAAGAGGAAGACCGAGAGATAAGTGGGGGGGAAACTTTAAGAAATGGACAGGTTACAGTCTGGCAGTGTGCAACACCAAGGCGAAAGACAGAGGATGCTGGAGATTCATTGCAGCCAACCTTAGATGTGGAGACGGCACCTGATGATGATGATGAATCTTCAATCAAATGTCACATCGACATGAGATCACAAACCTGGGATGTATGAATATTTTCTTTGCCATTAATATTTTTTTCTCATATTTATAAAATAATTCAATACTTTCTTATAATTGTTATTAACTATTTCAATCTTCTTCATAGATATTGTAAACGATATTTTTTCCAGCTATAATATATATATATTTATTATAACAGTAATTCACTCATGTCTTAGATGTTGTATTTATTTCTTGTCTTAATGTGAATAAAGATTCAAAAAGAAGAATTCATATTTATTTCTTTGTGTTGATAAATACAAGGGTAATCTAATAATTGTTTCGTGTCACCATGCAATAAGTTTATCAGTATAAGTAAAGTCATGAATGCTGTTATCACTGATGGAAGTATAGACTAACAAAACCACAGTGTCGATGTATTTTACATTTGTCGTCTGGTCGACGTTTACTGATCTATGACATAAACAAGAAGGGAAATCGTGACATATAGCCTTTACAGAACTTCGACATCAACTACAGTAAACTAGTCGTCTATTTTCTAATCATCACTTATACGTTCAGTAGTTTGTCATTGCTTTCTGAACAGCGAGGTTTATTTTTAACGTTCGTAAAAACTCCCGCAAACCAATTTGCTCCCAAATTGTCCGCTGCGTGGTTTGATTCAGGTACGCTTGGTTTGTGATCTAGATCACTACCGCTTAAGCTACAGACGTACACACAGACAACCACACAGACGCCCACACAGACGCCCCACAGACGTACACACAGACGCCCACACAGACGCCCATACATACGTCCACACAGCCACCCACACTGATACCAACACATACACCCACACATACGCCCACACAGACACCCACACAGACGCCCACAGTTAGTGATGTATAACCGCTACCAATAAAGTACATAATGACCGAGAAACAGAATAATACGACGGTGCAACAAGTCATCTGTAAACTTTAATTCACCTCACACAGAGCCAATGGTCCCGCTTTAG
Source organism: Arion vulgaris (assembly GCA_020796225.1). Classification (NCBI taxonomy): domain Eukaryota; kingdom Metazoa; phylum Mollusca; class Gastropoda; order Stylommatophora; family Arionidae; genus Arion; species Arion vulgaris. Next base: position 40,942,517 of record CM036758.1, read on the forward strand.
GGCAATACAAATGATTGTAATTCTTCTAGATTATAACAATAACAAATGATTGTAATTCTACTCAAGTATAACAAAATAATGAGAACAAGGGAATGCGATTGAAGCGAGGTCGATCCTGGATGGCCGAAGCAGAGGATGTTATTAAACAGGTCTGTACTCTAGATGAGCTGAGACGCGATAAGGAATGGATGCCTTTATCAGACGATATGACTGCTTACGCCAGGGTTATCAGCACACTTGGACGCCAGTGTAGAGAATAGGCCCCGGGCGTCGTCAATACGGAAATTCTTATACTTGTGGATCAGCACTCCCATCCATGTGATATCATTATCTACACCGTGTCGCCCGTCTGCCCAGCGTGTTCGTAGCACGTTGGACTACGGTGACTATCCCTCTGTGTGTGCGGGTTCAATTCCGCGGGATGGCAGAAAAGCCACAGATTCCCCAGATTTACGGTGTCCATGGCACCGAGCCGAAGAGCTGAAAAAGCTCAAGTGCTTCTGGATAGAAAAAAAAAAAAATCTACACCGTGTCAAGCGTGGCACCAGATCATCGTGGGCTTACTCAACACAACGAAAGGGTCGCACACTTCATGAGGACTGCGGGGCTTTTGAGATAACGGCATCGAGCATGACTATGGAGATCACAGCTGCCCCCAGGGATCGGTCATGGGTGGCTGAGCAACAGGTTACCCATACGATCATCATATCAGACTCGATGAATATGCTTCAACTGATTGAATCTGGAAGTATGCTTGTGGAATGGGTGAACATCATTCGGAGATCACATCTCAAGAAAATGACTTGACTGTACACGCCTGGACATGCTGGAGTGCGGGGTAACGAGCGGGCTGACACTCTTGCTAACAGTGCTCCGACTCAAGTGGGCAGAAGTATGGACAGAGCCGATATCATCAATGCGGTACGCTCTCAATTGTGTGACATGGGCGGGTCTCAGACACTAGAACGAGTTCGATAATTAGGCGTTAAGTTTGGACATGCCAGACATGGTCGTCTTCGTGGTAGAGAGAGAAGATATAGTAATCAACTTCTCATGGGTACTGTCAGCAAATGGACTTTGGGATGGCTGCTGCAACGGAGGACAGAGCACGAATGGGAATGCCCAATGTGCCATGACGTCGATCGCATAACATAACATAACATAACAAAACAAATGAGAGTAATTCTATCCAATAAAACAATAACAAATGATTGTAATTATACTGAAATATAACAAAACAATTTTTTGTAATTCTACTACAATATAACAATAACAAATAAGTGTTATTATATTCAATTACTTCGCGCGTCCAGAGAGTCAATGAAGAAAATGGAACCATAAAAGTCGTTCTCTTTTTCAAGTGCTTCTCGGAACACTCGAATAATTAATTAGATATATCGACAGATCCTACAAAATGAGTTGCGGTCGTGATGGCATTTTTCTAGCAACACTTGGCCGTCTTGTTCCGCTTATGATTCGATGGAGAATGGACTCAAGTAATTCATAAAACATATTGACAATCAAAAGCGAAACGCTATCAATACAAAAATACATAACATGTTAACGAATCGTCAGTTGTTCGAGTGGTTTAATAGTATGTTTCCATGACAGATATTAAACTCTATCTTCTGTCTGAATAATAGAAGAGAACTGGTATCCCATAAGTCTTGCTAACTGATTTCTCATATGTCTTGCTAACATTATTCTTGCATAATTTTTATATGTAACATCGAAAAGGTAGTATGTTCTCGGATGAAAATTTGTTATTGGTCATGGAACCTACGCCACAGCACTCCGAGCAGACCCATAAGTGCCCGCCCAGTAGATGTCTAAGGATATGTTAACTGATGGTTCCTATTACTAGCTGGGCAAACAGACCCCTCACTCACCTCTTCAAGCATACATTTCTACTTGTACGACGAGTAACTTCAAAATCTTTAAGTCGATGGATCAATTTATTAACTACTATTAGATATACCCGTTCTTCGTACGGGACAACTGATCGAATAATGACTAGATGTGTTAATTGTTACAAAAAACATTGCCTTACCGTGAATTGAACACCAGTTGTCGCATGCAAGCCACGCTCTAATCCATCTGCGAGACTCTATGTCGTTCAACCACTTCTTAAAGATCATTGAACATTTGACTGTTTTACTGTAGTACCGATTTAATCTATTCTAGAAAGGTTAACACAAATGATATCTACTTGATCAGTTTATAAATCATTTTAATTGTTGAATTCGATTGTGTGACCACAATAGCAGACCACAATATGTTTGCGAATGTTGATATCAACTTTGCCGAGATCAAATACAATTATATAGTAAGTTTCCCTGTGCCATGTGGAGTTCACTAAACCAATGCCTATTTGTAGACGATATTACAAGTTTTGCCTGAAGGAGTTAACATAAATGAATTGTCTTTGTTACTAACTCTGGAGCAAGCAACGTAAAGCTGGCCATGGGGAAAAACATGAATCTTGTAAATCAGTTTCAGCTACTTTGAAGGACTGTCCTTGAACTTTGTTAATTGCCAAACTTGGTTTAATTGGGAACTGCAGGCGCTTGAACTCAAAAGGGTAGTGACTTGGAATAAGTGGTATTCGAGGTATGAATACGCATTGTCCTGCAGCACATCCAGTTAATATTATCGCCTCTACCACATTAGGTTTCAAGCTGCACACTCGCATCTTAGTTCCATTACAAAGAGATGGAGCGTTTAGATTTCGCAGCAACATTATTGGGGGCCCGATCTTGAGTTTTAGCCTGTAAGGGGGTAAGTCTGGTGGATTCAAGGAGTTCAGACATTCTAAAGGGAAGTCAACAGCCTCGTATTCTTGCAACACATTGTCTATTGACTCGTAGATCTTACACTCTCCTGGAATCTTACCTAGTAGGTACTCATTTATTGCAGATGCTGTTTCATTCTTAAGTGTCAAGATGGCTCGCTCACATATCCACTTCTGAGACATCAAATTGATCTGGCCTACACTTGGAAATACATGGGTGATTAATTCATCAAGGCTATTTACTAATCTACCCATTCCACTTGTTATGTTAATCTCTCCATTGTATTCAGGTAATTTGTCATCATCTATATCTAACAATGTTCTGGTAAACTCGCCACATGACTTGTCGCCAATAAGGTGTACCCTCATGTTTGTGGTCAATGTTAGTTTCTGAAATTTGCTCCAAATTTGCGAACATTTTATGGAAGCTTGGACCTCATTAGCTATCGTGCCTCTCTCTCTCTGAAACGCAGGTAGAGTTTGTCGAAAATCACCAGAAAGCACGACAGTGACACTTCCCATCATCTTATTATTGTTCTTTAGATCACGACAGTGACACTTCCCATCATCTTATTATTGTTCTTTAGATCACGACAGTGACACCTCCCATCATCTTATTATTGTTCTTTAGATCACGACAGTGACACTTCCCATCATCTTATTATTGTTCTTTAGATCACGACAGTGACACCTCCCATCATCTTATTATTGTTCCTTAGATCACGACAGTGACACTTCCCATCATCTTATTATTGTTCTTTAGATCACGACAGTGACATCTCCCATCATCTTATTATTGTTCTTTAGATCACGACAGTGACACCTCCCATCATCTTATTATTGTTCCTTAGATCACGACAGTGACACTTCCCATCATCTTATTATTGTTCTTTAGATCACGACAGTGACATCTCCCATCATCTTATTATTGTTCTTTAGATCACGACAGTGACACCTCCCATCATCTTATTATTGTTCCTTAGATCACGACAGTGACATCTCCCATCATCTTATTATTGTTCTTTAGATCACGACAGTGACACCTCCCATCATCTTATTATTGTTCTTTAGATCACGACAGTGACACCTCCCATCATCTTATTATTGTTCTTTAGATCACGACAGTGACACCTCCCATCATCTTATTATTGTTCTTTAGATCACGACAGTGAAACTTCCCATCATCTTATTATTGTTCTTTAGATCACGACAGTGACACCTCCCATCATCTTATTATTGTTCCTTAGATCCCGACAGTGACACTTCCCATCATCTTATTATTGTTCTTTAGATCACGACAGTGACACCTCCCATCATCTTATTATTGTTCTTTAGATCACGACAGTGACACCTCCCATCATCTTATTATTGTTCCTTAGATCACGACAGTGACATCTCCCATCATCTTATTATTGTTCTTTAGATCACGACAGTGACACCTCCCATCATCTTATTATTGTTCCTTAGATCACGACAGTGACATCTCCCATCATCTTATTATTGTTCCTTAGATCACGACAGTGACATCTCCCATCATCTTATTATTGTTCTTTAGATCACGACAGTGACACCTCCCATCATCTTATTATTGTTCCTTAGATCACGACAGTGACACCTCCCATCATCTTATTATTGTTCCTTAGATCACGAAGAGTATTGTCTAAAGCATCAATAGCACCTATGTCAGACATTGTGTATTCATCCCAGATAATAACAGAAGAATCACATAATACTTTGAACCCAGCTGTACTTTTCTTGATATTACAAGTAGGACTGTCTGTGTATGCCAGATTAAATAGGGGTATAAATGTTGCGTGAGCAGTTCGTCCGCCTTGCAAGAGTGTCGCTGCAATTCTAGAAGCAGAAGAGGCTACTGCAATTTCTATTTGTTTTGTTGATCTCACTTTGGCCAAGAGCAAATTTAATAAGAATGTTTTTTTCGGTACCACCTGGAACGTCTAGGAAAAAGATATGTCCCTGATTATCATTCACACTGTCTATAATTTTTAAGTAGGTAATATGTTGGTCACTAACCAAACTTGGTTCATTCTCGTTAACAAAATTGATTAGTTCTGTGACATTGTAGGATGTTTCCCGTAAATATTCACTGTTAAACCTAAACTGTTTATCACACGTGATCGATGGAAATTCGAAATCTGCAAGAGTTTTGTGTGTTAGGGAATACAACTTGTCTTCAATCAGTAACATCCCTTTATTGTACACATGATCGTCATAATGAACTGGAATCTCAGGAAACTATGTAGTATGTCTTTTGTCAAACTGTCTCAATGATTTTACCACAACAGCTTTGAGTCTGTAACATCAAAATCGGCTGTTTTCCCATTAATAAGAATATTTTTTCTCATTATCAAATGTGAATGCTTCAAAACCTACAATTGGCAAATTCAATAATTGAATTGATTATTAAAATTATCGAATATTGATCAGGTGTGTTAAAATACAACAGCGTAATCTAGATTATACTTACCTTAGACATTTGAATACGTCTGGCAAAGACCACACACAAATTCAGGGTTATCGGGTAATAACCATGCAGAATACAATAGGCAAGTTGCTGGAGAAAATAATTGCAAGGAAAATATCCTGCCAATTAGAAAGATTACGTCTCCTTCCACCCACCCTTGGAGGGTACCGTCCAAATAGAGAGACATGGCGTAACGTAGCGGTTTTCGCCCACGATGTCTATGAGGGTTTTCACTTGGGCATTGAGACATGTGCTGCTGCAATTGACCTTGAAGATGCCTATAATAGAGTGCCTTTGCATTTTTAATGGTACAGCTGACGGAACTCAATATCAGCCCATTCCTCCTCAATTGGATCTTTGCGGCCCTCTTCCAGCGAAAAGTAGTGTTTAAATGTGACAGCTGGGCGTCATCACCAACAACAATCCACCCTGGCTTACCGCAAGGGTCACCATTATCTCCGGTGTTGTTCAATGCCTATACTGTGAGAATAACAGAAGAGCAGATCACGGGTAGAGGAAAGACAATGTCATATGCAGATGATGTGTTGGTGTATCGTCAGGGCAAGGATAGAGAACAGCTTGTGGAGGAACTTCAGTCAGAACTCGACCGCATAGGTAGATGGTGCGATGAAGCATTAGCATTGGCCAACCCCACAAAAGCAGCGGTGACATGGTTCTCTTTAAACAACCGCATCGTCAACACTCCAACACTATCTGTTGTTTTGTGTTCAGAGGTGGTGGAGCGATCTCAGTCTATGACATACCTGGGGTTGCGTTTTGATCGTAGTCTAGATTTTACGGAACCCATAGTTCATGTGATAATGAAGGAGAGAAAAGGTTTGACGGCGATGAGGGTGATGGCTGCGGCGGATTGTGAACAGCGCCATCTTTGTCTTTTATACCAGGGTCTGATCCTTTCTGTGCTTGAGTATGCGCTGGTGATCCTGATTCTCAGTCATAGTCAGATAGAACGACTGGAAAGAATACAGAACGAGGAGCATTATACTTGGGTGCACTAAAGACACGTCGTTCAAGGCGATGCGCTATCTACTTGACTGTACTACTATGGAATATAGAACACTGATGAGCCGTGCACGAGCATACCTTCGAGTCTATGCTGACACACAACATCCTCTGCACATGGAAATAAAGAAACAAAAAGGAAATAAGTTAAAAAGAGGAAAATCTTGGATCGGTCAGGCCGAGGACTGTATTGAACATATGTGTACACTTGAAGACATTGATCCCGGTGAAGAATGGATACCAGTGCCAACAGGGATCGATACATCTTTTTCTGTATGCATCAAACTTGATAAAGAATGCAGACAACACAACCCACGTGTCGTGGAGGCAGCAGTTCAGCCATTGATTTCTGAGAACGTATCTGAGCATGATATAATCATTTATACGGATGGTTCGGTGATTTTACGTGTGCGGAGCTCGTGGGCTTTCACTGCTCAGGTCGGAGATGTTGTGAAGGAAGACAGTGGTGGTTTTGCCGTGACTACGAGCAGTCTCACTATGGAAATCATGGCGGTTACCAAAGCGATGATTTTGCTGGAATCATAGACTTTTATCCATGTATGTTTTCTCAGTGACTCAATGAGTATGCTCAGGAAGATTATAACAGGATGGGCTAGGAGACATTGGATGGAGTCGCTGGTGAGGTCTAAGCTGACAAAGATCAGTTTTATTTTTGTGCCAGGGCATGCAGGTGTAAGGGGAATGAACGTGCGGATAGTCTTGCAGGTATGGTACAAAGCGGACGAGCAATGGACCATGCTGATATTATAAATTCCTTAAGGGAGAGAGGTGTGTACATGATTCACGTAATAGCGGTGAATCTACAACACTAACCAGACTGCAAGAACTCAAAGTTAAGTGTGGTGTAGCTCGACACGAACGCTATGCTGGCAGACAAAGAAGAATTATAAACCAACAAAGAACTGGTGTCGTTAGTCGCCACACGCTGATGGACATACTGAGGAGAGATCGGAGCACTTATGGACTAATTGTTCGACGTGCAGTGATGGTGATCCGACGACTAAACTAAACTAAACTATTTGAATACGTCTACCGGAAATTAACAACATGATCTCTGCGTATCACGTGACAATAAAACTTCGTGAAAACATTGATAGACAGTGTCGGCGATATCTATGCAGAATGACAATATGCGTTAAGTTGGAATATGGCTATAGAAAGGAACAAATAGTTCAGTTTGATAATTTTTCCTCTTGCCATGTATGAAAGCTACCCTCTTGCCAAATTTCAAATTCATAGGATGTCCAGATAACTTCAAACAAATGAGACAGACATACAATGTAATTGAACTGATTCTTTTATATGTATAGATTTATGTGTCCTCATCCAACAAGCGATCGTGAAGAGATCGAAGAACATCCTCCTTATATATCCTCATCTTCCCGACAAACAATGCAGCCGTTGATGTATGTCCGATTTCTCATTATCGTTATCATCCGCCTGCTCTGGACATTAGATCCACGTACGTCTCTGGAGGTTAGACACACAATATACGACATCCACTCATACAGCAAGCTGCTATTTTAAACCTTACACAGCTCCGACTAAACAGTATACAACATCCACTCATACAGCAAGCTGCTAATTTAAACCTTACAGAGCGTTGACTAAGCAGTATACAACATCCACTCATACAGCAAGCTGCTAATTTAAACCTTACACAGCGTTGACTAAGCGTTAGATATAACAACTGTCTCTGTAAACTGAATTCCAGAAATCAAAGGAGCGCATCAGTAACGGCCTCAACCTCCATCCTTTAACTCTTCAAAGAGTTGAACAATATGCTCCCCATGTTTCTGCTACAACCCTACCATATGAACTAGCTAAGTCACCCCAGCCTGACTTCTCACCACGATGCACAGAGAAATTGGTATCAATAAAAACATCCTCATCACTTGCATTGAAAAACAAATGTGTAGACAATAAATCAAATATTTTGTGTATATACTAGATCTGAACAATTTCTTTTACTAATTCACAATTTGTACAACACGAGAGTTTTGTCATATAACAATTATTAGATTTCCCGGATAAATAAGTATATGATATTAATATCATCATCATGTGCCGTACTAGCTGGAAAAAGTGATCCAACAAATGTATGTCCCTGGTATCTGATATCTCAGTTGTTCACGTCTTTCCGTATCGGGAAGTCAGATTATCCAAAACGTGTGTCTCTCTGTCTCGTCATCCCTCGATTTTACCGGTTGTCACAGTGTGTTATAAACCTCCCATTCTCATCACATGTCCGAAAAATTATATCTGTCTTCTTATAGATTATTTTGATGTATATTTATTTTGATATTATATGGACATGGTAAACACGTCTGTCCATCTCAAGTGTTTATGTCGTCTTATTTTCATCACTAACGTTGCTACGCAGTCCCTACACAATTCTACGTCAACTAGCTTCACTACGTAAATGTCTCGTTTAGTGTTGCCATTCTGCTTAGAGAGTGCAAACACTAAGTCTCTGCTATTAAAATATATAAATATATACAAACTACACACTAAAACTAACTGTCTGGTTCCTCAGCTGCCACCTGGGGGACTGGCTATCCACTACACCCCCCTGGAGACCTCGCTGTCGACACGACGGCGAAATTCCAACCTTCAAAATTGCACAGGTAGAGTCCTTCAGGTTTATTAGAGTTGTAAGAGCTAAATAGGAACACGTCGTTACACGTCGTTAAACGTGGCTCCACAACAACTAACTACAACAGCCAACCATGGTCGAAAAGAAAGGAAAAATCCTGACGGGATCTCAGGATAACCAAGTTGAACGAGCTAAATGGGAACTAGTCACCACACGTCGTTGAACGTGACTCATCAACTGGTCATAGGTGACCATGGTTAACATCAACAGTAAATCCTCTGTGCTCTTGTGCTGAAACAATAGTAATAAAGAAATCAATCAGCATTATTGCAAATCATAATTGGAACATAAGCGCCATATGTCTTCCAGGGCGACCCAACAGCATCTCAACTTCCTCAAGTAGAGCTAACAACTGGCCAATGTGAGGTGGCTGTACCGTGACAATACTATCCTCACATGTCGTGGGATGAGCAAGGGCAGCTCACATCCGTCACCGTCACTATGTCACTCTTGCCGGTCAAAGTCTTGTCATACAATCTGAAATCTCAAAAAAAAAAAAACAAGTTACAAATTGAAGATAAAACAATAATATAATGTTAACTGATCACATTATAAAAACCTCAAAGAGGTAAAAATATCCAACCCCTACTCTAAGGAAAGAAAGGCACCCAAAAATCATCATTGCTTCACTATATAGCAATGAAATTTGTAACGATAATGTCCAACATCAACATTTCTTACCTTTGTGAGGTAATAATAACCAACTTCCACCCCAAGGAAATAAATGCTCCCACAAATCATCATTGCTCCACTATCTAGCAATGAAATCTGGAACGATAATGTCCAACATCAACATTATCTGACCTATAAAACCTCCAAGAGGTAATAATAACCAACCTCCCAACCCCAGGGGAATGAAATGAACAGAGAGATCAACATCTCTCCGCTCTCAGTCATTGCAGAGCATAACAACTTGGCATGACTACATCATAGCTTTAGCTAAACATCCACATCCACAAAGCAATAAATGTAACCCACAAATCTTTGGTCAACATTTAAAAATCATCATCAAACATCTGAAAATTCTCCAACAATCACAGAAGAATTATTATTCAATTTCACCCACAAAAATGTCCCTAAAAGATAATTACAGGATAGAAACAGTAAAAAACATGCATCTTATATTGTATATTTTAAATTTATTTACTACTCCGAGGTCTCACATCTTTTGATGTGACGACCAGATATTATCAGCCGAGACTGTCCATCACCATCAATGGAAACTAAAATATAATGACCTGATCGGTCGTCAGGTGTCTGTACCACTCGGTACACCTGTTTGGAATAAAGGTTTCCTAATTTATTAGCATCCCTATTGTAGTCTATTCTTCTACGTACTAAACTATTTAACGGAATGATATCAATCTTTCCTCACCGTCACCTTTTTCATGAAGACGGGCTACTTTGTTACGGGCCTCATCATGAGCTTCTGCTAATTTAGTTCTGAGAAATGCCCCCTCATCTTTATCCTGAACATTGGGATGAAACAAATCCTCTATAATAAAATTAATGGGTAACTTGGGATGTCTACCATAAAGTAAGTAATATGGCGACCACCCTGTGCAAGTATGAGGAGTAATATTATACCCCAAAATGATATTTGGCACATGTCTAGACCACTCCAATTTATCAGAGTCCTCCAACGAACGGAGCATAGCCAACATTGTCCTATTAAACCTTTCACAAATGGCATTTCCTCGTGGATTATATATCGTGGTCTTGGATTTCCTTATCCCATACCTCTGGCAAAGCTCAAACACAACAGAGGACTCAAACCAGTCTCCCTGATCCGAGTGTAACGTACTGGGTATTCCAAAGTCCGGGATCCATCTAGACTGTAAGATTTCTGCCACTGTTTTTGCAGTCTGGTCAATGGTAGGGTAGGCGACCACATATTTTGTAAACACATCGGTCATTATCAATACGTGTTTGAAACCATAGGAATCTCTTGGAAATTCGACAAAGCCCATGGCCACCATCTCCAACGGACGGTTGGCTACAATATGACCGTAGGTAGTTGTAATCTTCTTCAGAGGTTTAGACATATTACAAATAGCACAAGACTTCACCAAATCAATAACATCCCTAGTCATACCACACCAAAAAAATCGAGATCTTAACAATGCTAACGTCTTGTTGCGTCCTTGATGACCGATTTCATGAATAGACGTCAATACAATCTGTCGTAAGGCGTGAGGTACAATAATCTTTAATCCATCACATCCACTATCCTCACCCGTTCTTATACAAAGTATTCCTTTCTGGATGCATAATTTATCATAGGAGAGCCACAGCCGCTGCGAGTCCTGAGACCAAACAGTTGTGTCTACTGGAGCATCTGTTTCCATAGCCTTTAGCACCACCTGAAGCACCAAGTCCTGTTTTCTGCAACTGTTGTATCTCTTTCAAACTATAAGGTACAGGCTGTTTCATTGCATTAGTTCCCATCATCTCTACAGTCAAATCACAACTGTAAGATGGTGGTGTTAAAATAGTAAGGTTAATCCCAATATCCTCATCCTCAGACGCTGCCTCGCATTTTGTCTCGTCCTGTGTGATAGGTAATGGATACCGAGACAGGAAATATGCACTCTTGTTCAATGTGCCTCTACGATGTTTGATTTCGTAATCAAAGACAGCCATCTGAGCCAGCCATCTTTGCTCAATAGCACCCAATTGTGCCTTATTTGAAAATGTAAGACCTTCATTGTCTGTGTAGATAGTAACTTTATTGCCTAAAATATATAAACGAAACTTCTCGGTTACAGCCCATTTCAATCCCAATAACTCTAATTTTAAGCTACTCCTGATATTTCTTTCCTCTCTACGAAGAGTCCTACTAGCATAAGCGATTACCTTACTGAGCCCTTCTTGTACCTGGCTAAAAACTGCTCCCAGGCCACTATAAGACGCATCAATATCCAATACAAATGGTTTACTAAAATCAGGAAACCCCAAAATTGGCGCAGAGGTCAACTTATTCTGGAGAGACCGAATTGAACTTTCGCAGTCACTGGTCCATTTAAAATTAGATGATCCCCTTGTCCCATGCTGTTTGGTTCTCCCATGCAGTCCAGAAGGATTGCTATTAACCAGGTCTAGCAATGGTTTCGCAACCTGAGAAAAACTGGGGATAAATTTTCGATAGTACCCAGCCATGCCCAGAAAAGCTCTCACTTGCTTTACACTAGTAGGTGTGCTAAGTTTCTGAATGGCCAGGACCTTAGATTTCTGGGTTTCAATGCCACTCTCTGAAATAGAATGAACCAAAAATTCCACCCTATCTGTGCAGAAAACACATTTGTCAGGATTAACTTTAAGTCCTATTGATCGTATTCTCTCCAAAACGTTCCCCAACCGAACTAAATGATCATCAAAATTATCTGAAAAAATTAACATATCATTTACGTATACTAATAAAGATTTAAACATGAAATCAGTCATGGAATTTTGCATCAAACGCTGAAAAGTCCCCGCGGAATTAGTTAAGCCCATTGGTATACGCGTATATTCATACAAACCAAAGGGTATACAAAAATCAGTCTTCTCAATATCTTCCTGTTTCATGGCCACCTGGTAATATCCACTAGTCAAATCAAGAGTGGAAAACAATTTGGCACCATTTAGCGAATCCAGGTAGTCATCGATGCGAGGCAGGGGGTACGCATCTTTAATAGTCTTCTTGTTCAACTCGCGTTAGTCAACACAAAGACGCAAAGATTCATTCTTCTTTTTTAAATAATACGACCGGTGCAGCCCAGGGACTGACACTCTCGCAAATGACTTGTTTCTGCAGAAGATCCGCAATATGGTTCTGCACTTCCGTGTAAAACGCTGGAGGGATTCGCCTATACGGCAACTTAATGGGGTTGGTATCCTGCAATAATCGGATCTGATGCTGAACTTTATCGGCATACCCCACATCGGAGTCAGTATATGAAAATACATCATCATATTTACACAAAAGAGATAATAGTGCAGCCTTTTGATCATTAGACCCATGCATACTATCCAGATTAAATTGGCTTGAACCAATGTGTAAATTTGCAGAATTAACAAATCCTAAATGTTCTCTATCAGACACAGAACACTCCACCGATGTTGCGGACATGATATTATATTGTACATCACCAGCCGAATCTACCCCATATACATCACCCACCACAGTTCCATTGGATAATAAAATATTTTCATTAGTTATATTCATAATATGAATAGCACATATACCTTTATGTAAACTGGTTACAGTATTGCAACACACAATACATTTATGTAATATGGTTACAGTATTGCAACACACAATACCTTTATGTAAACTGGTTACAGTATTGCAACACACAATACCTTTGTGCATCAACGATCTGTTAGATTAAAAAACAACCTGATGACACAAACTATCTCCACCCTTAATTCTGACACACACAACCCCCAGAGAACACGCTTGAATATGTGACTTCTTCCCCTTGGCAGACCAAATAAAGGCCGGAAGAGATAGAGGCACTGATTTCAAGTGGGGCTGGCTTTACCGGAGTGCCAAGAATGTACTGAAACATTCGTAACCGACTCAAAATATTAGTGCCAATAATACACTGATAATCATGGTTGGGATGAGACGGAATATCCTTAAAAATATAAAACCCACAATTTGTTAAGTATTGACCGTATAGAACGACGTTTACAATTATATGGCCCAGATAAGGAATATGAAGTCCATTTGCAGCTTTTAGCTGCACCCAATTATCCACAGTTAACATGGACTCCGGAAAGTATGCCCGAAAACAAGTTTCAGTAATGGCTGAAACCTGGGAACCAGTATCAATAAGACCCCTAAAAATACTCCCAATGATCTCAACATCTTTTATCAGGGGTTCCCTACCAACGTCGATCCCAGGCCCTGTTCTCGGAACCCAGGGGCGAGCCTCTCTCCTGAGTGGCGAACGTTTAAAAATTGACCCCGACACACATTCACGCTATGACCCTCACGGCCACATCGAGAGCAGCGGAGTTGAGTTCTCTGTCCCCCGTCACTGCCCTGAATGCGGGGAGTATAGGAGCCGGGACGATTTCGGCGCTCTTGATAGTGTTCCCTGGGATTCCCACTCGAGACCTCGTGTAGCAAGGATTCCAAGTGGTCAACACGCCGACCTAATCTCTCATATGCCCTGGAATCTGGCCCCGGGATGGGATTTGAGTCAAACCGCAAAGCCTCATCACGGCATGCAGGAAAGTGGTGGAAGGTGTTCCCGCCACCATGGACCTCAACATGCTTGAACACAGCCTGTTGTCCAGGGACACAATAAACCGATCCCTAAGGTTGTTGGGATCCAGGGGAATCGACCCTTCCCGAGCTTGGGCCACCAAAACCTTTGCGAAAAGCCCCGCCAGACGATGGGAGTAGTCAAGGCATGACTCCCCCGCTCGCTGGGACGACGCAAAGAAGACGGACAGAAGAGCCTGGGCCGACCTAGTGTCCCCAAATACCCTCAGGAGACCCTCATCCAAAAGGGTTTCCGGATCCTTAGCCGTCATCCTCTGTATCTCGAGTTCTTGTCGAACATCATTAGAAACATATTCAAATAGAGCATCCACCCTGTCCTGGCCCTCCAGACCATAGTGCTTCCAATAGAGACGTAAGTCCCTCGCGAACTCCTCCACTGAAGGACCATCACGAATCCCAAATGTCCGCAGGGGCCTGCAGGGTGGACGAGGAAAGTTCCACGGAGCTGATGGCAATGCCGGGACACCTGGGTAAATACCCCCAATCTATGCCTGAGGCTCAGACAGGACAGTAGCGGGGAGTAATGGATCCTGAGGAACAACCTCTAACATAGCTTCCTCGCAAACCTTGCCCCCTCTGGTGTTTCTATGAGCCATCCTAGATAGGTAATAGTTACGAGTAGAAAATATAGCTCACAAAAAAAAAAAACGCAGCAGTATGTGTATAATAGATAAAAATTGGACATCCGTGAAAAAATGCGGAGTCCCCAAGCTGGAATAAATGTATATAAATTAAACAAGCTGAAAACAAGCGATCCAGAACATAGTCAATCAAATAATTAGTAGTGAATGTATGTCGAAGTAGAAACAAATACTTACTCTAATCACATGTAATCATGGACATAGTATGTAAAGAAAAACAATCACAGCATATGACGTCAAGACTCATCATCCAAGCAAAATGTCATGATTCATCAAAGTCATTGAGTGGTAGATAAATAAGCACCAATAGGTAATCCGTCGTTGAGCAAGTGAAATCAAATGTCCCATGGGAGTTGGCGTGAAGATAGTACTGAAATCAATTCAGAATGTATCAGAAGAATAACAAGTGGCCTGTCCATAACAGATTAATTGAAGCAGGAGACGACATGAGGATGAAGATCCAGACTGCTGAGTGACAGGGAAGATCCAACGAAGGTCGAGTTACGCTGATTGAAGAAAGTATATATTGACCAGAAACAATCGATGCCGGGGAAAACCCGCCGGTCTACTGTCCGTGATGAAGAACTACCCTAGGCCTTGGTAAGGTTGATTGAAGAAAGTATGCCGGGCGTCCAAACACACGAAGTCCTCTATATATATAATAATGGTCACTACATGGTTGAATGAAGATGGAATTTCTTGGAAACAGAGAATGATAAAAAAGCGGAATGTTTACTCACTCACTTCTGGTCCACTTGGGCTGATGGTATTTAACCCTGACACCATTGTTAAAGTTTCTCCTTATTCGGGAATGGTGATTATTGCTTTGGTAGGGTTAGTTTCGGTCTTATTGATGGTATGATTTCAGTCCTTATATTGTGGCTACCCTGCTAGAAGGGGATGTGAGTTGAGAGCACATTGGGTTTCTGGCCGAGTGGCTAGGGCTTTTGTGTGAGTACATTGTTGTGGTTTCCTCCTTATCAGGTGGCCTTCTTAGTCCTTTCTAATTCTTTCTTATCCTTCGTAGTTCTCTCATAGTCCTTTCCAATTCTTTCTTGTTCATTTAAGTCCTTTCCAATTCTTTCCAGTCCATTGAGATATATTTATACATCCACCTACGTTTATACTTTGCTTCTTCCACTTGAATAATAGTGAGGTTAATAGTGAATTAACACATGATGACCAAAGCACTCACAATCCACAGAGTATTATAAAGTAACATGAACTTCTTATAGATGATTTTGATGTATATTTATTTTGATATTATATGGACATGGTAAACACGTCTGTCCATCTCAAGTGTTTATGTCGTCTTATTTTCATCACTAACGTTGCTACGCAGTCCCTACACAATTCTACGTCAACTAGCTTCACTACGTCAATGTCTCGTTTAGTGTTGCCATTCTGCTTAGAGAGTGCAAACACTAAGTCTCTGCTATTACAATATCTAAATATATACAAACTACGTACTAAAACTAACTGTCTGGTTCCTCAGCTGCCACCTGGGGGGGGGGGACTGGCTATCCACTACAAATAGTACGCTTTCTCTGTGTCTTGACCTCATTCAATACCTCCACATTAGTCATTTTAGCAGTACATGGGATTCTCATCATTCTTCTGTAAAACCACATCTCTGTGACCCTCTGAGAGTTTTCATTCTGTTTGTTTAATGTCCATGACTCGCATCCGTGTGCCAGTATTGACTCTATTTAGCACTGTATAACTCATTCTGGTCTCAATTGACAATGACTTTTTGCATATAATACTTCTCTCATTTTCTGGAACTCTGCTTTGGCCTGCGCTATTCTACTCTTTATTTCTGATCTGCTTATACCATCAAATGTTACCAGGACTCCGATGTATTTAAATTGTTGTACTTGTCTTAGCTCTGTACCATTTACTGTGACGGTGCAGTTTGTCTGAGTAAACATTTTTGTAATGATTAAAACTTCTGACTACTTAATATTCAAACTGAATCATTTGTTGTTACTTTCTGTCCCAGTCTTATCAACAAATTCTGGAGCTCTATTGGTGATAAGATATAACACTAACACATGCTAGTAATTCTACTCAATTCATTCCATTGTTCAACGAGTCAAGAGGAGAAAACGTCTTCACGAAAAATAATCATTTCTAGTATGTTGTTGACGAAATGAATAACTAAAGAGACATGTCGAGCAGAGGAGGATCGTGATCATTTTGTTGGTGGGGCAAGATAAATATTTTCGGAAAAATTATGGTTTTGGGTTAGGTTAAAGTTTAGTATTTACTATTATTTGCTTATTCCGACAAGTTGTTCCCTATTTACTAGAATATGTAAAGCCACAACTTGTCAACTTTTCTAAACGTACACTGTCGTAAACATGTGTATATTGATGGACCGGCAATTACCGCAAACTATTCTATGATGGTTAGTAAATTATTTTGTATTATTTTCTATTAATGTGATATATCATTTGGTTTTATCCAACCGGATTTATTTTTAGCGTATTAACACCGTTTAAATGTGCACTAGCTTGGCTGCGTAAGAATGTCCACACTGAATGAATGGAAATCAAATATATGTCTGTGATAAATAACAAGTCGAGTGAGAGAGATCAGCGGGCGCTATGCTAACAGACGGTCTAAACAGACCACGTTTCTACAATAATGCGCTGGAAATGCTTGAAGTATACTAGTTAGGGAGGAAATACGCTGAATTTCAGACTGTATATTATTTATATTTTAGCTGCATATATTCAAATTTCAAAGCTGCTCAGTATCACGTTAAAGTAATAATTATGAACAAATGATTTTAAAAATAATAAATAGTAGTTACACATTATTTTTGGTGGGACCCGGCATCGCTGGTATTTAATGACGAGCCGCCACTGATGTCTAAATATACTTAAGTATGGAACGTTTTTATGACGCAATTTCCGTGCTCTTGACTCCATCACAATGTTATGCTGTATGATTCGCTGGAGAGACTTCAATAATTTGTGAAGCATATGTCCTGTGAGGAATGGACCACTAACAACACAAATGCATTTCATATTTTAATGAGTCTTCAGTTTCTCAAATATTTTAGAGTAGATTCTAATGTCACAACGTTTGTCTATTAGGATGAAGTGTCCTTTTGTTTTGTTTTTTTCTAATTTTATAAGTATGCTATAAACGTAATGATAGTTTAAGATACACTCAAAATAAAATTACAAATAGTGGAAATCTACTGTCATTCGAGAGACTGGTAGACGTTCTGAAAATATGGCATCTAGCATGGTACTTCTCATATGTTTGATGATAGTTTATGTTTCTATTGGTAAGTAAAATCTTGTTCATATGTTGATGTTAGTTTATGTTTCTAGTGGTAAGTAAAATCTTGTTCATATGTTGATGTTAGTTTATGTTTCTATTGGTAAGTAAAATCTTGTTCATATGTTTGATGATAGCTTATGTTTCTATTGGTAAGTAAAATCTTGTTCATATGTTTGATGATAGTTTATGTTTCTATTGGTAAGTAAAATCTTGTTCATATGTTGATGATAGTTTATGTTTCTATTGGTAAGTAAAATCTTGTTCATATGTTGATGATAGTTTATGTTTCTATTGGTAAGTAAAATCTTATTCATATGTTGATGTTAGTTTATGTTTCTATTGGTAAGTAAAATCTTGTTCATATGTTTGATGATAGTTTATGTTTCTATTGGTAAGTAAAATCTTGTTCATTGGTTATTGGTTATTGGTTATTGGTTACTAAACTGACGTCATTGCACTCCGGGCAAACCCATAGGTGCTCAGTCTCCCCAACAGATATCGAAGAGTATGCATACTGATGGTTCCTGTGGCTCGCTGATTAAACACACCTCTCACTCTGCCTCTCAGGCATCCAGTTCGACTTGAACAAAGTGTAATTCCAAACTGCTTAAATCGCTTAATCGATTCAACATCGATTTTAGTGTCCTCTTCCAACAGAGAGTCTCGAAGAGACCGAAGAACATCCCCTTATCCATCTTCAACTCCCCAACAATTGATGCTGTTGATGCAAGCCTGTCCGCTCTCTCATTACCGTAAACACCCGCATGCCCAGGACAGTATATCCACGTAAGCCGCTGAAGGTTAGAAACTTCTATAGACGACATCCACTCATACCTTGTTCATATGTTTGATGATAGATTATATTTCTCTTTGTAAGTAAATTCTTGTTCATTTTCATATCCTATCAATTGTATATTTAAACATGTGTACACCCTACCATTTTTACTAACCACTATATGATCATATCAAAAAAGCAGACTTTGACAAAATGCACCATCACAGTAAATAGGACTGAGCTGGACTGGAAGACAAGTGCAGCAATTTAAATATCTCGGGGTCCTGGTAACATCAGATGGCAGATGTCGATCAGAAATAAAGAGCAGAATAGGTCAAGCGAAAACATCGTTCCTGAAAATGAGAAGCATTATCTGTAACAAATCCTTCCCGATCAGAATGCGAATTATTCAGTGCTACATAGAACCAATACTGGCATACGGATGCGAGTCATGGACAATGAACACAAAGATCCAAAGGTCTCTGAGGGCTACAGAAGAATTATGAGAATCCCATGTACTGCAAAATGACTAATGTTGAGGTGTTGAATGAGATCAAGACACAGAGAAAGCTTATCATCAATATAAGAAAGAAGCAGTCATCAAATTTCGGGCATGTGATGAGGAGGGGAGGTTTAGAACACATTGTGACAAACGGTCAAATCGAGGGTAGACGAGAAAGAGGAAGACAGAGAGAGAACATTTTTGATAGCCTGAATTCATGGCACGGTAGAACGTCAACATCTGAGACGAGCAAACACCGACGACAGAGATTTGTGGAGATCCATGATCGCCTACGCCAGCCGGCACGGCACCTGATGATGATGACCATTTGTACACCCTACCATTTTTGTACATCTACAAATGGTTATTATTAACACAAAGAACTATTAACATTATGAATCCAATGTCAAGTAGTTTATACTGGTATAACTTTAGTACTGTTTCTCTAACGTATGCCGCTATATTCAATTGTTGCTAATTGCATGTGTCACACATTCACATTATACTATATGTCTTCAATGGATACATATTTGAGAGAGCTAAATTATTATAGCATGAATATTTTGAAAAAGATCAACAAATCATAATTAAATATTCATACTCATGGGTTGTATTCATCACCATCAAGTAGCTTGTCCCTTCTGGAACTTGGCTTACATGACAGCCGTCCTGACAAACTCTCTATTCTGTGCAAGTTGACCAGCTATTCTGTCTCTATTCTGTGCAAGTTGACCAGCTATTCTGTCTCTATTCTGTGCAAGTTGACCAGCTTTTCTTTTTCTTTTCTTTATTTTCTCCAATTTTGTTTTGCCTCACAGCGTCAGGTTAAGAAGAGATGTATAAATCGGGAGCTTGTGTGCGCTTCGTAGATAGTATCTTCGTCGCCTCTGTTATCTCTGAGGTCCATAATTTGCGTGGCCTGTCTTTTGTTTTGTATCCATTGTATTGGATGAGCTTTGCTCTTTGCTATCACTGTCTGTTGGTAATATGTTTATGTGGACGAACACTTTAATTTGTTTTTTCTTGATGAAGTTTAGTACTGATGTTGCACCCACTTTCTTTCCTGATGTCTTCATTTCTTAACCAGTCTCTTCTCTCTCTCGCGATCCCGACCTAGACTGATGAACCAACTTTTATCATGCATTTTACCGTGTATTTAAAGTACTCCGTTCCTCCATGCAGCTTCTAGCGAAACACTGTGTTATGGGACCAGATTTCTTTTCTTATACCTGCTACCAGTTGACAATCTTGAAGTACGTGCTCTGCCGGGTCACAGGCTAGTTGTGCCAATTTTAAATTTGTTAAACATGTGGGCGAGGATCTTGTTGTGGCCGGTACGGAGTCGGAGTATGGCAACTTGTTCACTACAAGACAGACCATAGTACCCGTCGCTGTTGTTGTACTGAGTATGGTCTTTTGTCCACTTGTCTCTATAGTGTCAGCCGATGGTTGTTCTGGCTTCCTTACAACTGATCTCCAGATCAGTATGAGGTAGTCGTCCGCCTTCTTTAGCTAGCTGGTCGGCGTTTTCGTTTCGGCTAATGTTGTAGTGTGATGGGATCCACTGAATGAAGGTGCGTTTGAGTGTGTACACTAGTGCATCGAGGGTCGCTTTCAGCTCATTGAGCTCTGTTTTGCTTACGCTTTTCAGTGCCGTGATGACTGATAGAGCATCGGTGAATATCACCACTTTGTTGCGAGAGGTGCCTCTTCTCTCTAGGATCATTTCGGCCGCTGTTCTTATTGCCTCTGCCCGGTAGTTATTTGAGTATTTGCCTGTGGCAATCGCTTTGTGACCGTCACTTTCTCATAGAGTTTAAGCACTATTCCTCCTCCACCATCGTTAATTGCGTTCCTTGCCGATCCGTCAGTGTAAACGTGTGTCGACTTATATTCAGGGTATTCGGTAGAAATGTATTTTTCTGTGGCCGCTCTTTTTTCGAAGTTTTCTTGCTGCCCTATTTTCAGTACGCCTGGGATTGATTCCTTAGTTCCGGCATTTTGGTTTTCCACGGCGGGCACTTATCGGTTGACGGGATTGATTTGACTTGCGGTTTGCTAGGACCGGATGGTCTGCGGTCAGTGCTTTAGCGTTTTTTGCGAAGCTGGTTTTCTATATCTTGCCCCTTCCGAATCCGTTCATTCTTTCGTTCATAGGGTAAGAATCGAGCCGTTTAAGTTTTTCCGCTAATACCAAGACTTTACTGTCCCTTCGATCTGCGATTGGTTGGATGAATGTGATTGTTTCCATTTCCTTGATGGACGTGGATTTCATGGCTCCAGTGACAATGCGTATTGCTCGGTTTTGACTGTTGCGGACTTTGGCGAATTGCTTATTGGATGCACTACTCCACGCTGCAATGCCATACTCCAGAACCGGTAGCACTCTTCCAGAATTGAGTGTTCTGAGGACTCTGTTATTTGCTCCCCACGTGGAGCCTGCGAGTTTGTGCATTATCGTGAGCCTGTGTTTCGCTTTTGCCGTAGCATTTTCAATATGAGGACACCGAGTCAGTTTTCGGTCGAGTGTGACTCCAAGGTACGTTCGGGTCTTGCTTTCTGAAAGATCTTTGCACATTGACATCAAGTTTAATTCTGTGATTCTGGTTGTTCTGGGAGAACACAGTGTAAGTGATTTTAGACGCATTTATGTTCATATTCCACTTTTCTGACCACACTTTTAGGTTATTTAACGTAGCTTGCAGTCGATTTGTTGCTGTGGGCATAGACTCTTCCCTCGCCCATATTGCCATGTCGTCGGCATACATGGCAGAGTGTACTCGCTTTGGTAGGCATGTGGCTATGTCATTGACAAAAATTTGAAAGAGGGTTGGTGAGAGCACTCCTCCTTGGGGGACTACTTACTCTAATGTGGATTTCATGCTAGTGTACCCCTGAACTTGAACCCTTGCTGTTCTGTTCTCTAAGTATCTATCAAGCAATTTGTACACATTTTCCTTTATACCGAGGGTGAGGAGTTTCAGTTTTAACCCCTCTTTCCAGACTGTGTCAAACGCCTTCTCTATATCTACCAAAACTGCCAGTGTCTGTTTTTTTTCTTGGAAACCATCCTAGATTTCCTGTGCGATATAGGTTACTTGATATTCTGTAGATCGATGCTACCGAAAGCCTCCTGTTGTACCATGAGAAGCCCTTTGCTTTCCAAGTGCCAAGATATCCGTTTGCTCACCATCCTTTCCATGAGTGTGCCCCTGCAGCTTTGGAGGCTTATTGGTCTGTAACTCACCGGGTCGAGTTTATTGTTGCCTGGTTTAAGGATGGGTACCATGATCGCTTCCTTCCATTCTCGTGGTACTATGTCTGTTCTCCACGACATATTTAGGACGGCCAGTAGGGCTGCCTTTGCTCTAGTACCCAAGTTCTTAAGCATCTAATTTGTGATCCCATCCTTTCCGGGCGACTTTCTGAGCTTCAGCTCCTTAATGCCTCTTCCAACTCATTACTGGTGAAAGTAACCGTTAGGCGACTATCAGCTTTTCTTGGCTCGCCTTGGAGGGCTCTCGCTTTTCTCTTAGTGTCATCGACTTTTTCTTTTTCTATACTTACTCTGCTGAAGTCAGCATATTTTTGCATTATAATGTTTGCGGCTTCCCTTCCCGATGACATCTTTTTGTTATGTTCGAGGACTATTCGGGTTCTTCTGGTGTTTTCGTCACTCAACGCTTTTGTTAACTTCCACAATTTATTGCGGTCCCTATTCGGTCTTTTCAACCAAGATTTGTCGTGTTGATCGTTTGACCTTCCGCTTGTACTTTGCTGCTGCCGCCTTGTAAGCAGTATTGGTCGTTACTGACTGTGCCTGTTCTGTCTCACTCCTTGCCAATTCAAGGTCGTTTTCAAGCTTCTGAACCTCTGCTGTTCAGTATGACTTGAAATCCTTCCGTGCGCCCCTAGGAATGGTTTCCCGTGCCGCTTTCAGGATTGCTTCTGTGAGTTCCCTTGTCACGGATTGCTTGTGTTTCTTTTCATGCACGTTGATGTGTTCATTAATGGCATCTGTCAGTGTCCCATACTGTTTTCCATTTGCTTTTTTGTAGTTCCACCGTGGCAACCACATTTTAGGCTCAGGTAGAAATTGTAGGTCTAATTGCAGTTTGACCGTCCTATGGTCACTATCTCTGAGTTGCTTTGTGACCGTACGTAACGTTTTTGTCTAAAAAGTCACTTGTTGCGAAGGCCAATTCGGGGGTGCTCGTCGTATGCCACCTTCTCGAGTAGAAGGTTGGCTGATCTTCTGGGGCATTGATGAGGAGCAGGTTGTTCTCTATCTCCCAGTCTTCAACTTCTACGCCTCTGCTGTTCGTTTCGAGGTAGCCTTATCTTTCTGAGTGGCTGTTGAAAACACCGACCACCATACATGCTGTATCATTGATATTCATTTTATCGAGTGACAGTGAGATGTCACTTGAGCAGTATAAGTTATATAGAAGAATCTGCATTTCATCACATGTGATTAGGACGCCTATGATCTCTGCTACGCCGGCACTTCCTATGGTTACTTCTGTTTGCTTAGCTGGAATGCCGTTCCGTACTAGGACTCCGCCCTTGTGCCCTTCTCGGTCTAATCTGAAGGTTTGGTAACCTCTGATCCCGAATATATGTCGGGCATTTAGATGGATCTTTTGAATGCACGCAACATTAATTTCGTCTTCTGCAAGTTTTATTGCGAGTGCTTGCTTTTTGTGATGAATACCTTCGGCTTTCCATTGTACAATGTTTAATCGTATCTGGCCAGTACTTTGCCGTATGGAACCAGTAGCTTTTCCCCTTGGGCCTCGCTCGCTGCTTTGATGAATTGGAGGGCGGAGACCATCGATAGCAAAAAACGGGCCCCTTCGAGTCATGGGTCCGGCATTCGTGCCGCCCAACAGATCTCCACAGGCGTAGCACCATATCGAGATTCTATATTAGACATATTCATGATACAATTTGGTCCATGCAGCCTTAGCATTGGTAGCTACGTCACCGCTTTCAGTGCCAATTGGAGCTCAGTTGCTTATCCTTCAGCTGTGTGTCCGATTTCAACCAAAGTTTACTGGGTTCGCTCTCCGTTAGCCTTTGGCTGTCCCCAGCTAAACTCACAAGGCAGCGGGTTGCTATTTACCTTCAGGGCAGCGATCCGTAGACGACCTGCCCTCCCGGGCTGATGAGCGTCATCTGCCAGCTTTAACAGTTTTGTTAATGGACTGATTGGTTTGCCTACCGTCCAGTTTTGTTTACGGTTTACTCCGCTAGCCTTTGACTGTTTCCAACCAGAACTACAAGGCAGCAGTTGTTCCATACGAAGAGAACAGGGTCATGGGACGCTTAGTCGACACTAGGTAATTTGCATTTGCTCTGTCGTTTCCTTTGATCCGGGAAACCCTGGGCTGGAGCCCCGTGCATCGTAATGTATGTGTCTTTTCATTCGACGCTATCAGCGGAACTTTAGATTTTGCACTCGCCGGTCATCACCCGCCCTGATATTTCTGGGGATGTTAATTGCATGAGCAATCGTACCCTGCCCGACTGTCTCAGGGAGGACAGTTTCGTAAGGCGCTAGAACGCAACTTTGGGTTTTTCGCTCAGCCAACTTTACACAGTATCTTAGTCCGCGCTTGGCCTCATGTACGGAGGTTTATCGCAATCTTCCCTTGTGCCACCGTCACCTGATGTACCACATTTACCGTGCATTGGGAGTGCCATGGCACGCTGTCCAACTTGCGCTCGCAACTCCGAGTTTTGCTACGTTCACTATGCACATCTCATCCCTTCGCACGCAGCCTTTCCAATCTGCTGGGAAGCTGATACGACCAAAATATTCACACATCTGCCGTTTCATGTACCGTGCCTCGGGTCTGCTCCGACACTCAGCTTGACTCATGCACATGACGCCGAGTTTCACTTCATGTCTTGGCTTTTGGGATGCACCTCTCTTCCCTTAAATTCGGTCATTTACTCCGGGGGAGTTGGTGTTTTTGGTCGCGGACGCTCGCACTCTGGTGTTTCACGCTTCTTTTTGAACATGTGCATATTTTAGCGGTCTTCGGCCAGGAAATATGTGTGTTGTTCAGGGATTTCCGGCCCACTGCTTTTCCGTGTTTGCACTACCACCACTGTTTTGTTCGCGGACGCTAGTACCCTATTGTTTCGTGCTTCTTTTGAACTTGGACATTTTTTATCGGACATCGG
Source organism: Arion vulgaris (assembly GCA_020796225.1). NCBI lineage: Eukaryota > Metazoa > Mollusca > Gastropoda > Stylommatophora > Arionidae > Arion > Arion vulgaris. Next base: position 40,968,178 of record CM036758.1, read on the forward strand.
ACAGGAGATGCATGCTTGTTCAGGGATTTTCTGCCCCTGCATTGTTTTTCCTTGCTTACACTACTAACTTCACTTGTAGTTCTCCCCAATCCGTACCCCTCTTAGCCAGATCCGAACCTGAGTCTGTTTCCAGGGTCACCACTTGGAGGTAGGGGGCAGGTTCTTGGTTACCGCGCCCATTCGCTAACCCTGGCACATGTTGCTGCCATGAGCCTTTGACTCCAGTCTCTTCTTGTTATTTCTAGCATTCTGCTAAGACACTTCATCTCTGTCGTGACTAGTTTTCTTCTATAATTTGTTGTCATTGTTCAGGTTTGGCACTGGTAGCATAACGTAGTGTCAAACATGGCCAATAACAGCAGCTAATCAGCGGAAACTCATAAAGACAGGGGATGTGTCTTAGAAGAGATTCAGGTGTGACAATAAGAGACAGAATTAGAAATGAAGAAATCAAAAGAAGACATGCAATTTATAAAAGAACAAAATATTAAATGGTTTGCACACCTGACAAGAATATCCTGGTATCGTCTACCACAGAGAGCCACACAGAAAAAGTATAATGAGTACAAAACAAGAGGAAGACCACGCAAAAGATGGAGCGATGGCATCAAGAACAGCCTTACGAAAATGAATATCAGCTTATAAAGTTCCCTTAAACAAGCACATGAAGATCACTACGTCCTCCCCTCCCCCCTCCCTTCAACACTTGTATAAAGAAGTAAATGGTGGAAGACAAGAAGAGAAAGCATAATGTAGGGAGAAAGTTTGTGTTAAAAATGCTTTTCTGCGTTCATGTTTCATTTGTTTTTAAATTTGCGCCATTTGTCCTATCATTTGATTTGCTTGTTTGCATCTGTGATGAATTTCATTAGTTATTCTTCCATTTGCTGAAAAAACGTTCGCCAGGTATGTAAATTATTTTACTTGATTTAATAAGCAATTGTCGATAGAGATATTTGTAGCATTTTCTGTAACAGTTTCACTGTTATCTTAATTAGGGTATATTCGGGGTCAACCCAAACCACCCTCCCCCCTCCCTTATTGCACTGGGTGTCCTTGAGTTTGTATTTAAACACCTTGTTTACAAATTCTTAGTTGCTGACCAGTAGTTTACAAACTCAGGACATTGGTTTATCCCATGGTATTCGAGGACTCCCTTATTCTCGGTAATCTCGAGACCCAGGTAGGGGCAGCTGGGGTTTTTGGTTTGCAGGTATATCAGTTGAGATAGATTTAGAAAGGATTACGACAGAAACCACTGGAGAGAACAGAAGTCAGAACACCACTGTAGAGAACAGAAGCCAGAACACAACTGTAGAGAAAAAACACAGATAGAGAAGAGAAGCGGTAGTGCTCGCATTTTAAGTGACTGACTATAGAACTGAAGTGGAATAAATCACCATGAGTGACTGACGAGCGAGGTCAGGATGTGTCCTGAGAAGACAGGAAGGAAATTAGGTACATTTTATATAGTGTTCGCCGATGTGATTCGAGAGGAGAATTAAGCAGACAAGAATTAAGCAGACTAGTTTATTTACATGTCTTGATAAATAACGCTGTGGTGGTGTATTAGATACAAGTGACGACACTGTGAAGTGTATTTAGAGTGCATGAGAGAAACATTTTCCCTATATTTTCTTTGTTAATTGGCACGTCTAGTTGCAGATACCATTTAAAGTATGATTATTGTATAGTATGGAAAAATTATGATTGATGAAGTCCAGTGTGGTGGACTTTAGACTATTCATCTAAGAGGACCAAGGGATTGTAAACTGTATGTAAGACATTTCCAGAAAGAATCAGACGGAGCACGCCAGCAGCCTTTTCCCATTTCCCGGAATTGTTTTCAAAGTTTCAAGTCTTTTCAAGGAGATGGAACAGAGTATCGCCTGTCCCTATATTTAAAACATTTTTTAATAGAAATTTCCAGCGAGTAACTTTCCAAATTGCAGCAGAAGAATCGAGCCAGCATCAAGATAATTCTAGGACAAGACTAATATTACTGACTAATGAACTGGGGTATTAAATTATGTCATAGGTTTTAGAGTAGCGTGTTAATGCATAATTAAAACCTTTCTTTGGTTTACTATATTGTATTATGACGATGAATTTTCATTCGAAGATGAGAGTCCATGAGGACTCATGATGGATGACTTAATACATTGCTAATTCAGCAGAAACTTTTGTTATCTAGTTAGTGTTGATATTTTCTATAGTCATTCATGTTTTGTGTAAAGAGAGTGTTTTGTGTTTTCGGGTGACCTTACCAGAGCCATTTCACGGGCTGTTCCTTTCTATTTTTCTGTTTCTATTTCTTTTCTCTTCTTGTCTTATTGTTTTTTCTTTACACTGGGACTTTGTACCAAGGAACTGCTACATTTCCTCTCTGACGAATGTCATTACTTCGATTTTGTCAATGTTTATTCTCATAGTGTATTCATTACACGCTAATTGGAGTCTGTTAATGTGTTGTTGTAGATGTTCCTCTGTTGTTGATATGCTTGCCTGATGATCTGCAAAAAGAAATGTGTTTAAGGGTTCCACGACGCTGTTTCCTTCGATGGTGTTAGCTGTTTTACAGATTTGGTCTATATATATATATATATGATGAACAGCAGCGGAGATAGTACTCAACCTAGTCTTACCCTGACCCTACGTGAAACATTTCTGATGGTCCTGTGTTTGTTCAAATCGTGCAAGGGCTGTTTATATAAAGGCTTTTGCTTAGGTGGATTAGGTGGTCATTAACCCCATAGGTTGTTAATATTTTCCACAACTTGTGCCTGTCTACACGGTCAAACGCTTTTACCTTGTACATATTCAACGTGCAAGTGTTTGTCAGATTCGACCGTCCTTTCCACTAACTGCCTGAGGGTGAATATCGCGTCTGTACAGCTTCTGTTCTTCCGGAATCATATTTGCGAGTCATTAAACTGATGCTCTGTGATGCTGTGAAGCCTTTTTTTGAGTACTTTACAAATTTGTTTTCCGTTGTGGCTCAGTAGCGCTATTCCTCTCTATATTGTGTATAGTCCTCTTGCTACATTTCTTTTTTCCCGATGGGAATTATTATTGTGCGAAATATTTAATGTTTCTTGTTTTTATGTTTTTTTTTAAATAGCCAACTCTCTTTAATATCAAGATGTTGCAAAACAGACGTATTTGCTCTTTTCTCAGTCCATGATATTCTAAGTGCTCTTTTATAACATGGGTTTGTATTACAGCTTAATACTGACAAAAGTAGGAGTTTTATGAAGATAATCCATGTTTCCGGAAGTGAGAGTTTTATGAAGATAATCCATGTTTCCAGAAGTGAGAGTTTAATAAAGATAATCCATGTTTCCAGAAGTGAGAGTTTAATAAAGATAATCCATGTTTCCAGAAGTGAGAGTTTAATAAAGATAATCCATGTTTCCAGCAGTGAGAGTTTTATGAAGATAATCCATGTTTCCAGAAGTGAGAGTTTAATAAAGATAATCCATGTTTCCAGAAGTGATAGTTTTATGAAGATAATCCATGTTTCCAGAAGTGACAGTTTTATGAAGATAATCTATGTTTTCAGAAGTAGGAGTTTAACGAAGATAATCTATATGTGTGAACATATTTTATAAGTTTCATCTAATTAGGTGCAGTAGTTTTGTAATATTGACATTTTAGTGCAGACAAGTCAACAAATGGAAATTTCAAAACCATATTAGCATACTCAGATAAAACTAGAACCTGCTGTCTTGTAGATTTTGGCTGGGGACAGCAAAAGACTAACGGAGAGCGAACCCAGTAAACGCTGGTTGAAATCGAATACGCCGCCGAAGGTTAAGCACCTGAGCTCCAATAGGTACTGAAGGCTGTGCACGTACATCCGTTCTTAATGTTTGGCTGCTTATATGTCACAATCGAATGATAAAAGCGTCCTAAGAACGATCGCGAGAGAGAGATAAAACTAGCATTAGCAACGTACTTACTTGTAGATAAATATTGATGGTTCGCTTATAACACACATTCAACTTATATTACCATTTTATTATGAAAGATATTGAAAAAGGTACAACTCAAAATCATATTTTTCTCACAGAAATTACTTGTATTAGCAACACCTATTCTTAAGATGCAAATATAACAGATTTATAATTACAACTATTAATACTGCATTCGATAAACAGTTAAATGTCGCTATTACCATCAATTAAATCTTCATTAATTCCACAAGTTATAATTGAATCTTAAAATATTCAAGATTGTGCACTGTATCAACTCATTTTCGGTCTTTATAACAAGGTTTGCAAATGTCGGACATATTATCGTAAAAAAAAAAAGAAAAATGACGCGACTTATCATAATAACACACGCTTTCCCGCTTCTAAATCTTGATTCAAAGGATGTCAAAATGTAACTATATATAAGAACTTACCGTTTCATGAAGATTTTTAAACTTTAGTAATGTTAGTGTGAAGAAACATTCATTTCAATAGACACCCAAAAGCTGACATATCGGCTTACAATATTCAAGAAATATCCGTATGTTGATATAATATTGACAGTCCCATACGGATAAATATCAGTTTGAAGATCAAACTATAATTGTTGATGTTAGTTCTAAATATCAGTTTGAAGATCATACTATAATTGTTGATGTTAGTTCTAAATATCAGTTTGAAGATCATACTATAATTGTTGATGTTAGTTCTAAATATCAGTTTGAAGATCATACTACTATTGTTGATGTTAGTTCTAAATATCAGTTTGAAGATCATACTATAATTGTTGATGTTAGTTCTAAATATCAGTTTGAAGATAATACTATAATTGTTGATGTTAGTTCTAAATATCAGTTTGAAGATAATACTACTATTGTTGATGTTAGTTCTAAATATCAGTTTGAAGATCATACTATAATTGTTGATGTTAGTTCTAAATATCAGTTTGAAGATAATACTACTATTGTTGATGTTAGTTCTAAATATCAGTTTGAAGATCATACTATAATTGTTGATGTTAGTTCTAAATATCAGTTTGAAGATAATACTATAATTGTTGATGTTAGTTCTAAATATCAGTTTGAAGATAATACTACTATTGTTGATGTTAGTTCTAAATATCAGTTTGAAGATCATACTATAATTGTTGATGTTAGTTCTAAATATCAGTTTGAAGATAATACTACTATTGTTGATGTTAGTTCTAAATATCAGTTTGAAGATAATACTATAATTGTTGATGTTAGTTCTAAATATAAGTTTGAAGATAATACTACTATTGTTGATGTTAGTTCTAAATATATTTTTGAGATAATACTATAATTGTCTATGTTAGTTCTAAATATGTGTTGAAGATAATACTACTATTGTTGTTAATTTAGAGTTCTGCAAATAAAATAATATATATATATATATATCTATATGTGATATGTTAGTGTCACTAAAACAAATATATGAAAGTTGAAAATATATTTGTTTTAACGTTTCAGTAATTGCCGGAGTTCAAGCTAGTAACTTTCCTATACGTGATTGCCTGACTAGCAAAATGGACATACTGTTCCTACTTACACATCCTAAAGGGGCTGATACCAGACACCTGCCAGCTTCTCATGTGGCCAGTTATGAATATTTTGTTCAGAAACAAATAAGCGTTGATTTTCTACAACACAATGTAAACACCACTAACAGTAAAAATAAAAGAGTGAGTTTTGCCTCTGTTTGTGACACGTACTCGTTTAACAATCCTAACGTTGACATCAGTTCCTGGAAGTTTGAAGAATTGCGTGATAAGTATACGTTCCTGGGTAAAAAATGTATAACACATGGAACTCAATGCAATATGGGACAGGACACACCATATTTAACTGCTAGTGAGATACTTGGAAGTAAAATCAAGTTTATTCAACGTTTGTTTTCTGAAATGTCTGGAGTCAGGAAGAACGTGACAAAGCTTGCTGTTATGTTTCTCGATGGTGAAGATTTGTCTTATGAAGAAAGTAGAAACATACCACATATTGTACAACAATATCAAACAGATATCAAGATATTTACTGTTGTGTTCCGTAATCAAAATGACCAGGATATGATTCATCTGAATGATACACTTCTGTTACCACGTTACAAAATGGAAATAGATGTTATGTCTATGGCCATTTGTCATCAGTGTATACACGAATGGTTTCCCTTTGTACATAGTCAAGGTACAGATTTTATATCTTGTTTTTATGTGTACACATACGACGTTCAAATAAATAGGGCAGAAGCTATGAGCGACTGCGTAAATGGAAGAAGTGTTATAGTTTACATATAAACTGAAGAAGAACTGCACTTTGTACAGCAAGAACTATATCAGTACATCAGAAAACGTGCTATAACTCGACATGATCCTTCTCAGTTTTCAAATGAAATTTATATTGGTCTTCATCGTGACTTAACTACTGTAGCGAAACAGTTTCAATGGTCACTTCAAGGCAACGTTCTACACCGTCCCCTGCTGGTTAAACATTGGATGCTTGACAAACCATCTGGTGGTCGTGGTAATGCATGTGGTGTTTGGAAGTTTGTCTGGAAAGGTCGTACAAATGAAACTGACGTAGAAATCATTGATGACGAATGGGTGGACGTTGACTGTAATAGTAAATCAAGAAGTTTAGTTTTGTGTGAGAGAGTTCTTCCTCGCCGACTTGATGGTCAGAACTTGATGAGAATAAATCCATCTTCAAATGAAAGTTTTCGTAAAGCATTAAGCAAAGGATGTTTTATAAAATTAGATGATAATATTGTTTCTGTCTCGACCAAGTTGAAGCACGAATTTTAAAACATTTTTAAATGAGTTGGAGAGAGAAGTATTTCCCCTTTTTGATTGTGGAGAAGATGCAGGTATTCCCCGATATATTTCTTATGCCCTCGTCTGTGACTATATCGATCACTGCAGCAACAAACGAGATGAAAGTTTATGTAGAGTAACATTACGTAATAACGAACGTACTAACGATGACGAAGACACATACGGTTGCAGAGGTGTAGAATGCCAAGATGGTTCATGTTTACCGTTACAGTATGTCTTTGATGGTGAAATTGATTGCTCAATGCACAATTGGTATACCGAGTCAGCTGTCAACGATGAACACGAAGGTTTTTTTGTTGAAAACAACAATTACAACGACAATTGTGAATTTTATTGCAATCTCGATCAATGTGTCACTTTGTCCCAACTTAATGATAATCATACAGACTGTACTGGAATAGATGGACACCTGGATGAAACAATAGGCAAACTGGAAACTGTGAAATCTTGCTACAGTCTAAATGCGTATAGATTTATCTGGGCACCCAGATGTGTTTATATCAAGGACATACGCGGTGGTATCATGGGATGTAGAGACGTATCTCATTTAAAGAACTGTACAGACTTTGAGTGTCCAGAGGGATACTTTAAATGTCCCCAATCTTACTGTATCCCTATACATTACGTCCTTGACGGGAAAGTAGACTGTCCTACAGGAGAAGATGAACAAAATGATAATATTGTCTCGTGTACCGGAAACTTTGCTTGTTGGAATAGTAAAATATGTGTACATCCTGACCTAGTTTGTGACGGACATGCTGAATGTCCATATCAGGACGATGAACTAGATTGTAAAGTGCCGTGTATAGAAGGTTTTAATTGTGTAACATGGGCTGCCATTGTGTCAGAATACAACAGAACGGTTCCTCTTGTAAATTTAAATGTTATAGACAGCAGAACAAGATACATGGACTTGTCTGGAATAGATCTATCCGTCTTGAAGTTTCTAGATAATTCATTGAGGTTAGAAAACGTAATAGACATCAAGTTGTCTCATTGTCAAATTAGTAATCTACATAATTTGCTTCATTTTTTAACTAATGTGATCCAAACAATGGACATTAGTTACAATCTGATAGAGATCTTCAATTACAGTGTCAGTCAGTATCCAGCATTAGAAAATATTCGATATCTCAACTTGTCTTACAATAAAGAACTTGTTGACGTTAAATGTTTACAATTCAAATCTCTTGAAATACTCGATCTCTCTCATACAGGTCTGTCATATTTAAATGTCTGTGTCTTTCAAAACTTACCAAACATTAAACATCTAAATCTGAGCTTTACCTCCATCTACGAGTTTCCTAAATACTTGTTTCCTTCTAACCTAATCCTACGGTCACTTGATTTGCAAGGACTGTCTATGTTGTACTTCTATGAAGATTTATTTAATGGACTGACCATTGGTCAAAATTTGTACACTAACAATTTTGAGATGTGTTGTCAGCAGGTCAGAGGTGTCAACATCCCTTCCTACACATGCCACTCTCCAAATGAGGTCATCTCGTCATGTTTTAATCTGATCGGAGAGAATACACAACGTGTTCTTCTTTGGTTGGTTGCAGTTCTTGCAGTTCTAGGAAACGCAACTGTTATTGTATATCGTGTCATTTGGGACAGATCAGTTCTCAGAACAGGATATGGTCTGTTTGTAACAAACTTGGGTATATCAGACTTTATTATGGGAGTCTATCTGTTAATTATTGCTGGAGCAGATTATTACTATCGTGACGTTTATGTTCTGTATGACAAGAACTGGAGAGAAAGTAATGTCTGCAGACTTGCAGGTTTTCTGGCTACTCTCTCGTGTGAAACGTCTGTATATTTTGTATTTTTTATTACTCTAGACAGATTTCTGGTAATGAAGTTTCCATTTGGTCAGATACAGTTTTCTTACAATAACAAAATTATTGCTGTTATTTCATCTTGGATCATCGGTTTCTTCTTGCACTGATTCCAATTGTGTTCAAGTTTGAAATAAATTCTTCGAATGCTATGTGTCTTGGTTTACCTTTGACAACTCAACGACTCACTGGATGGCAGTACTCATTTGGCATGTTTATTGTGCACAATTTCGTCATGTTTATTATCATCGTTTATGGTCAAAGAGTCATCTTCAAAGCCATGTCAAGCAACAGAATTTCTGGAAGCACATCTTCTAGATGGGTTCAAGATGTACTAGTAGCCAAACATTTATTTCTAGTAGCTCTGTCTGATTTTCTCTGCTGGTTTCCTGTTTGTATCATGGGTCTATTGTCTCTTGGTGAACATGAGATCAGTAATGACGTTTACGATTGGACAACTGTTGTCATTCTTCCAATTAATTCTGCAGCAAATCCAGTTCTCTACACAATTCCCGCCCTTATGGCCAAGTGGGAAAAGTTTAAAACCGGAGCTGTAACTACCAGTGGAAATTCTTACATTTATTGAGGACAAAAATACATTTAAAAAATGGAAGGAATTAGCATAAGCGTTTGTTTATCGACACGGACACGAGATGGTTATGGGCTCAATCCGACACTAGATGTTCCACAGATAAAAAAAAGGAATTTACCCTTCTATCCCCTTCTCCCTAGAGTCTAGAAATGTGAAGTCACATCGAACCTCAAACCTTATGGTCTGCAAAAACTTTAAAAAAAATTAATTTGAGCGAATAGGGCCTACATGGTGACTAGTAAGGGGACACAATCAATTAATTACCAGTCAATGAATTTGTTGTAGAGTGATACTAGAGGAGAGGGTAAGCAATATGAACATTGAAAATTGTCATGACAACTGCATCTTCAAGCAAAGAATAGCCGCTAATTGTTTATGTATATTGATGTATAACACTGATTTACTTTTGATGTATAATGATGTAAACAGTCCTGAAATATTTGATTGTATTGATGAAAAACAGTCGTTAGGAAGCATTGCAATACAGACACTGTTTTGGAGATCGCAGAGAAAGAGGAGTAGGGATTGCCTAGAAATGCCGGAGAAAAGAATTGGGGATTAATATTAAAAAGGAAAGGCGAGACATGAAAAGAATGATAAAGGATGTTAAGAAAGAGAAAGTGATGGAAAAAGTTTGTTGAAGACCTGTGTTTCATTGAGAGTAGAAAGATGAAGAAAGAGAAAACAGTCATTAAATTGTGATGTTTATTCATGTCAAACATCTCTTATCTTTTGATGCATTTATTCATGTCAAAAATCTCTTATCTTTTGATGTATTTATTCATGTCAAAAATCTCTTATCTTTTGATGTATTTATTCATGTCAAAAATCTCTTATCTTTTGATGTATTTATTCATGTCAAACATCTCTTATCTTTTGATGCATTTATTCATGTCAAACATCTCTTATCTTTTGATGCATTTATTCATGTCAAAAATCTCTTATCTTTGATGTATATATTCATGTCAAACATCTCTTATCTTTTGATGCATTTATTCATGTCAAACATCTCTTATCTTTTGATGTATTTCTTCATGTCAAAAATCTCTTATCTTTTGATGTATTTATTCATGTCAAAAATCTCTTATCTTTTGATGTATTTATTCATGTCAAAAATCTCTTATCTTTTGATGTATTTATTCATGTCAAACATCTCTTATCTTTTGATGCATTTATTCATGTCAAACATCTCTTATCTTTTGATGCATTTATTCATGTCAAAAATCTCTTATCTTTGATGTATATATTCATGTCAAACATCTCTTATCTTTTGATGCATTTATTCATGTCAAACATCTCTTATCTTTGATGCATTTATTCATGTCAAAAATCTCTTATCTTTGATGCATTTATTCATGTCAAACATCTCTTATCTTTTGATGCATTTATTCATGTCAAACATCTCTTATCTTTGATGCATTTATTCATGTCAAACATCTCTTATCTTTGATGTATATATTCATGTCAAACATCTCTTATCTTTTGATGCATTTATTCATGTCAAACATCTCTTATCTTTTGATGTATATATTCATGTCAAACATCTCTTATCTTTTGATGTATATATTCATGTCAAACATCTCTTATCTTTTGACGCATTTATTCATGTCAAACATCTCTTATCTTTGATGCATTTATTCATGTCAAACATCTCTTATCTTTGATGTATATATTCATGTCAAACATCTCTTATCTTTTGATGCATTTATTCATGTCAAACATCTCTTATCTTTGATGCATTTATTCATGTCAAACATCTCTTATCTTTGATGTATATATTCATGTCAAACATCTCTTATCTTTTGATGCATTTATTCATGTCAAATATCTCTTATCTTTTGATGTATATATTCATGTCAAACATCTCTTATCTTTTGATGCATTTATTCATGTCAAACATCTCTTATCTTTTGATGCATTTATTCATGTCAAACATCTATCTTTTGATGCATTTATTCATGTCAAACATCTCTTATCTTTTGATGCATTTATTCATGTCAAACATCTATCTTTTGATGCATTTATTCATGTCAAACATCTATCTTTTGATGTATTTATTCATGTCAAACATCTCTTATCTTTTGATGTATATATTCATGTCAAACATCTCTTATCTTTTGATGCATTTATTCATGTCAAACATCTCTTATCTTTTGATGCATTTATTCATGTCAAACATCTCTTATCTTTTGATGAATATTAATGTCAAACATCTCTCTCTCTCTCTTTCTCTCTCTCGTGATCATTCTTCACTGCCAATTTTATCATTCTTTCTCGTATAATTGGTCCTTTGACTAGAACGCTTGATCTACGTTGAACGATTATGCGCCCATGGTGACTAGGCCCACCCACCCTGTTTCAGCCAGCTTTTGATTTACTAGGCAGCATTCCTAGGGTACAATTCTTTCTGCCGACTATTACGGCCCGGATCTTCGCCTCTTTGATCAGCTTTGCCGTATATTTGGGCTTTGTGATCTACACCAAACAGTGAATTACTACTGTTATGCCCTCTCTGACTGTGAGGTCGTACTGGATTAGGAACATTTCACGGGGCTTTTAAGCGTGTCCTCGGACGGCGCCTTACTCGAGTAACACACCGTGAAAAGTGTCGGCCTTTGCCAATGTTCGGATACGGACAGCATGTCAGACCTTTGTATTATCGACCTTACTTTACTGTCCACTTTGAGTTTGATCCTGAGTATAAACTTTCTCAGCCTTTTCGAGGCGCGGGTCGGTTCTTGGCAATTTGAATTTTCTACTTCGCATTTCCCTAGCTTCTGGAAACACTGTTAGTTTAGTTAGTTTAGTTAGTTTGTTCCTTTCGTGCCAAAGACGGCACATAGGGCAGAGGTTTTAGATCTCCATGTGATGCGGTTCGTTGCTAGCAGTTGTTGGAGATCTTGTATGGTTTTACATCCCAATAGTTTACTTTCTTGTTGGATGGTTCTTCGAAGAGTGGTCTTTGGCCTTCCACGTTTTCTTTTCCCAACTGGTGACCACATAAGGACTTGTCGATTTAGTCTCTTTTCGTCTGATCTAAGAACATGACCTAAATATTTCCACCTTCGTTTCTTTATAATATTTGATACGGTTGTTGGTGTGTTCTATCTCTCACTGTGTTGTTAGAAACGAAATCACTCCATTTTACTAGTAATAATTTTCGGAGACATTTATTCTCAAAGCTGTCCAGTTTCTTATCAATTTTCTTTGTTGATTTTCAACTTTCACAACCGTAGTACAGGAATCACACATGACCTAAATAATTTAACTTTTGTGCATATACTAAGGTCTTGAGATTGCCAGATATTCGTTAATTTAGTGAAGGCACTAACTGCTATAGCAATACGAGAGTTTATTTCTTTCATCATGTCTGCGTTGTTTGACACTTTACTATCCAAATATGTAAAATGTTCAACTTTCTCCAGTGTTTGGCCATTTATTACGATGTTGTCGGTCGAGTTTGTGAGGTCCATAATTTTGGTCTTGGCAGAATTAATCTGGAGACCAACCTGTTCTGCAAGTGTGCAAAGATTGCTACCGGACTGTGGCCAAGAACAAATAATGTAGAGGGTCGTTTCAATCGGCGCTAGCAACTGAGATTTTGCGCTCGCACCATCACACACCCCAGTTTTTCCGGGGATGTTAGTTGTGGCTTCAACAGTACCTTTCCCGGTTGCCCCAAGGATGACAGTTCCGTTAGCATCACCCGCCTCAGTTCTTCTAGGGATGTTAGTTGTTATCGCAACAGTACCTTGCACGGTTTTCCCGAGAGGGCAGTTTCGTTATGCACTAAGACGCAACTTTATGTTTTACGCTCGGCCAACTTTGCCCATTAAGTGTATCTGCGCTAGGCCACCGACACGGAGTCAGATGCAATCTTCCCTCGTACCGATACGAGGGTAGACATTTATTCGTTACGCATCTATCTTATTTATTCTTGCCCCACAGCTGACAATGTTTGCCCCCTCCTCAGGGCTTCGAGTTTCGTCCTATGTGAGCCCACGTTTTGTCACTGGATGCACTTTTCATAATTTCATGTTCACTTGTACACTAATCTCCCCATCGACAGAGAAACTGGTAATTGTGGCTGGACCTTTGACTTACACTTCGAGCATGTGTATGGAGCCTCTTGCTCCGGAGATGGCAAATTGTATTCGGCCCTTTACTCAGGGGGAGTAGGGATGATATCAGAGACTTTTCGCTGCTGTTTCTTATTGTTCGGGAACTTGTGCATTTGTGTTGACATCGGTCAAGAGATTCGTGCATTTTGTTCGTATGGACTTGCATTGCTTTTTCGTACTTGCACTGCTACCACTACCAGTAGTTCTCCCCAATCACTATCCCCATTAGCCAGACCGGAACCAAAGTCTGTTTCCAGGGTCACCACGTGGAGGTAGGGGACTGGGTCTTGGTAAGTGTCCCTTCACTAACCTTGATGCATGTTGCCGCCATGCGCATTTGACCACGTAAAACATATATTATCTTCTGATGTATATTGATGTAAAACATTATCTTTTGATGTATATTGATGAAAAACATTATCTTCTGATGTATATTGATGTAAAACATTATCTTTTGATGTATATTGATGAAAAACATTATCTTCTGATGTATATTGATGAAAAACATTATCTTCTGATGTATATTGATGAAAAACATTAAGTTGTTTCTTCAACTTGAAAGAACATTCCAAGCCCGTATCTGGCTCACTAGTCATCTACGCACACACAGACAAACATAACGCAACTAAATTCCCTTGGATGAAAATGTGTGTGGTCATCATCACCCGTGATGGACAAGCATCAGTTACTAACCTTTGATATTACACAGTGTCAGCACATGGGTGTAAAACATGTGCACTTAACAAAACAGTGGAAAATATGTACATGCTTTTGAATATGAGTTTTTTTTCAGAAGAGTCCTCCGTATATCATGGACAGGGACCAAACAGATCTACCCAGAAAGAACTTAAACTAAAAAAAAACTGGCTGAAACTACAAATACGAATGACAAGAATGAAGTATTTTGGCCATATACATAGACAAGGGGTTGTAGAAGACAATTATGGACAAAGATATCCCGGTAAAGAGGACAAGAGAAACAACACAGAGAAAATGAATTCAGGGTGTAACAGATGGTTTGAGCATGACGGCCGCAGAAACGGGACTGTTGTTGTTGATAAATAGAACCATATGTTTTGTTGTTGATAAATAGAATAATATAACAATAATTAATTTCACATTTAGTAAAACATAATTAATTACTGGTTATTGAACAGACTTCATATGCAACTGCTGCTGTGATATAATAGTCTGCAGAAAAATGACAATGTTTGAAGTGAAGCGTACAGTTCATTGAATCTACTACTAGGGTCAAAGGCTCATGGCGGCAACATGAGTCAGGGTTAGCGAAGGGGCGCGTTAACCAAGATTCTGCCCCCCCCACCTCCACGTGGTGACCGTGGAAACAGACTCAGGTTCCGGTCTGGCTAAGGGGGAACAGGAATCGGGGAGATCCACAGGTAGTGGTAGTAGTGCAAACACGGAAAAGGAATTAGAGGGCCGAAAATCAATGAACAAGCACGTATCTCCTGGCCTATGTCCTAGAAAATATGTCCAAGTATATATAAGTACTAATCAGCAGCGTACAAGCGTACGCGAACATAGCAGTGGTGAAAGCGCAAACATGGAAAAGAAGTGGGCCGGAAATCCCTGAACAACATACACATTTCCTGACCGAACACCGCTAAAATAAACGCAAAGGTAAAAACGAACTATGAAACAACAGAGTACGAACGTCCGTGAACTGGGGTATGCGTCTGCAAACTGCGCCTCCTTGTTTTGAAAATAACCGGACGAGCGAGCCAGTAAGCGAGCGCGGTTTCCCAGTGTCGATAACCAATTGCGAGCATAGTCTCTAACGGCTGAGAGTGCCTCTCCGCTTCTCCACGCGACGAAGCGAACGAGGCTCCCATCGAATAAGGGGCAAGGTAGCGTTCGCTATTAAGACTCGCTCGCTCGAGCGGTCTTATTGGTGGTGTGTGTGTCCGTATATCGAAGTTGCTCGGTCGCGATGTGATGCAAAATGGCTCGTTAAATCAGTCCGTGAACAAAACACTAACTCCCCCGGAGTAAATGATCGAATTTAAGGGAATAGCGGAGTAAACCGTAAACAAAACTGGACGGTAGGCAAACCAAGCAGTCCATTAACAAAACAGGTATTGCTGGGCAGAGGACGCTCATCAGCCCGGGAGGGCAGGTCGTCTAAAGGTCGCTGCCCTGAAAGAAAATAGCAACCTGCTGCTTTGTGGGTTCTGGCTGGCGAAAGTCAAAGGCTATGGAGAGAGAACCCTGTAAACGTTGGTTGAAATCAGATACACGGCCGAAAGACAAGCAACTGAGCTCCAATTGGCACTGAAAGTTGTAACGTAGCTACCCATGCTAAGGCTGCATGGACCAAATTTTTCATGAATATGTTTAATAAAGAATATCGATATGGTACTACGCCTGTGGAGATCCGTCGGCAGGACGAGTGCCGGGGCCCATGCCTCGAAGGGGCCCGTGTTTTTGCTACCGACGGTCCCCGTTCTCCAACTCGGCAAAGCAGCGAGCGAGGCCCACGGGAAAAAGCTACTGGTTCAGTACGGCAAAGTACTGGTCAGCGACAATTAAACATTGTGCAATGGAATGCCGAAGGTATTCAGCACAAAAAAGCAAGCACTCGCCATAAGACTTGCAGAAGATGAAATTGATGTTGCGTGCACACAAGAAACCCATCTAAATGTCCAACATAGATTTGAGATCAGAGGTTACCAAATCTTTAGACTTGACCGAGAAGAACATAAGGGTGGAGTCCTCACCCTAGTTCGAAACGGCATTCCAGCCAAGCAAAGAAAAGCAACTACATGAAGTGCCGGCGCAGCAGAGATCGTAGGCTTCCTAATTACATGTAACGAAATATAGATTTTTCTGTATAACTTATACTGCCCAAGTGACATCTCGCTGTCACTTTATGAAATGAGTATCAATGCTACATCATGCATGGTGGTCGGCGATTTCAACAGCCACTCAGAAAGATGGGGCTACCTCGAAACGAACAGCAGAGGCGTAGAAGTGGAAGACTGGGAGATAGAAAACAACCTGTTTCTCATCAATGCCATAGACGATCCGCCAACCTTCTACTCAAGAAGGTGGCACACGACTAGCATCCTCGACTTGGCCTTCGCAACAAGCGACCTTTCCACAAAAACTTTATGTACGGTCACAAAGCAACTCAGAGATAGTGACCATAGGCCCGGCAATCTCCAAGTAGACCTAAATTTTGTACCTGAGCCCAAAATGTGGTTGCGACGGTGGAACTACAAAAATGCAAACTGGAAACAGTACATGGCACTGACAGATGCCAATGTTGAACGCATCAACATGCATGAAAAGAAAAACATGCGATCCTTGGCAAGGGAACTCTCACAAGCAATCATGAAAGCAGCACGGGAAACCATTCCCAGAGGCGCACGGAAGGATTACAAGCCATACTGGATATCAGCGGTTCAGAAGCTTGAAAACGACCTTGAATTGGAAAGGAGTGAGGCTGAACAGGCACAGTCAGTAACGACCAATACTACTTACAAGGCGGCAGCAGCAAAATACAAGCGAGAATTCAAACGATCAGCACGACAGAGTTGGGTTGATAAGACCGAATCCCTGAACCTTGATAGGGACGGCAATAAATTGTGGAAGCTAGTGACGAAAACAAATGCATTCAACTTGCTTTCTATATTTTTAGTCATTTTCCAACTCTCGCTGGCATATGTTAGGATTGATACAACATTTGAATTGAAAATTCGTAATTTAGTTTTAATACTGTATAACTTGCAGTTCCATATTTTATTTAGACTTTTAAAAGCTGATGTTGCTTTGCCAATTCGTATCATAATTTCTTTTTTTAACATTTCCTGTGCAATCAAAATTGCTACCCGAATAGGTGAACTACTCTGTTATTTTTATCATTTTAGATTCCAGTGTGATATCTGCATTACTTGCCATAGGTGTCTTCATTATATTTGTTTTTTCATAGCTTATCTGCAGTCCAACTTTTGATGCTATAGATGACAAGTTGTCTGTTTTTCTTTGCATATCTTGGTTGTTTCTACTTAACAAGGCAATATCATCTGCAAATCCAAATCTTCTAGTTGACTATTTTCTACCCAATCGATGCCAGTTTCGCCCTGCAACATTTTCGCATCATCCAGTCAATGGCCACTCCAAACAATAGCGGAGATAGAATACAGCCTTGCTTTACTCCGGTTTCAACCATAAACCAGTCGCTGTGTCCACCATCAGTTCGAACTGCACACTGTGAACCATCATAGAGGCTCTTTATAATGTTTATTATTTTGTCTGGTATTCCATAGCATCTCAGAATATTCCACAGAGAGATTCTGTGTAGACTATCAAAGGCTTTTTAAAATCGATGAAATTTAATATGAATGGTTGTTGCTTCTCAATATGTTCCTCCAAAATTAGTCGTAGGGTAATTATTTGGTCTAAGCAGCTTCTCCCAGGTCTAAAACCAGCTTGTTCTTCTCTCAGGGTTGTGTCCACTGTTCCTTTGATTCTATTAAGAATGATTTTGCAGAAAGTCTTGGTCATTACTGATAATAGTGTGATCCCTCTCCAGTTGTTGCAATCTTTGAGATCACCTTTTGGGGATCTTAACAATTATTCCCTTCTTCCATTGATCTGGGACAGTTTCTTCTTCCCATACTTTATTAAATAGTTCTTGCACCTGGCTAATAGTTGTATCATCAGCCGCTTTGAGCATTTCTGAAGTAATGTTGTCATCACCCGCTGCCTTATTGTTTATCAAGGAATGGATTGCCTCCTTGACCTCAGCTACACTTATCATTTCTTCGTTAGTTGGTAGGGAGCTATTTCTTGCCTCTTCGTCAAACTTGAGCAGTACTGGTGGATCAGGTCTATTTAATATTTCTTCAAAATGTTCTGCTCATCTTTTCTTCTGCTCGGTATCTGATGTTAGAACTTTACCATCTTTGCTCTTGATTGGGCCACCCTTTGAAACAAATGTTCCAGTAAGTTGTTTTAGTGTGTTGTATAGCATTTTACTGTTTCCAGTTTTAGCTGCCTTTTCCCCTTCCTCGGCCAGTCGATTGACATATGCTCTTTTATCTTTTCTAGCTGCTCTTTTCACTTCCTTGTCTTTTAGTCTATATTCCTCTTT
The DNA here is from genome assembly GCA_020796225.1 of Arion vulgaris. Taxonomy (NCBI): domain Eukaryota; kingdom Metazoa; phylum Mollusca; class Gastropoda; order Stylommatophora; family Arionidae; genus Arion; species Arion vulgaris. Next base: position 40,986,673 of record CM036758.1, read on the forward strand.
AGCTTGGACTTCATCTGTTGCATCCTTAGTATTAAATATTGCTAGTTTCATCTTTCTTCTTTCTTGAATACATTTCTAGGTGTTCTCGCTTATCCAGGGTTTTCTGTCTTTCGTCTTTAATCCTGCGCTACTATTTGCTGTCCCCAATAGTGTGTCCTTTATCTTAGTCCATTTGTCTTCAATGTTCTGTTCATTTTCACCATTGAGTAACTCGAACCTATTCTTAAGTTCGAGCTGATATTCCTCTTTTACCTCATTATTTTGTAGTCTTTGACTGTCTATTCGCAGTTGTTCTTTTTTATTATGGTGAATTTTCAATTTCAGTTTCAATTTACCTATGCATAAATTATTATCACTTCCTACATCTGCCCTTCTGTATGCACGGACATCCAGCAATGATGTTCTAAATTGTGTATTTATGCACATATGGTCAATCTGATTCCTGGTCACTCCATCTGGTGAGTGCCAAGTAAGTTTATGAATTTCCTTATGTGCAAAGATGGTAACCTCAATTACTAAGTTTGACAGCATACATAACTCCGCCAGTCTTTCTCCATTCTCATTCATTGTGTTTATTCCTTGTTTTCCTATAGCTCTCTCTATCCCTACATTATCACTTCCAACCTTGGCATTAAATTCCCCCATTACTACTAACAGGTCATGTTTTTGGGTCTTGTAAATTTGATCTTGTAGCTGCTCATAAAATGTGTCTTTCTTATCATCGTCAGCCTCATTTGTTGGTGCATAACACTGCAGTATTGTCATATTGACATGCCTGGTACTGAAGCGGACTCTAATTATCCGACTGGAGATGGGTTCCCATTCTAACATGCTCTTTGCTACTCTAGGTGTCATCATTATACCCACTCCTTCAAAATGCTTACCATCTTCTCTTCCTGAATATATGAAAGTTAATCCACTAACTACTCTTCTATCTGTTCCAGGCCATCTCACCTCCCTTAACCCCAGTATGTCCAGCTCGTATCTTTTCATTTCTTCTGCAATTTGGGCTGATTTTGTAGCCGTGACCATCGTTCTCACATTCCAAAATCCAATTTTAGTGTGTGTTTTTGAGCCAAGTAATGTACGAGTCGGGTTGCTGACTTCCGCAAAGCGGCTTTCATCAGCAACCGTCATTGATGCACTAGGTGCACCACACAACACCTGGCTGGTCGGTTTACCGGTATGGCGTCCTTTCTTACACGTTTCTGTAGCTATTTCAATTTCTTGTGATGAGGTAGCTGGCCTCAGGCACAAGTCCTCCTCCTTTTTCATCCGGGCTTGGAACCGGCATTGGCAGAGTTCAACTAGAGATAGTATGTTTCATTTCAGCCACCCTTGAAAGATACCGTCCAATGAGAAAGACATATCGTAACGCAGCGGTTTTCAGCCACGATCTCAATGAAGGTTTTCACTCAGGCTTTAAGACATGTGCTGCTGAAGTACATGTGCTGCTGCATGTGCTGCTGCAATGGTACAGTTGACTGAACTCAATATGAGCCCATTCTTTCTCCATTGTATCTTTGTGGAATTATATCAGCGCAAAGTAGTGTTTAAATGTGGCAGCTGGGTGTCATCACCAACAATAACACATCCTAATTTACGAGACAGGTCACAATTATCTTCGGTGCTTTTCAACGTTTACACTGTGAGATTCACAGACGAGCAGATAACAGGAAGACAATATCATATGCAGATATTATATGTGTGTATCGTCAGGGCTAGGATAGAGAGCAGGTTGTGGAAGAACTTCTGGCAGAACACGACCGCATCAATAGGTGGTGCGGAGAAGCAGGAGCATTGATTAACCCCCACAAAAAGAGTGGTAACATGGTTCTCTTTGAACAATCGTATCGTTAATACTCCAACACCAACTGTGGTTTTGTGTTAGAGGTGATGGTGTGAAATACATGGGGTTGCCGTTTGATTGACATCTTTCTTTTACGGAAGACATAAACCATAGATAACGGTGGTCAGGAAGGGTATGACTGCGATGAGGTTCATTTCTACGGCAAATTGTGAGCATCACCACCTTTGTTTCTTATACAAGGGTCTGGTCCTGTCTGTGATTGAGTATGTTCTGGCAATCCTGACTCTCAGCCATATTGAGATAGATAGATTACAAATGTAGATAGATAGACTACATATGCAGATAAATAGACTACATATGCAGATACATAGACTACATATACATAGAGATAGACTACATATACAAATAGATAGACTACATATACAGATAGATAGATTACATATACAGATAGATAGACTACATATACATAGAGATAGACTACATATACAAATATATAGACTACATATACAGATAGATAGACTACATATACAGATAGATAGACTACATATACAGATAGATAGACTACATATACAGATAGATAGACTACATATACAGATAGATAGACTACATATACAGATAGATAGACTGCATATACAAATATATAGTCTACATATACAGATAGATAGACTACATATACAGATAGATAGACTACATATACAAATAGATAGACTACATATACAAATAGATAGACTACATATACAGATAGATAGATTACATATACAGATAGATAGACTACATATACATAGAGATAGACTACATATACAAATATATAGACTACATATACAGATAGATAGACTACATATACAGATAGATAGACTACATATACAGATAGATAGACTGCATATACAAATATATAGTCTACATATACAGATAGATAGACTACATATACAGATAGATAGACTACATATACAAATAGATAGACTACATATACAAATAGATAGACTACATATACAGATAGATAGATTACATATACAGATAGATAGACTACATATACATAGAGATAGACTACATATACAAATATATAGACTACATATACAGATAGATAGACTACATATACAAATATATAGTCTACATATACAGATAGATAGACTACATATACAGATAGATAGACTACATATACAGATAGATAGACTACATATACAGATAGATAGACTACATATACAGATAGATAGACTGCATATACAAATATATAGTCTACATATACAGATAGATAGACTACATATACAGATAGATAGACTACATATACAGATAGATAGACTACATATACATAGAGATAGACTACATATACAAATAGATAGACTACATATACATAGAGATAGACTACATATACAGATAGATAGACTACATATACAGATAGATAGACTACATATAAAAATAGATAGACTACATATACAGATAGATAGACTACATATACAAATAGATAGACTACATATACAGATAGATAGACTACATATACAGATAGATAGACTACATATACAGATAGATAGACTACATATACAGATAGATAAACTACAGAATGAAGTTATGCACATCATACTTGGGTGCACTAAAGACACGTCGTGCAGGGCAATGCGATACCTTCTTGATTATCCTACTATGGAAGATGAAACACGGATGTGCGGTGAACGGGTATACTTATGAGTCAATACTGACACACAACATCCATTGCACATTAAAATAAAGAAAGAAAAAGGAAATATGTTAAAGGTGTCTTCACTTGAAGACATTCAACCGGGTAAATAATGGATACCAATGCCAACAGTTATCAATGGATTACTTTCAGTATGTCTCGGACTTGATAAAAACATCATACAAGAAAACCCAGTGGTGATGGTGGCAGAAGTTCAGGCATTAGTTTTTGAGAACTCGTCTGATAACGATACATTAGAAAACAACATAAGATTTGTGAGAAACAACGCAATTTAGAACGAGATATAATCATTTGCTGAAGTTATGGGACAGAGATTATATGCAAAGAAATAAAGCAAACATACAAATTCAAAATGAGAAAGTTGTCAGGAGTTGGCTGAGTGGCAGATGAAATCATTAAGCACGTTTAAACTGCAGAAACAACAGAACTGCTGGCGATTTACAATACACCTGTGAAAGTAGGTTAAATTGTATAGACCTGGAGACAAGCAGTTATGGTACCGCTCTCAAAAACCATAGAACGACAGTTTCGATGAATCCAGCTACAGACGGATGAGTTTTACAAAGTGTTAATGCTTGATTATTGGTCATTGGTTACTAAACTGATGTCATTGTACTCCGGGCAGACACATAGGTACTCAGTCTCCCCCAACATATATCGAAGAGTATGCATACTGATGGTTCCCGTGGCTCGCCGATTAAACACTCCTAACTCGGCCCCTAATGCATCCAATGCTACTTGTACACCGGGTAACTCCAAACTGCCTAAATCGCTTGATCGATTCAAAATCGATTTTAGTGTTCTCATCCCCCTTATCCATCTTCAACTCTCCAACAATCGATGCTGTTGATGCTTGCCTCTTCACTCTCTCATTATCGTAAACAATGGTAAGCCCAATACAGTATACTCACGCAATCTTCTTATAGGTTAGAAACGTCTATAGACGACATCCACTCATACCGAAACCGGTCCTTCTGGATCTTGTGAAGCATCGACTGATCAACTGAGAGTCAGATACAACATAGGCCCAAGAAAATAAAATCCCAGAGAGTCAATGAAGGGCAGCAGTAACGGCCTCAACCTCCATCGTCATACTAGAAGTAGTTGTCCTGTACGTGCCTCTTCGCTCTGCAACAAACCCTACCACGCGCATTAGACAATAAACCCATCCTGACTTCTCACTACGTTGAACCGACCCATCAGTACATACAATAACATCACCTTTTGCATTATCTTCTACCAGCTACTTAACTGCGAGATCAGCCTTCATGTTGCTCCAATCTCTGCATTCTCTTCCAGGAGTAATGATAACGTTGAGATTGTTGGTCATGCTACCATCTGTTGGAATACATTCTTCCCCTTGTGGTATGGTCGAAGCCGTTGTCACCTGACCAATTTTCTCTCAGCTTGTACCATCCACGACATGCCACGCTTGATTCTCGTGCCATTAACATCATTAGTGTTCTTGTGCAGTGGATGTCTCTTATCCGCAATAACCCACATATATGCCTGGGTTTGGGCGATTGGATGACCAGAGCGTAGTGACCGAAAGTCAAGCATATATATCGTTTTCACAATAGGGCTATCTCTAGTGCAGCCAAGAACTATACGCATACCTTTATTCTGAGCAGGTTCGAGTTGTTCACATTGTGATTTTGATATGGTGAGAATGCCGAGTCATCTACCCGTAATCTACAACGGACATAATTTGTTAATCAAACAAAAGAACCAGTAGTATCTGCTCAAGGTGTGTGACTACCATAACTTAGAGAGCAGCAAGACCATGCTTGCAATGTTGTATCGTCTGTTCAACATAGTGTTTGAAAGATAGACTACGATCAGAGGTTATTCCAAGATAGCGCAGTCTGTCACTGCACTCTATGGTATGTTTATCAAAGATTACACGGTATTAGATAAGCGTTGACTATGGAATTATTCAAAGAGCACCACAACATGTACGCCTTTTCATGATTGACCTGAAAGCGAGGACTCTCTACACCAACGCTAAAAGTTACTGCAAAACAATGAAACGTGTCATCAGTCCCCTCATAAAGTGTAGCCACAAAGAGAAGTTTCATCTAAAACATTCCCCGTTAACTGTTAGATTGCAAGAGCTTGGATTAAAGATTAGAGTGGCCAGAAAAGAACAGAACAAGATGTATATGAGTAGGCTCATCAATCAACATGGAACTGGTACGGTTAGTAGCTGGATGATATTAAAGATATCGTTAAGGAGATTGGAGCATCAATTTACATGTCCGGAATACAATGAAGATATTCTAAACTGAAACTGAAACACATTTTTGTAGTTCTACTAAATTATTTCGTGTATCTGTCCAACCATGTGGAGAAAATGTATGATTTTATAGTATCAGACTGGAGAGTTGAATAATTAATGTGACAAATTGAATGCTTCTAAAAACTGTTACATTTTCATCATGCACATTTCCGTGTTTCACTTGTTCTTAGTTGTTCCGTGTATGATTTGATGAAGACTAGAATTGAATAATTAATGAAACATATCAACAATGCCAAGCCAAACACTATCAGCATGAATATAGTTATATTTTAATGAGTCTTCAGAGACTCAAATGTTTTATTTGCATGTTGTAATGTCAGATACCCATCTCAAACTATTGTTCAATAGAATGAAGTGTTTTGTGTTTTGCTGGTGTTCTTCAAGTCTTCTAGGAGCGAGAGGTAGTTGTTTGGTAGACACAAAATAATAGAGTTAGTTAGCAGCATTGTAGTGGCATCTTTGAGTAACTGGTACTATCCTAGAACAATGGCATTTATCATGGTATCGTTCACGTGTTTAATGATTGTTTATGTTGCTATTGGTAAGTAACATCTTGTTCATATGTTTGATGATAGTTTATGTTTCTATTGGTAAGTAAAATCTTGTTCATATGTTTTATGATAGTTCATGTTTCTATTGTCTATTGTATATTGTCTGTTTGTTTATTGAAACAGACACTGGCAGTTTTGGTAGATATGACGAAGGCGTTTGACACAGTTTGGAAAGAAGGGCTAAAACTAAAACACCTCACCCTCGATATAAAGGGAAGAATGTGCAAATGGCTTGATAGATACCTAACGAACAGAACAGCATTGGTTCAAGTTCAGGGGTACACAATCATGAAAGTCACGTTAGAGCAAGGAGTCCACCAAGGAGGAGTGCTCTCACCAACTATCTTTCTAATCTTTGTCAATGACATAGGTACATTCCTATCAAAGCGAGTACACTCTGCCATGTATGACGACGACCTGGCAATATGGATGAGGGAAGAGTCAATGCCCATAGCAACAAATCGACTACTGGTAACGCTAAATAACTTGGAAGTGTGGTAAACAAAAGTGTAATATGAACATTAACGCTTCTAAGAAAACCTACACTGTGTTCTCGCAGAACAATCAGATATACACAATTAAGCTTAAAGTCAATAGGCAAGAACTTCCAGAAAGCAAGATCCCAAGGTATCTTGTAGTCACAATCGATCGAAAACTGACTTGATGCCCTCAAATTGAAAATGCTGCGGCAAAAGCGAGACACAGGCTCAGGAAGATGCGCAAACTCGCAGGCACCACGTGGGGAGCAAACATCAGAGTCCTCAATACACTCTACTCTGGAAAAGTGCGACCGGTTCTGAAGTACGGCATTGCAGCGTGGAGTAGTGCATCCAACAAGTAATTCGCCAAAGTCAGTAACAGTCAAAACCGGGCAATGCGCATTATCCCAGGAGTCATGAAGTCCACTCCCATCAATGAGATGGAAACAATCACAGGCATCCAACCAATGGCAGATCGAATGGACATAAAAGTCTTGGTGTTAACTGAAAAACCTAAACGGCTCGATTCCCACCCTATGTACGAAAGAATAAAAGGATTCGGAAGGGGCAGGATACAGAGGACCAGCTTCGCAAAAAACGCGAAAGCACTGATCGCAGACTCTCCGGTCCTAGCAAACTGTAAAGTCAAATCAATCCCGGCAACCGATAAGTGCCCGCCGTGGAATACCAAAATGCCGGAACTAAGGAATCAATCCCAGGCATACTGAAAAAGGGCAACAAAAACCTGCGAAAGAAAAGTAGCCACAGAAATACACATAACAACCGAGTACCCTGAAAGTGAGTGGATACAAGTGTATACTGACGGATCGGCAAGGAACGCAATCAGCGATGGCGGAGGTGGAATAGTGCTTAAACTCTCAAAGAAAATAACGGTCACGAAAGCGATTGCCACAGGCAAATACTCAAATAACTATCGGGCAGAGGCAATAAGAACAGCTGCCGAAATGATCCTAGAGAGAAGAGGCACCTCTCACAACAAAGTCGTGATAATCACCGATGCTCTATCGGTCATCACGGCACTCAAAAGTGTAGGCAAAACCAAGCTCAATGAGCTGAAAGCGTCCCTGGATGCACTAGTACGCTCACTCAAACGCACCGTCATTCAGTTGATACCATCACACTGCAACATAAGCGGAAACGAACACGCCGACAAGCTAGCTAAAGAAGGCGGGCGACTACCTCAGACTGATCTCGAGATCAGTTATGAGGAAGCCAGAACAACCATCGGCTGGCACTATAAAGACAAATAGTCAAAAGACCATCCTCAGGCTAACAACAGCGACGGGTACTATGATCTGTCTCGTAGTGAACAAGTTGCCATACTTCGCCTCCGTACCGGCCACAACAAGCTCCGCACCCACATGTTTAACAAATTTAAAATTGGCACAACTAGCCTGTGCTCCTGCAAAAAGGCGGACATAACGGCAGAACACGTACTGCAAGATTGTCAACTGATAGCAGGTATAAGAAAAGAAACCTGACCCCTAAACACAGAGCTTCGCGAGAAGCTGTAAGGAGGAACGGATTCCCTCAAAACCACGGTAAAATTCATGATAAAAGTTGGTTCATCAGTCTAGGCCGGGATCGCGAGAGAGAGAGAGTATATTGTCTATTCCCAAGTGGATAATGAAATTGTCCACTCTTGCCATTAAGAGTAGGGGTGGGAGCGGTAATTTGTGTTCCATGGTCAGATGAGTCGCTCTTGTTGTGTTATATCCGTGTTTATTTAATGTGGTTTTGTTATTGTCTAACCACTTTTATCTTGGTCTTCTATTGACGTTCTTCTGATACTTGATCTCTTTTTACTGTATGCTGTTATTTGTGATGTGGTTTTGATATTGTCTAACCACTTTTATCTTGGTATTCTATTGACGTTCTTCTGATACTTGATCTCTTTTTACTGTATGCTGTTATTTGTAATGTGGTTTTGTTATTGTCTAACCACTTTTATCTTGGTATTCTATTGACGTTCTTCTGATACTTGATCTCTTTTTACTGTATGCTGTTATTTGTAATGTGGTTTTGTTATTGTCTAACCACTTTTATCTTGGTATTCTATTGACGTTCTTCTGATACTTGATCTCTTTTTACTGTATGCTGTTTATTTGTGGTTGATTGTATTCAATTCTTATTAAATGTCTAAACCACTGCATTCGTTGTCTTTCAATGTATTCGGTTCGTGAAGTTATGTCCACTCTGCTTCTGATGTCCTCATTTTGTAGTCTATCTTTCCTGTTGACCCCGATTACCTTCATCAAGCATTTCATTTTGCATCTGGTAAGCTTTATGTGGTGTGTTGCTGTCAGAGACCAAGTTTGACAAACCAAGACTTTACATAGAAAGTAAGAGATCAAACAATTACTGGCAATGCCTAGTCTTTACATAGAAGGTAACATATCAAACAGTTGCTGGTAATGCCTAGTCTTTACATAGAAGGTAATAGATCAAACAGTTACTGGTAATGTGTAGACTTTACATAGAAGGCGACAGATCAAACAGTTACTGGTAATGTGTAAACGTAGCAAAAAAGGTAAGAGATCCAACAGTTACTGGTAATGTCTAGACTTAACAAAGAAGTTAAGAGATCCAACAGTTTCTGGCAATGTCTAGACTTTACCAAAAGGTAAAAATCAAACAGTTACTGGTAATGTCTAGACTTTACCAAAAAGGTAAGAAATCAAACAGTTACTGGTAATGTGTAAACGTAACAAAGATGGTAAGGAATCAAACAGTTACTGGTAATGTCTAGACTTTACAAAAACGGTAAGAGATCAAATAGTTACTGGTAATGTCTAGACTTTACCAAAAAGGTAAGAAATCAAACAGTTACTGGTAATGTCTAGTATTTACAAAAAAGGTAAGAGATCGAACAGTTACTGCAACTAATTATATTGTCTCAGTATTAAAAATGTATTTTATCTTTTCAGTAATTCCCGGATGTCAAGCAAATACATTCCCCTCATATGATTGCCGCACTGACTTAATGGATGTACTGTTCCTGTATACACATCTTAAAGTTGATGATACCAGACAAGTATCGTACGACGGACTGATGTACTATGATCCTTTTGATCAATATCATATTAAAACAATATTTTTGGACCAAATAAACTTTCCAAAAACAAAGACAGATTCACGAATAACGTTTGCTGAAGTTTGTGACACGTTGTCTATTGACAATCCAAACATTAACGTCAGTTCCTGGCACTTTCAAGGAATAAAGCGTTCTATGGAAGTGTTTGAGAGTGGACAATATGGAGGTGATTGCAATCTGGGAAGAAATACGCCATACTTATCTGTACAAGAGATTCTAGATAACAAAATTAAATTTATTCAACGTTTATTTTCGGAGATGTCTGGAGTCAGGAAGAACGTGACACAGCTTGCTGTTATATTTCTCGATGGTGAAGATTTGTCTTATGAAGAAAGTAGAAGCATACCACATATTGTACAACAACATCAAACAGATATCAAGATATTTACTGTTGTGTTCCATAATAAACATGACAATGAAACCATTCATCTGACGGATACACTTCTTTTAAAGCGGACTGAGGATGAATTTATCCATATGTTCATTTGTCATCAGTGTAAAGAAGATTGGTTTCCCTTTGTGCATAGTCACGGTACGGATTATCTTTCTTGTTATATAGTGGAACGAGTCGGATTTAATATAAACAGAGAAAGTGCTATAGACTCGTGCAGAAATAAAAAAAGTGATGTGGCAGCACTTGAAACTCAAGAAGAATTAGACTTTGTACAGAAACAGTTGTATCAGTACATTAAAGATTATGTAGAATTTGGAGATAATGGTACAAACAGTAGTTCTCAGTTTTCCAATCGAGTTCATATTGGTGTTTATAGAAACTTAACCAGCCAAGCAAAACAGTTTCAATGGTCATGTCAGGATGATTTTTTTGCCATCCCTGGTTACGAATAGCTGGATGCAAGGCAAACCGTCTGGTGGCCGTAGTAATGCATGTGGAGTTTGGGAGTTTGTCTTGAAGTATCAAAAGAATGGCACTAAGTATTTGGGAGACGTAAATATTGTTGATGACGGATGGGTGGATGTTAAATGTGATAGTGATTCAAGTGAATTCATTTTATGTGAGACAGCTCTTCCTCGTAGACTTGATGGTCAGAACTTGATGAGAACAAAACCAGCTTCAAATAAAAGTCTCACTAACGCTTTAAGTAAAGGATATTTTATGAAATTAGATGATAATATTGTATCTGTCTCGACTCAATTTGGGAACACACATTTTATCACATTTGTTAATGAGATGAAGAGAGAGTATTTCCCATTTTGACTGTGGAGAAGATGCAGGTATTCCCCGATATCTTTCTTATGCCCAGGTCTGTGATTACATTGATCACTGCAGCAACAAACGAGATGAAAGTATGTGTATGGTAACACGCTATGATGAACGAGATAAACAAGAATTAGAAAACGAATGTAGCGGTGGATTATGCTCGGAGGATGATAATTCATGTGTGATGTTACGGTATTTCTTTGATGTTGAAGTTGATTGTTTAAAATTCAGTAGGTCTTTATTTGTTACAACGAACGATGAAATGGTGAATCCATCTGTTTATAGTTGGTTTAATAGAACGAATTGTGCATTTATTTGCGATCTATATCAGTGTGTCCTTTACTCCCAACTTAATGATAATCATACAGACTGTACTGGACAAGACGGACACCTGGATGAAACAATAGGTAAGCTGGAAACTATAAGCACCTGCTTTGACCCATTTAAGAATATTATCTGGGCTCCAAGGTGTGTTTATATCAAAGACATGTACGGTGGTATTATGGGATGTAGAGACGTATCTCATCTAAGAAACTGTAAAGACTTTGAGTGTTCAGAGGGATACTTTAAATGTCCCCAATCTTACTGTATTCCTATACATTACGTCCTTGACGGAAAAGTAGACTGTCCTACAGGAGAAGAAGAACAAAATGATAATATTGTCTCGTGTACCGGAAACTTTGCTTGTTGGAATAGTAAAATATGTGTACATCCTGACCTAGTTTGTGACGGACATGCTGAATGTCCACATCAGGACGATGAACTAGATTGTAAGATTCCATGTATAGAAGGTTTTCACTGTGTACCATGGGCTGTCATGGTATCAGACTACAACAGATCGGTTAGTTTATCATCTTTAGATTTCATTGACAAAAAAGCTAGATATCTGGACTTGTCTGGAATAGATCTATCTTTCTTGAAGTTTGTATATTATAACTCATCAAGATTAAAGAACGTAATAGGAGTTAAATCGTCTCAATGCAAAATTAACAATTTACGATATTTGCTTTATTTCTTAACTCCCTTGATCCAAACAATGGACATTAGTTACAATCTGATAGAGATCTTCAATTACAGTGTCAGCCAGTATCCAGCATTAGAAAATATTCGATATCTCAACTTGTCTTACAATAAAGAACTTGTTAACGTTAAATGTTTACAATTCAAATCTCTTGAAATACTCGATCTCTCTCATACAAGTCTGTCATATTTAAATGTCTGTGTCTTTCAAAACTTACCAAACATTAAACATCTAAATCTGAGCTTTACCTCCATCTACGAGTTTCCTAAATACTTGTTTCCTTCTAACCTAATCCTACGGTCACTTGATTTAAGAGGACTGCACATGTTGTACTTCTATGAAGATTTATTTAATGGACTGACCATTGGTCAATATCTCTACACTGACAATTTTGAGATGTGTTGTCAGCAGGTCAGAGGTGTCAACATCCTTTCCCACACATGCCACGCCCCTGAAGAAGCCATTTCGTCGTGTTTTTATCTGATCGAAGAGAATGTTCAGCGTGTTCTTCTTTGGTTGGTTGCAGTTCTTGCTGTTCTAGGAAACGTAACTGTTATTGTATATCGTGTCATTTGGGACAGATCAGTTCTCAGAACAGGATATGGTCTGTTTGTAACAAACTTGGGTATATCAGACTTTATTATGGGAGTCTATCTGTTCATTATTGCTGGAGCAGATTATTACTATCGTGAAGTTTATGTTCTTTATGACAAGAACTGGAGAGAAGGTAATGTCTGCAGACTTGCAGGTTTTCTGGCTACTCTCTCGTGTGAAACGTCTGTATATTTTGTATTTTTTATTACTCTAGACAGATTTCTGGTAATGAAGTTTCCATTTGGTCAGATACAGTTTTCTTACAATAACAAAATTATTGCTGTTATTTCGTCTTGGATCATAGGTTTCCTTCTTGGACTGATTCCAATTGTGTTCAAGTTTGAAATAAATTCTTCTAATGTTATGTGTCTTGGCTTACCTTTGACAACTCAACGACTCAGTGGATGGCAGTACTTATTTGGCGTGTTTATTGTGCACAATTTCGTCATGTTTATTATCATCGCTTATGGTCAAAGGGCCATCTTCAAAGCCATGTCAAACAACAGAATTTCTGGAAGCGCATCTTCTCGATGGGTTCAAGATATACTAGTAGCCAAACAGTTGTTTCTAGTAGCTCTGTCAAACTTTCTCTGCTGGTTTCCTATAGGTATCATGGGATTATTGTCTCTTGGTGGACATGAGATCAACATTGACGTTTACGCTTGGACAATGGTTATCATTATTCCTTTAAATTCTGCAACAAATCCAGTTTTGTACACAATACCTGCTCTTATGGCAAAGTGGGAACAATTTAAACATAGAAATAGAAAGTCTCTCTCATCGACACAATGTACTGTGCAAGTCAGCACACTACAGACATAAACATAGAAATAGAAAGTCTCTCTCATCGACACAATGTACTATACAAGTCAGCACACTACAGACATAAACATAGAAATAGAAAGTCCCTCTCAACGACACAATGTACTGTACAAGTCAGCACACTACAGACATAAACATAGAAATAGAAAGTCCCTCTCATCGACACAATGTACTATACAAGTCAGCACACTACAGACATAAATATAGAAATAGAAAGTCCCTCTCAACGACACAATGTACTGTACACGTCAGCACACGGCAGACATAAACATAGAAATAGAAAATCTCTCTCATCGACACAATGTACTGTACAAGTCAGCACACTACAGACATAAACATAGAAATAGAAAATCTCTCTCATCGACACAATGTACTGTACAAGTCAGCACACTACAGACATAAACATAGAAATAGAAAGTCCCTCTCATCGACACAATGTACTATACAAGTCAGCACACTACAGACATAAATATAGAAATAGAAAGTCCCTCTCAACGACACAATGTACTGTACACGTCAGCACACGGCAGACATAAACATAGAAATAGAAAGTCTCACTCAACGACACAATTTACTGTACAAGTCAGCACACTACAGACATAAACATAGAAACAAGAGATTCGTTAATGTCAGTGTAGAATTTGTTTCTTCTAATCCTTACTCAAGTAAAAGTTGACATTATTATTATTCATATATCCGACCAATCAGTTTATACTTGCTGTTGGAAGTTAGTAGATATTCTGACGGTTGTTTCTGATTGAATATTTCTTTTTGTGTTGTTCTTTCAAATGTTTAGCATTTTATTTGATTTATAGTATCTATGTGTGCAATGCCACGAGCTGGACAGTCCATTTACTCCAGATGGAACTTTGTCGCGACTCTTTTAAAACCTCAAGTCCAACTAAAGGTAATGGAGGTGTTGATTTCCTTCTATCAGTAATATCTCCATATCTTCAGTAGGTCACGTACAGCGGATGTCATTGCAATCCTTACTACGTTATAAATATAAATAAGTATCTAGAGAGCACAACTTGAAAGTGAAATAAAGTCTTTGTCCGTTATGTGTCCTAGTCCAGACTACTCGTACAAAGCACGATCCGACTCTGCTCCTCACTAGCGTAGAGAGTAAGTTGATGAGATAGACAATTGGAGTTTCATACAATAAAGATAAATAAAGAAGATTTGTTTCACATAATAATACTAGCAATACAGTAGATGTTTGTGTTGTCAAGGAGATCTAACAATAGCAACACTGCAACTAACACACAATAATGATAGCAATACAGTAGATATTTGAGTTGTCAAGTAGATTTAACAATAGCAACACTGCAACCACCACACATTAATGATAGCAATACAGTAGATATTTGAGTTGTCAAGTAGATCTAACAATAGCAACACTGCAACCACCACACAATAATGATAGCAATACAGTAGATATTTGAGTTGTCAAGTAGATCTAACAATAGCAACACTGCAACCACCACACAATAATGATAGCAATACAGTAGATATTTGAGTTGTCAAGTAGATCTAACAATAGCAACACTGCAACCACCACACAATAATGATAGCAATACAGTAAATATTTGAGTTGTCAAGTAGATCTAACAATAGCAACACTGCAACCACCACACAATAATGATAGCAATACAGTAGATATTTGAGTTGTCAAGTAGATCTAAAAATAGCAACACTGCAACTAACACACAATAATGATAGCAATACAGTAGATATTTGAGTTGTCAAGTAGATCTAACAAGAGCAACACTGTAACCATCACACAAGAACCACCACCAACAGTCCATATCAATCACCAAAACACATCGAATGTCAACAGATGTCAAAAGATTAGCATATTGATGGTTCCTGTGTCTCGCTGATTAAACACACCCCTCTCTCTCTGTCCCACATGCATCCAGTTCTACAGCGCGTGATTTCAAACTCCTAAAATCGCTGGATTGATTCAACGTCAACTTTAGTGTCCTCATCTAATAGTAGGTCGCCAAGAGACCAATGAATATAATACTTATCCAGCCAAACATCTAAAGATATCGTTGCTTTAGGCACAAGCCTGTCCGCTATCTCGTTACCGCGAACACCAGCATACTCAGAACAGTAGATCCATGTGAGTCTCTAGATATTGGAAACCTCTATAGATGGACCTCCATCCAACCGCAGCCTGTCATTCTGGATCTTCTACAGCATCGATCGAAAGTCAGATACAACGATCACAGTAAACATAATACCAGAGAGCTAATTGAGGGCGGCAACAACGATCACAGTAAACATAATACCAGAGAGCTAATTGAGGACGGCAATAACGACCACAGTAAACATAATACCAGAGAGAGCTAATTGAGGGCGGCAATAACGACCACAGTAAACATAATACCAGAGAGCTAATGGAGGGCAGCAATAACGACCCCAGTAAACATAGTACCAGAGAGAGCTAATTGAGGGCGGCAACAACGACCACAGTAAACATAATACCAGAGAGCTAATTGAGGACGGCAACAACGACCACAGTAAACATAATACCAGAGAGCTAATTGAGGGCGGAAACAACGACCACAGTAAACATAATACCAGAGAGCTAATTGAGGGCGGCAACAACGACCACAGTAAACATAATACCAGAGAGCTAATGGAGGGCGGCAACAACGACCACAGTAAACATAATACCAGAGAGCTAATTGAGGGCGGAAACAACGACCACAGTAAACATAATACCAGAGAGCTAATTGAGGGCGGCAACAACGACCACAGTAAACATAATACCAGAAAGCTAATTGAGGACGGCAACAACGACCACAGTAAACATAATACCAGAGAGCTAATTGAGGGCGGCAACAACGACCACAGTAAACATAATACCAGAGAGCTAATTGAGGGCGGAAACAACGACCACAGTAAACATAATACCAGAGAGCTAATTGAGGGCGGCAACAACGATCACATTAAACATAATACCAGAGAGCTAATTGAGGGCGGAAACAACGACCACAGTAAACATAGTACCAGAGAGCTAATGGAGGACGGCAACAACGACCACAACCATCATCCTCATAGAGGAAGTATATGTCCTGTATGCTTCATCTAGCTCTGCAACGACACTTTCATGCGCGCTAGCCAAGAAACCCCAGCCTGATTTCTCACCACGATGCACAGACTCATCGGTATAAACAACACAGTCATCATCACTTGCATTATCTTATATCAGCTGCTTAATAGCCAGTACCTCTATACCAACAGAAGAATAGTAAACCAACAAAGAACTGATGTTGTTGGTTGTTAGAAACTGAGAGATATCCTGAAAAAAGAGACTTGCCAAATGATGAACGAATGTGTTTTAGTTTTAATTTAGTCGTCGGATCACAATCACTGCACGTCGAACAAATTAGTCCATAAGTGTTCCGATCTCTCTCTCAGTATGTCCCTCAGCATGTGGCGACGTACGACACCGGTTCTTTGTAGCTTTACGATTCTCCTTTGTCTGCCAGAATAGCGTTCTTGTCGACTTAATTTTTTGAGTCCTTGCAGTCTGGTTAGAGTTGTAGATTCACCGCTATTACGTGAATCATGTACACTTCCTCTCTCCCTTAGGGAATTTTTAATATCAGCCCGGTCCATTGTTCACGCGCTTTGTATAGCAGCCATACCTGCAAGCCTAACCGCACGTTCATTTCCCCTTACACCTGCATGCCCTGGCACAAAAATAAAAGTGATATTTGTCAGGTTAAACCTCCCCAGCGACTCCATCCATGTCTCCTAGCTCATCCTGTTTCAATCCTCCTGAGCATGAGTTATTGAGAATACATGCATGAATAAAAGTCTGTGATCCTGTCAAACCATCGCTTTAGTAACCGCCATGATTTCCACAGTGAGACTGCTTGTAGTCACGGCAAAACCACCAGTGTCTTCCTTCACAACATCCCTTCCTAAATGAGCAGTGAAAGCCCACGAGCCCAGCACATGTCAAATCACCGAACCGTCCGTATAAATAATAACATCATGCTCAGATGCGTTCTCAGAAATTAATGCCTAAACTACTGACTCCACGACAATTGGGTAGCCTTGTCTCCATTCCAATGTGTTTGATATGCAGTAATAATGATGATCTGTCGACTAAACTAAACTAGTTACGAAGCAGTTCTATATATATATTTAATACGATATATTTTGTATTATTAATGTTGTGCTATTAAAATAATGTTGTCAAATGTATCTTATAAAGAAAGCTATTATTATTCAATATTTTTAAATATTGTTCATTTTAAACATTTTCATTTTTTACTTTGTAACTATTTATCTGTTTTCTTATTGAGAACAATGTCTATTGTAATTTATATTCATTTATTTGTGTATCTTATCTCAATAAAAATCAACACACAACTGAAAATAATATGTTTTCTTCGTAGATTATTTGTTGCTTTCTCTTCATACATCAAGTAGTATATGTTTGTCGTTTTCTCTTCATCAAACAAGGAGTATATGTTTGTCGTTTTCTCTTCATCAAACAAGGAGTATATGTTTGTTGTTTTCTCTTCATCAAACAAGGAGTATATGTTTGTCGTTTTCTCTTCATACATCAAGGAGTATATGTTTGTTGTTTTCTCTTCATACATCAAGGAGTATATGTTTGTTGTTTTCTCTTCATACATCAAGGAGTATATGTTTGTCGTTTTCTCTTCATACATCAAGGAGTATATGTTTGTCGTTTTCTCTTCATACATCAAGGAGTATATGTTTGTTGTTTTCTCTTCATACATCAAGGAGTATATGTTTGTTGTTTTCTCTTCATACATCAAGTAGTATATGTTTGTCGTTTTCTCTTCATACATCAAGGAGTATATGTTTATTGTTTTCTCTTCATACATCAAGTATATGTTTGTTGTTTTCTCTTCATACATCAAGAAGTATATGTTTGTTGTTTTCTCTTCATACATCAAGTAGTATATGTTTGTTGTTTTCTCTTCATACATCAAGGAGTATATGTTTATTGCTTTCTCTTCATACATCAAGGAGTATATGTTTGTTGTTTTCTCTTCATACATCAAGTATATGTTTGTTGTTTTCTCTTCATACATCAAGGAGTATATGTTTGTTGTTTTCTCTTCATACATCAAGGAGTATATGTTTATTGTTTTCTCTTCATACATCAAGAAGTATATGTTTGTTGTTTTCTCTTCATACATCAAGTAGTATATGTTTGTTGTTTTCTCTTCATACATCAAGTAGTATATGTTTATTGCTTTCTCTTCATACATCAAGGAGTATATGTTTATTGTTTTCTCTTCATACATCAAGAAGTATATGTTTGTTGTTTTCTCTTCATACATCAAGTAGTATATGTTTGTTGTTTTCTCTTCATACATCAAGGAGTATATGTTTGTCGTTTTCTCTTCATACATCAAGGAGTATATGTTTGTCGTTTTCTCTTCATACATCAAGGAGTATATGTTTGTTGTTTTCTCTTCATACATCAAGGAGTATATGTTTGTCGTTTTCTCTTCATACATCAAGGAGTATATGTTTGTTGTTTTCTCTTCATACATCAAGAAGTATATGTTTGTTGTTTTCTCTTCATACATCAAGGAGTATATGTTTGTTGTTTTCTCTTCATACATCAAGGAGTATATGTTTATTGTTTTCTCTTCATCAAACAAGTAGTATATGTTTGTTGTTTTATCTTCATACATCAAGGAGTATAAGTTTATTGTTTTCTCTTCATTCATCAAGAAGTATATGTTTGTTGTTTTCTCTTCATTCATCAAGAAGTATATGTTTGTTGTTTTCTCTTCATACATCAAGTAGTATATGTTTGTTGTTTTCTCTTCATACATCAAGGAGTATAAGTTTATTGTTTTCTCTTCATACATCAAGTAGTATATGTTTGTTGTTTTCTCTTCATACATCAAGGAGTATATGTTTATTGTTTTCTCTTCATCAAACAAGGAGTATATGTTTGATGTTTTCTCTTCATACATCAAGAAGTATATGTTTGTTGTTTTCTCTTCATACATCAAGTATATGTTTGTTGTTTTCTCTTCATACATCAAGTAGTATATGTTTGTTGTTTTCTCTTCATACATCAAGTAGTATATGTTTGTTGTTTTATCTTCATACATCAAGGAGTATAAGTTTATTGTTTTCTCTTCATACATCAAGGAGTATATGTTTATTGTTTTCTCTTCATACATCAAGGAGTATATATTTGTTGTTTTCTCTTCATTCATCAAGAAGTATATGTTTATTGTTTTCTCTTCATACATCAAGGAGTATATGTTTGTTGTTTTCTCTTCATACATCAAGTATATGTTTGTTGTTTTCTCTTCATACATCAAGGAGTATATGTTTGTTGTTTTCTCTTCATACATCAAGGAGTATATGTTTATTGTTTTCTCTTCATCAAACAAGGAGTATATGTTTATTGTTTTCTCTTCATACATCAAGGAGTATATGTTTGTTGTTTTCTCTTCATACATCAAGGAGTATATGTTTGTTGTTTTCTCTTCATTCATCAAGGAGTATATGTTTGTTGTTTTCTCTTCATACATCAAGAAGTATATGTTTGTTGTTTTCTCTTCATTCATCAAGTAGTATATGTTTGTTGTTTTCTCTTCATTCATCAAGAAGTATATGTTTGTTGTTTTCTCTTCATACATCAAGGAGTATATGTTTGTTGTTTTCTCTTCATACATCAAGGAGTATATGTTTATTGTTTTCTCTTCATACATCAAGGAGTATATGTTTGTTGTTTTCTCTTCATACATCAAGGAGTATATGTTTGTTGTTTTCTCTTCATACATCAAGGAGTATATGTTTGTTGTTTTCTCTTCATACATCAAGGAGTATATGTTTGTTGTTTTCTCTTCATACATCAAGTAGTAAATGTTTGTTGCTTTCTCTTCATACATCAAGAAGTATATGTTTGTTGTTTTCTCTTCATACATCAAGTAGTATATGTTTATTGTTTTCTCTTCATACATCAAGAAGTATATGTTTGTTGTTTTCTCTTCATACATCAAGGAGTATATGTTTGTTGTTTTCTCTTCATTCATCAAGAAGTATATGTTTGTTGTTTTCTCTTCATTCATCAAGGAGTATATGTTTGTTGTTTTCTCTTCATACATCAAGAAGTATATGTTTGTTGTTTTCTCTTCATTCATCAAGTAGTATATGTTTGTTGTTTTCTCTTCATTCATCAAGAAGTATATGTTTGTTGTTTTCTCTTCAAACATCAAGTAGTATATGTTTGTTGTTTTCTCTTCATACATCAAGAAGTATATGTTTGTTGTTTTCTCTTCATACATCAAGGAGTATATGTTTGTTGTTTTCTCTTCATTCATCAAGAAGTATATATTTGTTGTTTTCTCTTCATTCATCAAGAAGTATATGTTTGTTGTTTTCTCTTCATACATCAAGGAGTATATGTTTGTTGTTTTCTCTTCATACATCAAGGTGTATATGTTTGTTGTTTTCTCTTCATACATCAAGGAGTATATGTTTGTTGTTTTCTCTTCATACATCAAGGAGTATATGTTTGTTGTTTTCTCTTCATTCATCAAGTAGTATATGTTTTATTGTTTTCTCTTCATCAAACAAGGAGTTTATGTTTGTTGTTTTCTCTTCATACATCAAGTAGTATATGTTTGTTGTTTTCTCTTCATACATCAAGTAGTATATGTTTGTTGTTTTCTCTTCATACATCAAGAAGTATATGTTTGTTGTTTTCTCTTCATACATCAAGTAGTATATGTTTGTTGTTTTCTCTTCATACATCAAGAAGTATATGTTTGTTGTTTTCTCTTCATACATCAAGGAGTATATGTTTGTTGTTTTCTCTTCATACATCAAGGAGTATATGTTTGTTGTTTTCTCTTCATACATCAAGAAGTATATGTTTGTTGTTTTCTCTTCATACATCAAGAAGTATATGTTTGTTGTTTTCTCTTCATACATCAAGAAGTATATGTTTGTTGTTTTCTCTTCATACATCAAGGAGTATATGTTTGTTGTTTTCTCTTCATACATCAAGGAGTATATGTTTGTTGTTTTCTCTTCATACATCAAGTATATGTTTGATGTTTTCTCTTTATACATCAAGGAGTATATGTTTGTTGTTTTCTCTTCATTCATCAAGGAGTATATGTTTGAATATATGTTTCTTCTCTCAGAAGGTCTAGTTTGTGTTTGCTATTCAAATTTGACAAATTTATTTCCATTTTCTGATTAAATTTCAAAACATAAATGATTGACTTAAAGTAACGGTAGATATAATGTTACAGAGAGAGATGTTTGACTTAAAGTAACAGTAGATACATTGTTACAGAGAGAGATGTTTGACTTAAAGTAACAGTAGATACATTGTTACAGAGAGAGATGTTTGACTTAAAGTAACAGTAGATACATTCTTACAGAGAGATGTTTGACTTAAATTAACAACAGATACATTCTTACAGAGAGAGATGTTTGACTTAAAGTAACAGTAGATACATTGTTACAGATAGAGATGTTTGACTTAAAGTAACAGTAGATACATTGTTACAGAGAGAGATGTTTGACTTAAAGTAACAGTAGATACATTGTTACAGATAGAGATGTTTGACTTAAAGTAACAGTAGATACATTCTTACAGAGAGATGTTTGACCTTTATGTCCACGAAAATTTTGGGGGTAATCACGCTCTGCCAGAACACATATCTATAGTCTGTCCATTAATTCGTGAGCACGTTTGAAATTGATTTTCTCGAAAACTACCTGTTGGATCTCAGTGATTTTTGCATGCAGCCTTAGAATATCCATGACGCTAAAATAAAGCTAACCAGTAGTCCATAGATGCTACGGATTTTGCACATCGGCGAATTCCTTTGATCTTTTATGACAATTGCAAATACGGGGCTCAAATTTTAGATTTTACAGTATCCCCAGAATTTGTCCATGTCAATTCTATTCATAGGTGTATCTCCATATTAACTTGATAGGTCAAGTAATTAAGTGTGTTGCCCTTTATGTGCAATCGTGAACTTGGATACAATATGCAACAGTTAGTCCTCCCTTCGGTCACCATTAGACCCCAGGGTGTCTTAACTTCACCACAAAGTGTATGATGGTAGACGCATTTGGATATGGAAATGTATACGTTGCTATTTCTCAGTCTGTAATCAAAATATGATTTGTATCATCCCGAATCTGACGATTCCATGAGGTTGATAATTGTTACTGGCTGGACAAATTGTAATCCATCTCGGTGCCAGTACTCGTCTTCCTCTCGGAGCACATGTTCAACACACTTCTTCCAGAACTGCATGTCTATCATTGAGAAGGACTCACGTGTCAGAACTTCAACATCACACATTTTAAACGTCCTGTTCTGTTCGGCAACTTGCCCTTTTACTTTAGCCCAGACAAGCTCTATCGGATTGAGCATGATATGGAGGTAGTCGCAAAGACGTGTGGCCGTATTCCGCAATGATTTTGTCAATATGAAACACCTTTGTCTTATTTGTCATCCTCACCAGGTGCAACAACTCGGGTTTCAAATATGTATCATCGAAGCTGACATTTTCCTTAGCAAGCGAAGTCCTAATTTGATCTTTTGTATTTGATGCAGTTGGTACTTTGTCTTCCGCTGATACTGCGTTGTGATAGGATGCATTATCCATTACCAAGCATGATGGTCTGTTTAGAATTGGAAGTAGATCTTTCTCCATCCAGTGCCTGAAAATATGTCCATTCATTTCTGTTTGGTAGTCCCTACCGTCGGTACTTTTGATTGGAAAATAAGTCCAGCGTCATGGACAAGACCTTCTTCACTACTTCCTGCATGTGTTAGTATAATACGCTGGCCTTTGCTGCTTGGTATTTTTCTTTTCTGTTCACCGTCTACTGATTGCCATTCTTTAGCATTGGTGTGGTGAGCATTGACCCAGGATTCGTCCAAATATACAATATCATAGCCTTGCCTCCGCCGCTCACGGATCTGCCTCATGTATTTACTTCATGCAGCAATTAAATGTGGCTTTTCACAAATAATATTCCTGCCGCCTATAGTTTTCTGAAGGTGAAGCCGGCGGCTCTTACAATTTTTCATAGAGTACTTTTAGAAATGTCTATGCTGCAATCTGATTGCAGTTTTAATTTCAGTTTCCTGAGAGTAACAAGTTGATTTGTCGCAAACATTTTCAAGAGCTCCCGTCTTATGACATCTATGTCAAAGTCGTCAATTGTTCTTTTCCGTCCTTGCTTTGACATTAGTGCACTTTGTGTCCTGTTTAATCCATCGGGAAAAGGATTCTCTATTCAGACCAAGCGCCAGTTGAGCTCGTTTCTCAGGGTTATGAATATCGCAATATAGATGACCTCTCTTAGATTCCCTACGGAAGTGTTGGTATAGTAAAACTGTAACCTTCTGCATTGTTATAAATGTGCACTTCAGACTCATTATGAATGTGATATCAATGTCAGTTTTGATAAGCCAACAAATATGATACAATAGCTTCATACAAATAGCGAGATACGCCTATAACTATACAACGGTATCCCAATTATAACGTCATATGCTTTCCGCTTTCAAAGTCGACTGGGTTCGGTGCACGCGAATTCGTGAAATTGTTGTTTACTCACGATTTTTCAATGTTACCATAATGTATTTTTAGAACAACGCGTCTGTGTACCGTAGATCTGTTACTATTGTGTACAATCCGGTGAGGTTGATTTTAATATAACCTGAAGAAGAAATATTTCAAACTACATCAAATTTTCTTGGAAAAAATATTTCTCTAGCGTCATGGATATTCTAAGGCTGCTTGCAAAAATCACTGAGATCCAACAGGTAGTTTTCGAGAAAATCAATTTCAAACGTGCTCACGAATTAATGGACAGACTATAGCAAAATTTTTCAAAATAGAATGATCTCGGAAATATGCCTATAACTTAAGTTCTTTGTAAGTTAGATTTATACTGTTGGTATCAAAATATGCAGAATTAAATTATGCACAATCTGATAACAAATAGTTATATATGTAAATCAGTATTTATTTAGTAAATTATTGTTGTATTTCATGTTCAGAATAACTACTACGACTTTCAAACTTGAATCAATACTTAGCCATTGCTGAATTCTTCATCACTTTCGGTGAAATCATAAACATAAACACTGTGTGTGTTTATTT
This sequence comes from Arion vulgaris, assembly GCA_020796225.1. Lineage (NCBI taxonomy): Eukaryota > Metazoa > Mollusca > Gastropoda > Stylommatophora > Arionidae > Arion > Arion vulgaris. The sequence goes on from CM036758.1 coordinate 41,011,450, forward strand.
GAACTTTGGAACAAATCCATGTCTTGTTCGGCACTTTATCGACGTGGAGGACGAAACAGCATCTTATAACTAAACTTTTCACACGAAAGTTCATTTTTTTCAAAACAGGAAAAATATATTTGCGAATAAAACTATTTACTAAAAATTCGAAACTAAACTCTGCCATGCTGTATAGTATATGAATGAAATGAGAGTTATCTGCCCGTTGAATTCTGTAAACAAAAACAGTGTCGGACATATAGTAGCTGAACAGTAAAACAAAACGTGCATGGACTCAAATTAGCCGTTAGCAGCGTGTTTTGGCATAATGAGAGAACTGTTTTCTACGCTGGGAGCGTCGACTGGGCATATATAATAACAGTAGATACATTGTTACAGAGAGAGATGTTTGACTTAAAGTAACAAGAGATACATTGTTACAGAGAGAGATGTTTGACTTAAAGTAACAGTAGATACATTGTTACAGAGAGAGATGTTTGACTTAAAGTAACAGTAGATACATTGTTACAGAGAGAGATGTTTCACTTAAAGTAACAAGAGATACATTGTTACAGAGAGAGATGTTTGACTTAAAGTAACAGTAGATACATTGTTACAGAGAGAGATGTTTGACTTAAAGTAACAGTAGATAAATTGTTACAGAGAGATGTTTGACTTAAAGTAACAAGAGATACATTGTTACAGAGAGAGATGTTTGACTTAAAGTAACAAGAGATACATTGTTACAGAGAGAGATGTTTGACTTAAAGTAACAGTAGATACATTGTTACAGAGAGAGATGTTTGACTTAAAGTAACAAGAGATACATTGTTACAGAGAGAGATGTTTCACTTAAAGTAACAAGAGATACATTGTTACAGAGAGATGTTTAACTTAAAGTAACAGTAGATAAATTGTTACAGAGAGAGATGTTTGACTTAAAGTAACAGTAGATACATTGTTACAGAGAGAGATGTTTGACTTAAAGTAACAGTAGATACATTGTTACAGAGAGATGTTTGACTTAAAGTAACAGTAGATACATTGTTACAAAGAGAGATGTTTGACTTAAAGTAACAGTAGATAAATTGTTACAGAGAGATGTTTGACTTAAAGTAACAGTAGATACATTGTTACAAAGAGAGATGTTTGACTTAAAGTAACAGTAGATACATTCTTACAGAGAGAGATGTTTAACTTAAAGTAACAGTAGATACATTGTTACAGAGAGATGTTTAACTTAAAGTAACAGTAGATACATTGTTACAGAGAGATGTTTGACTTAAAGTAACAGTAGATACATTGTTACAAAGAGAGATGTTTGACTTAAAGTAACGGTAGATATAATGTTACAGAGAGATGTTTGATTTAAAGTAACAATAGTAAATACAATATTACAGATTATGAAGATGATGATTTTCAACACAATATTTCTCCCAACATAATACTATCAAAGTTAAACCTGGACGCTAACATCAAATGATTGAAGAAAACAAGTGAAGACGGAGATGAAGTGTCTAAGCTGTGAGTATCAAGAAGAGATCGGTTAAAAAATGAAGAGATCTGGAGAAAAGTGGGTACAACATCAAAACTTAACGTTATCAAGAAGAGATCGGTTAAAAAATGAAGAGATCTGGAGAAAAGTGGGTACAACATCAAAACTTAACTTTATCAAGAAGAGATCGGTTAAAAAATGAAGAGATCTGGAGAAAAGTGGGTACAACATCAATACTTAACTTTATCAAGAAGAGATCTGGAGAAAAGTGGATACAACATCAAAACTTAACTTTATCAAGAAATAACATATTAAATAGTTCAGACACATAAACAGATTACCAACAGACAGAATAATGTTTCTCCTATAAAGTGGATAAATAAACAAAAGGTCGCCCACGCAAAAGGTAGATCTCAGAGATAACAGAAGTGACGACAACAATGTTTATGAAGCGCACACAAAAGGTAGATCTCAGAGATAACAGAAGTGACGACAACAATGTTTATGAAGCGCACACAAAAGGTAGGTCTCAGAGATAACAGAAGTGACGACAACACTGTTTATGAAGCGCATACAAAAGCCCAGTCTAGAAATTTCTTATCGTGACACTGTCATGCAAAATATGAATAGAAAAAAGAAGACAGAAGAAATATTAACATAATTATGAAGACCATGATGATGATGATGATGATAATAATAAGGACATAATAAAACGATGATACGACATAAGATAACTATCACTAGTTATTGTATACTGTCTAACATGATGATGATAACATTCTATACAACTATTTTCATTGTTATCTCCCCTAGTCTGTAGGAGTGTCTGTTGATTGCAAGCATGACACAATGAATATATATTATATTTTAATGAGCGTTTACCAGGTCCATTGTTTTGATGTGATTATGTATATTCTGACGGACAATAGCTAAGGCGTTAACCAGTAGAGATGACGTGGTTTGGAAGGTGATTCAATTCTCTTCTGTATGCTATTGCCACTTATTTCACATAAGCTTAGATAGAATCGGTAGAGCTGTCATGTTTTAGTGGCAGCAATTTCTAGTACCTGGTAGTCATAGATTTACTATCAAAATATGACTTTCTTCATGATATCTTTCATCGTTTTGATCTCAGTTGATGTCTTCTTTGGTAAGTACAACCTCGCTCATACAATCTTGTTGTTAGTTAATGTCTTCTTTGGTAAGTACAACCTCGCTCATACAATCTTGTTGTCAGTTGATATCTTCTTTGGTAAGTACAACCTCGCTCATACGATCTTGTTGTTAGTTGATGTCTTCTTTGGTAAGTACAATCTCACTCATACAATCTTGTTGTTAGTTAATGTCTTCTTTGGTAAGTACAACCTCACTCATACAATCTTGTTGTTAGTTAATGTCTTCTTTGGTAAGTACAATCTCACTCATACAATCTTGTTGTCAGTTGATGTCTTCTTTGGTAACTACAACCTCACTCATACAATCTTGTTGTTAGTTGATGTCTTCTTTGGTAAGTACAACCTCACTCATACAATCTTGTTGTCAGTTGATGTCTTCTTTGGTAAGTACAACCTCACTCATACAATCTTGTTGTCAGTTGATGTCTTCTTTGGTAAGTACAACCTCACTCATACAATCTTGTTGTTAGTTGATGTCTTCTTTGGTAAGTACATCCTCGCTCATACAATCTTGTTGTCAGTTGATGTCTTCTTTGGTAAGTACAACCTCACTCATACAATCTTGTTGTCAGTTGATGTCTTCTTTGGTAAGTACAACCTCACTCATACAATCTTGTTGTCAGTTGATGTTTTCTTTGGTAAGTACAACCTCACTCATACAATCTTGTTGTCAGTTGATGTTTTCTTTGGTAAGTACAATCTCACTCATACAATCTTGTTGTTAGTTGATGTCTTCTTTGGTAAGTACAACCTCGCTCATACAATCTTGTTGTTAGTTGATGTCTTCTTTGGTAAGTACAACCTCACTCATACAATCTTGTTGTTAGTTAATGTCTTCTTTGGTAAGTACAACCTCGCTCATACAATCTTGTTGTTAGTTGATGTCTTCTTTGGTAAGTACAACCTCGCTCATACAATCTTGTTGTTAGTTGATGTCTTCTTTGGTAAGTACAACCTCGCTCATACAATCTTGTTGTTAGTTGATGTCTTCTTTGGTAAGTACAACCTCACTCATACAATCTTGTTGTTAGTTGATGTCTTCTTTGGTAAGTACAACCTCACTCATACAATCTTGTTGTTAGTTGATGTCTTCTTTGGTAAGTACAACCTCACTCATACAATCTTGTTGTCAGTTGATGTTTTCTTTGGTAAGTACAACCTCACTCATACAATCTTGTTGTTAGTTGATGTTTTCTTTGGTAAGTACAATCTCACTCATACAATCTTGTTGTTAGTTGATGTCTTCTTTGGTAAGTACAACCTCATTCATACAATCTTGTTGTTAGTTAATGTCTTCTTTGGTAAGTACAACCTCACTCATACAATCTTGTTGTTAGTTAATGTCTTCTTTGGTAAGTACAACCTCACTCATACAATCTTGTTGTTAGTTGATGTCTTCTTTGGTAAGTACAACCTCACTCATACAATCTTGTTGTTAGTTAATGTCTTCTTTGGTAAGTACAACCTCACTCATACAATCTTGTTGTTAGTTGATGTCTTCTTTGGTAAGTACAACCTCGCTCATACAATCTTGTTGTTAGTTGATGTCTTCTTTGGTAAGTACAACCTCGCTCATACAATCTTGTTGTTAGTTGATGTCTTCTTTGGTAAGTACAACCTCGCTCATACAATCTTGTTGTTAGTTGATGTCTTCTTTGGTACGTACAACCTCGCTCATACAATCTTGTTGTTATTTGATGTCTTCTTTGGTAAGTACAACCTCGCTCATACAATCTTGTTGTTAGTTGATGTCTTCTTTGGTAAGTACAACCTCACTCATACAATCTTGTTGTTAGTTGATGTCTTCTTTGGTAAGTACAACCTCACTCATACAATCTTGTTGTTAGTTGATGTTTTCTTTGGTAAGTACAATCTCACTCATACAATCTTGTTGTTAGTTAATGTCTTCTTTGGTAAGTACAATCTCACTCATACAATCTTGATATCAGTTGATGTTTTCTTTGGTAAGTACAATCTCACTCATACAATCTTGTTGTTAGTTGATGTCTTCTTTGGTAAGTACAATCTCACTCATACAATCTTGATATCAGTTGATGTTTTCTTTGGTAAGTACAACCTCACTCATACAATCTTGTTGTTAGTTGATGTCCTCTTTGGTAAGTACAACCTCACTCATACAATCTTGTTGTTAGTTGATGTCTTCTTTGGTAAGTACAACCTCGCTCATACAATCTTGTTGTTAGTTGATGTCTTCTTTGGTAAGTACAACCTTTCTCATACAATCTTGTTCTCAGTTGATGTCTTCTTTGGTAAGTACAACCTCTCTCATACAATCTTGTTTTCAGTTGATGTCTTCTTTGGTAAGTACAACCTCACTCATACAATCTTGTTTTCAGTTGATGTCTTCTTTGGTAAGTACAACCTCTCTCATACAATCTTGTTCTCAGTTGATGTCTTCTTTGGTAAGTACAACCTCACTCATACAATCTTGTTGTTAGTTGATGTCTTCTTTGGTAAGTACAACCTCGCTCATACAATCTTGTTGTCAGTTGATGTCCTCTTTGGTAAGTACAACCTCACTCATACAATCTTGTTGTCAGTTGATGTTTTCTTTGGTAAGTACAACCTCACTCATACAATCTTGTTGTTAGTTGATGTCCTCTTTGGTAAGTACAACCTCACTCATACAATCTTGTTGTCAGTTGATGTCCTCTTTGGTAAGTACAACCTCACTCATACAATCTTGTTGTCAGTTGATGTCCTCTTTGGTAAGTACAACCTCACTCATACATTCATGTTGTCAGTTGATGTTTTCTTTGGTAAGTACAACCTCACACATACAATCTTGTTGTCAGTTTGATGTCTTCTTTGGTAAGTACAACCTCACTCATACAATCTTGTTGTTAGTTGATGTCTTCTTTGGTAAGTACAACCTCGCTCATACAATCTTGTTGTTAGTTGATGTCTTCTTTGGTAAGTACAACCTCTCTCATACAATCTTGTTTTCAGTTGATGTCTTCTTTGGTAAGTACAACCTCACTCATACAATCTTGTTTTCAGTTGATGTCTTCTTTGGTAAGTACAACCTCTCTCATACAATCTTGTTCTCAGTTGATGTCTTCTTTGGTAAGTACAACCTCACTCATACAATCTTGTTGTTAGTTGATGTCTTCTTTGGTAAGTACAACCTCGCTCATACAATCTTGTTGTCAGTTGATGTCCTCTTTGGTAAGTACAACCTCACTCATACAATCTTGTTGTCAGTTGATGTTTTCTTTGGTAAGTACAACCTCACTCATACAATCTTGTTGTTAGTTGATGTCCTCTTTGGTAAGTACAACCTCGCTCATACAATCTTGTTGTTAGTTGATGTCTTCTTTGGTAAGTACAACCTTTCTCATACAATCTTGTTCTCAGTTGATGTCTTCTTTGGTAAGTACAACCTCTCTCATACAATCTTGTTTTCAGTTGATGTCTTCTTTGGTAAGTACAACCTCACTCATACAATCTTGTTTTCAGTTGATGTCTTCTTTGGTAAGTACAACCTCTCTCATACAATCTTGTTCTCAGTTGATGTCTTCTTTGGTAAGTACAACCTCACTCATACAATCTTGTTGTTAGTTGATGTCTTCTTTGGTAAGTACAACCTCGCTCATACAATCTTGTTGTCAGTTGATGTCCTCTTTGGTAAGTACAACCTCACTCATACAATCTTGTTGTCAGTTGATGTTTTCTTTGGTAAGTACAACCTCACTCATACAATCTTGTTGTTAGTTGATGTCCTCTTTGGTAAGTACAACCTCACTCATACAATCTTGTTGTCAGTTGATGTCCTCTTTGGTAAGTACAACCTCACTCATACAATCTTGTTGTCAGTTGATGTCCTCTTTGGTAAGTACAACCTCACTCATACATTCATGTTGTCAGTTGATGTTTTCTTTGGTAAGTACAACCTCACACATACAATCTTGTTGTCAGTTTGATGTCTTCTTTGGTAAGTACAACCTCACTCATACAATCTTGTTGTTAGTTGATGTCTTCTTTGGTAAGTACAACCTCGCTCATACAATCTTGTTGTTAGTTGATGTCTTCTTTGGTAAGTACAACCTCTCTCATACAATCTTGTTTTCAGTTGATGTCTTCTTTGGTAAGTACAACCTCACTCATACAATCTTGTTTTCAGTTGATGTCTTCTTTGGTAAGTACAACCTCTCTCATACAATCTTGTTCTCAGTTGATGTCTTCTTTGGTAAGTACAACCTCACTCATACAATCTTGTTGTTAGTTGATGTCTTCTTTGGTAAGTACAACCTCTCTCATACAATCTTGTTGTCAGTTGATGTCCTCTTTGGTAAGTACAACCTCACTCATACAATCTTGTTGTCAGTTGATGTTTTCTTTGGTAAGTACAACCTCACTCATACAATCTTGTTGTTAGTTGATGTCCTCTTTGGTAAGTACAACCTCACTCATACAATCTTGTTGTCAGTTGATGTCCTCTTTGGTAAGTACAACCTCACTCATACAATCTTGTTGTCAGTTGATGTCCTCTTTGGTAAGTACAACCTCACTCATACATTCCTGTTGTCAGTTGATGTTTTCTTTGGTAAGTACAACCTCACACATACAATCTTGTTGTCAGTTTGATGTCTTCTTTGGTAAGTACAACCTCACTCATACAATCTTGTTGTTAGTTGATGTCTTCTTTGGTAAGTACAACCTCGCTCATACAATCTTGTTGTCAGTTGATGTCTTCTTTGGTAAGAACAACCTCGCTCATACAATCTTGTTGTCCGCTGATGTCTTCTTTGGTAAGAACAACCTCACTCATACAATCTTGTTTTCAGTTGCTGTCTCCTTTGGTAAGTACAAACTCACTCATACAATCGTGAATGTTTATGTTTATAATTTAGATTGATCAAACAATTTTACGGTTGAGAATGTACAATTATTCAGTGACAACATATGGAAGATGTAATATTCTGAGAATGTTACTTGTGTATATTCTGAACAAACACAGAGCATAAGTCAGTGATAGTCTTGGTGTCATGATATATGATAAAGATAATGTAGGAAAATGACCCCAGACAATTTCACATAAAATATAATCATTTGGAAATAAATATCTTAGGAGAAGCCTATGAAATAAATATCTTAGGAGAAGCCTATGAAATAAATATCTTAGGAGAAGCCTATGAAATAAATATGAGTATTACTGCAGTCTTCCCTTATATCGTTTATGCTATTGAACATGTTAATAAGATTCTACTGGCTCTGTGAAAAAATGCAGTTCTTCAATGAACAGCAAATGGACGTAGTACACTGTATAGACCAAATGTAGTCTAGAGAAGGACATATACAGGGAAATAAGTGTGGACTGACATGGACAGACAACAATAGCAGGGATCTCGTGGAAATGTCGTCGTTGTTAACTATGACATAAAGAGGATATATATATATTCATAGATGTGGAAGAAGAGAATAGTAGTATCGATATAAAGGAAGACATCAAGAGGATATATATATATTTATAGATGTGGAAGAAGAGAATAGTAGTATCGATATAAAGGAAGACATCAAGAGGATATATATATATATATTTATTCATAGATGTGGAAGATTAGAATAGTAGTATCGATATAAAGGAAGACATCAAGAGGATATATATATATATATATTTATTCATAGATGTGGAAGATTAGAATAGTAGTATCGATATAAAGGAAGACATAAAGAGGATATATATTTATTCATAGATGTGGAAGAAGAGAATAGTAGTATCGATATAAAGGAAGACATCAAGAGGATATATATATATTCATAGATGTGGAAGACAAGAATAGTAGTATCGATATAAAGGAAGACATCAAGAGGATATATATATTTATTCATAGATGTGGAAGAAGAGAATAGTAGTATCGATATAAAGGAAGATTATACTAAAACTATGTTGCAAAGGTAAAGCAAGTAAAAACACAATATTGTAGTTTTACAAAGTACAAAAACAAAATATAGCCACGTTTCGATAAAAAGACCTTTATCACGCAAAGGAAACAACTGAAGCGATGAAATGCACATTTCCTATACCGCACCTGACAGTATATGTTTTTGTCTGTCGTAGAAGAAGACTGAATTTCTTCACTTCTGTTATATCATCTGTATAATTCTGTTGTATTCTTTACCTTTTGGTCGAAAAGTTGCTGTATTTTTTTATTTTTTTACTTTGTAAAACTAACATACTTTGTTCTAGGTGTTTCTCTACGAAGAAGAGAAAATAATCATTTGAAAATTGAAACAAAACGATATTCTTCTTTCTTCTTTTTCTTCTTGCTTTCGTTCTTGGCGGCCAGTTTTATCATTCTTATTGTGATATATAATTTTTTCTTGCGTTCGTTCTTGACGGCCAATTTTATCATTCTTATTGTGATATATAATTAATTTTTGACAAGAACGTTTGTTTACGTTGTGCAATTATGCGTCTATGGTGACTTAGCCGGCACATCCGGTTTCTACCAGCTGTTTATTTACTAGGGTAACTTGCTCTAGAACGATCCGTTGTGCCGTATATTTTGGCTTGGATCAACTTCTTTACGATCATCTTTTGTCTTATATTTGGGCTTTGTGATCTTCACCAAAGAGTGAGTCTACACTGAGCGCCCACTCTGACTGTGAGGTCGTTCCAGATTAGAAACATTTCACAGTCTTTTGGGGCACATAAGCTTGTCCTGGGACGGTGTCTTACTCGAATAACACACCGTGTAAAGTGTCAGCCTTCGCCAATGTTTGGATTTAGACTGCCAGTCAAATCTTTACATTTTCGGCCTTACTTTACTGACCACTTAGAGTTTATTCCGGAGTAGGAACATTCTCAGCCTTTTCGAGGTGCGTATCGGCACTTGACAATTTGCAGTTACTACTCTGCATATTTTCCTGGCCCCGGAAACACTGGAGCTTTTGTGTGCGCTACAAACATAGCACTTACTATTTTTCGTCGTCTGTTATCTTTAAGGTCCACCTTGTACGTGTACGGCCTTTTGTTTTGTATCCACTGTATGGGTGTAACATTGCTCGTTGATGCGCACTGTCTGTTGGTAATCTGCATATTTGGCTGAACCATTTAATTTGTCGTTTCTTGATGAAGTTCAGTACTGATGTTGTACCTACTTTATTTCTAAGCTGGTCTCTTCTTTTTACACCCAGCATTCTACGTAACCACTTCATCTCTGTCATGACTAGTTTTTATCTGTTATTTAATGTCAGCGTCCAGGTTTAACACTGATAGCATAATAATGGGAGGAATATTGTGTTGAACAATGATATTTGTGTGTGTTCATTGTGATATGTTTGCATTTCATGATTAAATGAGAATATGATGATTAGTTGCAGAAAAATGGTGAGTAGCAGAATCAATATATTATGTCTGCTGTATAAAAATTGTATCGCTTCTGTTGTATCCTTTAATTGATAAATGCCTATAAGTCGAAACATCACTGTATATTGTTTCTGCTCTTTGTAAAACCGCAGTACTTTGTTTTTGAGTGTTGTGCTCTATTTCTCGATGCATGACTCTCATCGCCACCAGTCCTTTTACGTGACTTGATGATGTCACGACACTGGGCAAGAGCCCAGTAGCAGTGTGACGACACTGGGCAACAACCCGGTAGCAGTGTGACGACACTGGGCAACAACCCGGTAGCAGTGTGACGACACTGGGCAACAACCCGGTAGCAGTGTGACGACACTGGGCAACAACCCGGTAGCAGTGTGACGACACAAGGCAACAACCCGGTAGCAGTGTGACGACACTAGGCAACAACCCGGTAACAGTGTGACGACACTAGGTAACAACCCGGTAGCAGTGTGACGACAAACGAAGAAAGATAGATAATGACATGTTTAACATGGTCCCTGAAACTGGTTATGAATTGTATGAATAGAGAGTGTAACTGGAGTTTAATATACGAAATATATGAAGATTGCGATTGTTCAGTGTATAAATTATGGCAACACAAATGTGCATATATCATATTAATTAGACGTGACTCACTTTGTTTTATTTTAATTGATATTTGCATAGACATGCAGTCAAGCGACAACTGATAAATTGCATATTTCTACCAACTCTCTGTTAACAATGTCACACATGGTCCCTAACAAAATCACAAGAAAGAAAGATCAATGAACTGTTTAAGAAAAGCTATCAATGTTACAAGACGGGATATATTGTGAAAAGAGAACATTAGAGATTTCGTTGTAATCACACCATACATCCAACATATTAGAAGATAACAGATAAAATAGTTAAGTCACCTAATGAGAATCACACCATACATCCAACATATTAGAAGATAACAGATAAAATGGTTCAGTCATCTAATGAGAATCACACCATACATCCAACATATTAGAAGACAACAGATAAAATGGTTCAGTCATCTAATGAGAATCACACCATACATCCAACATATTAGAAGATAACAGATAAAATAGTTAAGTCACCTAATGAGAATCACACCATACATCCAACATATTAGAAGATAACAGATAACATGGTTCAGTCACCTAATGAGAATCACACCATACATCCAACATATTAGAAGACAATAGATAAAATGGTTCAGTCACCTAATGAGAATCACACCATACATCCAACATATTAGAAGACAACAGATAAAATGGTTCAGTCATCTAATGAGAATCACACCATACATCCAACATATTAGAAGACAACAGATAAAATGGTTCAGTCATCTAATGAGAATCACACCATACATCCAACATATTAGAAGATAACAGATAAAATAGTTAAGTCACCTAATGAGAATCACACCATACATCCAACATATTAGAAGATAACAGATAACATGGTTCAGTCACCTAATGAGAATCACACCATACATCCAACATATTAGAAGACAATAGATAAAATGGTTCAGTCACCTAATGAGAATCACACCATACATCCAACATATTAGAAGACAATAGATAAAATGGTTCAGTCACCTAATGAGAATCACACCATACATCCAACATATTAGAAGACAGCAGATAAAATGGTTCAGTCATCTAATGAGAATCACACCATACATCCAACATATTAGAAGACAACAAATAAAATGGTTCAGTCATCTAATGAGAATCACATCATACATCCAACATATTAGAAGATAACAGATAAAATGGTTCAGTCATCTAATGAGAATCACACCATACATCCAACATATTAGAAGACAACAAATAAAATGGTTCAGTCACCTAATGAGAATCACACCATACATCCAACATATTAGAAGATAACAGATAAAATAGTTAAGTCATCTAATGAGAATCACACCATACATCCAACATATTAGAAGATAACAAATAAAATGGTTTGATCACCTAATGAGAATAAAGCAAGATCTACTACCATTTCGTGCCTAAAACAAACGGCAACCCAGACACAATGCCAGAGGAAGACCAAGAACACGATGAATAGATAATATAACAGATATCCTGTGACATAAAAGACTAACAACTATAGAGACAACACACCTGGCACAGGATAGATAAACTGAAACTTCACACAATGCTTCACGACACATGTGGATAACAACTTCCCACAACGCTTCACGGAACATGGGGATACGAGCTTCCCACAACGCTTCACGGAACATGGGGATAAGAACTTCCCACAACGCTTCACGGAACATGGGGATAAGAACTTCCCACAACGCTTCACGGAACATGTGGATAACAACTTCCCACAACGCTTCACGGAACATGGGGATAAGAACTTCCCACAACGCTTCACGGAACATGGGGATAAGAACTTCCCACAACGCTTCACGGAACATGTGGATAAGAGCTTCCCACAACGCTTCACGGAACATGTGGATAACAACTTCCCACAACGCTTCACGGAACATGGGGATAAGAACTTCCCACAACGCTTCACGGAACATGGGGATAAGAACTTCCCACAACGCTTCACGGAACATGTGGATAAGAGCTTCACACAACGCTTCACGGAACATGTGGATAAGAGATTCACACAACGCTTCACGGCACAAAAGGATAAGAACTTCTCACAACGCTTCACGGAACATGTGGATAAGAACATCCCACAATGCCTCACGAAACATGTGGATAAGACAAGATATTCGCGTGAGATGATAATATATTAACTAGTTGTCCAATGAGATGATAATATATTAACTAGTTGTCCAATGAGATAATAATATATTAACTAGTTGTCCAATGAGATGATAATTTTTGATCACTTTGTTTTTGTTCTGTTAGAAGAGATTTGAAATCAGAATGAGAGTTATTCAGTTTTATATAGAGCATGTACTGACATACGGATGCAAGTCATGGACACTAAACAAACACATCGAAAACTCTCTTGGAAGCCACCAAGATGTGGTTTTACAGAAAAATGATGAAAATCTCATGGACTGCTAGAAAGACGAATGTGGAGGTGCTGAATGAGACTAAGACACAGAGAGAGTTTATTGCCATTATAAGAAAAAGTTAGTCATCATTTTTCTCGAACATGTGATGAGAATTGGAGGCTTAGAACACATTGTGACAACTGGTCAAATTGAAGAGAGACAAGACATATAAAGAGACATAAAACGACAGAGAGTGATAATATTTTTGACAACTAAACTTCATGGTACGGAAGAGCGTCAACATTTGAGATGATAACAAACACCAGGGACAAAGATTTGTAGAAATCCATGCTTGCCTACGTCAGCCGGCACGGCACCTGATGATGTTAAGAGATTACCATGTTTTAATCAATGTTTGTTTTTGTTTTATAAGAGATTACGATGTTCCATGAAATAAGCTAAGACTGCAGCAGTTGAACAGCAAGATTTGAGAACAACTTCAGTGACTGACATCCACGGAACTATTCTCACAATATGGCTTTGTTTGTGTTCTCTTTCATTGGTCTAATTATTGCTTATATCTTTTATGGTAAGTACAAACTTAATTCTCAAATTTAATGTGAATGTTTACTTTCTAGTATAGCTTGTTCAGAAATATATGCTTTTGCTTCATGGTATAGAGATGGTCATATGTACTACATAGTATAGTTTGGTTAGAGATGGTCATATGTACTACATAGTATAGTTTGGTTAGAGGTGATCATGTGTGCTACATAGTATAGTTTGGTTAGAGGTGATCATGTGTGCTACATAGTATAGTTTGGCTAGAGATGGTCATATGTACTACATAGTATAGTTTGGTTAGAGGTGGCCATTTGTACTACATAGTATAGTTTGGTTAGAAGTGGCCATGTGTACTACATAGTATAGTTTGGTTAGAGGTGGCCATGTGTGCTACATAGTATAGTTTGGTTAGAGGTAGTCATGTGTGCTACATAGTATAGTTTGGTTAGAGGTAATCATGTGTGCTACATAGTATAGTTTGGTTAGTGGTGGTCTTGTGTGCTACATAGTATAGTTTGGTTAGTGGTGGTCATGTGTGCTAGATAGTATAGTTTGGTTAGTGGTGGGCTTGTGTGCTACATAGTATAGTTTGGTTAGTAGTGATTATGTGTGCTACATAGTATAGTTTGGTTAGTCGTGGTCTTGTGTGCTACATAGTATAGTTTCGTTAGAGATGGTCATGTGTTCTACATAGTATAGTTTGGTTAGTGGTTTTCTTGTGTGCTACATAGTATAGTTTGTTGTGGTCTTGTGTGCAACATGGTATAGTTTGTGGTGGTTTTGTGTGCAACATAGTATAGTTTGTGGTGGTCTTGTGTGCTACATAGTATAGTTTGGTTAGTGGTGGTCTTGTGTGCTACATAGTATAGTTTGGTTAGTGGTGGTCTTGTGTGCTACATAGTATAGTTTGGTTAGTAGTGATTATGTGTGCTACATAGTATAGTTTGATTAGAGGTGATCATGTGTGCTACATAGTATAGTTTGGTTAGAGGTGATCATGTGTGCTACATATTATAGTTTGGTTAGAGGTGATCATGTGTGCTACATAGTATAGTTTGGTTAGATGTGATCATGTGTGCTACACAGTATAGTATGGCTAGAGGTGCTCGTGTGTGCTACATAGTATAGTTTGGTTATAGGTGGTCGTGTGTGCTACATAGTATAGTTTGGTGAGTAGTGATCATGTGTGCTACATAGTATAGTTTGATTATAGGTGGTCGTGTGTGCTACATAGTATAGTTTGGTTAGAGATGGTCATTTGTGCTATATAGTATGGTTTGGTTAGAGATGATCATGTGTGCTACATAGTATAGTTTGATTAGAGGTAATCATGTGTGCTACATGTAAGCAATTTAATGGCTTGGACACCTGACAACAATGCCCTGGTGTCTACTTCAGAGAGCCACACTGAAAAAGTACAAGTACAGAGCAAGAGAAAGACCACGAAAAAAAGAGGGAGCAACGGCAGCAAGAAAACCTAAAGAAAATGAATAACAGCTTACAAAGTGCTTTAGAACAAGCACAGAAAGGATCACTATGTCCCCCTCTCCACTTCCTCCAACACTTTTATCAAGAAGTTAATGATGGAAGAGAAGAAGGAGAAGTTTGGTTAATTAAAGTAATTTCTGTATGCGCATGCTCAATGACCTAGAATATAATAGTTATGCCGTACTGGAGGCCTGCAGAATTAGAAGTGCATACATTTTCAAAACAAATCAAATAACTTGTCAAAACAAATCAAATAACTTGTCAAAACAAATCAAATAACTTGTCAAAACAAATCAAATAACTTGTCAAAACAAATCAAATAACTTGTCAAAACAAATCAAATAACTTGTCAAAACAAATCAAATAATTTTTCAAAACAAATCAAATAACTTGTCAAAACAAATCAAATAACTTGACAGCAAAAAATTTCGTAAATAGTTTTAAATGATTGCGTTCATCTACACATTTCGGCTGGAATAAGTTGTACAAATTGTATGGGGGTTGTCCAATTTTTACTGTAACGGATAAACCGACTGTTTTATGTATAAGATGTTAGACTTTAGCAATGGTTGAATTAAAGCTAGTTTTGTTTATATGATTTTTCAAATAGGAAACATAAATCATCATCATGTTGCTGACACTTTATCTGACATGACAAATATTTATTTTATTATTTCAGTGATTCCTGGAAGTCAGTCGAGTAACTTCCCTTTAAATAACTGCTTCACTGACAAAATGGATACATTGATTCTGTTTGATCTTCGCAAAATTGTCGCTGACGTACATCCACGTTCTGTGGCGTCTGAAAATGGCAAACAATATCACTATAGTGATGACTTTTTGCCATTTCCTCATATATGTAATTTTTTTGACATGGCAGTACCACGAGTACAGTATATTATATTCTGCCACACGTTCTCTTTCGAATTTAATAACTCTTCAGACCAGTATCAACTTTTGATGGATGCTGACCGATCTAGAAATGATTATTCCACAGACATGAACATGGATTTCACTGAACAAAATGTGTTTAAAAGTAAAATAACATTTATTCAACGTTTGTTTTCTGAATTACCTGGAGTCAGAAAGAACGTGACCCGCATTGCTGTTATATTTCTCGATGGTGAAGATTTGTCTTATGAAGAAAGTAGAAACATACCAGATATTGTACAACAACATCAAACAGATATCAAGATACTTATTGTTGTGCTCCGTAATAAACATGACAATGAAATCATTCATCTGAATGATACAATTCTTCTACCATCATATGGCAAAATAGCAATCTCTTATGTTCTGCCAATGGCTATTTGTCATCAGTGTTTTGACGAGTGGGTTCCCTTTGTACATAGTTACAGTACAGATTATTTATCTTGTTATAAGCTGGTTAAAGATAATCACAAAACAATAGATTGGTCTGACGCTATTGACAATTGCAATAACCGGTTCAGTTCTTTGGCTACCATGGAAACTCAAGAAGAGTTGAACAGTGTAAGGGAACTATTGTATCAGTTTATCAGAGATGGTGTCATAGCTGGAGATGTTGACCCGGTCAATTCTTCCCAGTTTTCAGCCCAAGTTTATATTGGTCTTCAACGAAACTTAACCAGCACAGCAAAACGATTTCATTGGTTACTTGGAAATCCAGCTCGATACCAGCCCCTGGTGGTTAACAAGTGGATGCCGGGCAAACCATCAGGTGGTCGTGGCAATGATTGTGGTCTGTGGAAGTTTGTCTGGAAATATAAAAATAACACTAACTATTTCAATGAGGTAGATATTATTGATGATGGATGGATCGACGTTAAATGCCACAGTCAATTCACTAATTTATTGTTGTGTGAGCATGTTCTTCCTCGTAGACTTGATGGACAGCATTTGATGAGAATAAAGCCAGCCTCGAAAGAAAGTTTTAATATTATTTTACACAAGGGATTTTTTATGGAAGTTGATGATAATATTGTAGCTTTCTCCACCCAAGTTGGGATCACACACTTTAACAAATATGTAACTGAATCAGGGAGCGAACTATATCCACTCTTTGACTGCGGAGAGGAAGCTTGTATTACGCGATATGTTTCCTATGTCCACGTCTGTGATAATTTCGATCACTGCAGCAACAAACTGGATGAAATGTTTTGTATGTCATCAACACGTTTTGCTTCCTCAGTTAACGATGATTGTTTGTTTTTACAAGGGAGAAGATATGCAGATTGTTGTGATGGTTCATGTTTACCAGGACAGTACATTAATGATGGTGAGGTAGATTGTTCAATTTGCATTGGTAGTAAAAGTTCTGGTTCCAACGATGAAACATATTTTGAAACATATTCTGGACGTCCTACCCATGAAAGATGTGCAGTTATTTGCAATGTAGATCAATGTGTGACATTCGAAC
The DNA here is from genome assembly GCA_020796225.1 of Arion vulgaris. NCBI lineage: Eukaryota > Metazoa > Mollusca > Gastropoda > Stylommatophora > Arionidae > Arion > Arion vulgaris. The sequence goes on from CM036758.1 coordinate 41,028,883, forward strand.
AACTTAATAATAATCATACGGACTGTACTGGACCAGAGGGGCCCATTGATGAAACAATAGGTAAGCTCGAAAGTGTTAGCACTTGCAATAAGATATCAGGAGATAGTCGCTGGGCCCCCAGATGTGTCTATGTGAAGGACATGTACGGCGGTATCATGGGATGTAGAGACGTATCTCACTTACAGAACTGTACAGACTTTGAGTGTCCAGAGGGATACTTTAAATGTCCCCAATCTTACTGTATCCCTATACATTACGTCCTTGACGGGAAAGTAGACTGCCCTACAGGAGAAGAAGAACAAAATGATAATATTGTCTCGTGTACCGGAAACTTTGCTTGTTGGAATAGTAAAATATGTGTACATCCTGACCTAGTTTGTGACGGACATGCTGAATGTCCACATCAGGACGATGAACTAGATTGTAACGTACCGTGTTCTTCAGGTTTTCGATGTGTACCATGGGGGGGATTCATGGTTTTAGACTACAACAATACTATTCCTCTTGCAACTCTAGATTTTATTCCTAGAAGAACCAAATACCTGAACTTGTCTGGACTAGATCTATCTTCTGTGACGCATCTGCAGACTTCATCAATGTTAGAAAACGTAATTGATATTAACTGGTCTCACTGCAAGATCAAGTGCCTACATTATTTGTTCCGCTATTTAACACGTAATGTCAAAACAATGGACATTAGTTACAATCTGATAGACGTCTTCAATTACAGTGTCAGTCAGTTTCCAGCATTAAGAAATATTCGATATCTCAACTTGTCTTACAATAAAGAACTTGCTCATATAAAATATTCACAGCTTCAACATCTGGAAATACTGGATCTCTCTCATACAAGCCTCTCATATTTAGACAACACATTTCTGGCACAATTGTTGAATATTAAACATTTAAATATCAGTCATACTTTCATTTCTGATTTCCTTAACACTTTTTTCTCGGAGAAATTAAACTTACAGTCAATTGATTTACGCGGATTGACTATTGATACATTTAATGAAGATTTATTTAATGGGCTGACCATTGGTCAACATCTCTACACTGACAATTTTGAGATGTGTTGCCATCTAATTAGAGGTGTAAACATCAGTGCCTCTACTTGTCACTCCCCTGAAGATGCCATCTCGTCGTGTTTTCATATGGTGAGAGTTAATTTTCAACGTGTACTTCTCTGGTTGGTTGCAGTTCTTGCAGTTCTAGGGAACGCAACTGCAATTTTCTATCGTGTCATTTGGGACAGGACAGTTCTTAGAACTGGATATGGTCTGTTTGTAACAAACTTGGGTATATCAGACTTTATTATGGGAGTCTATCTGTTCATTATTGCTGGAGCAGATTATTACTATCGTGACGTTTATGTTCTGTATGACAAGAACTGGAGAGAAGGTAATGTCTGCAGACTTGCAGGTTTCCTGGCTACTCTCTCGTGTGAAACATCAACATATTTTATTTTTCTGATCACTCTGGACAGATTTCTGGTAATGAAGTTTCCATTTGGTCAAATAAGGTTTTCTTCCAAAAGTAAAATAATCTCCCTTCTGTTGTCTTGGATCATAGGTTTTCTTCTTGCACTGATTCCAATTGTGTTCAAGTTTGAAATAAATTCTTCGAATGCTATGTGTCTTGGCTTACCTTTGACAACTCAACGACTCACTGGATGGCAGTACGCATTTGGCGTGTTTATTGTGCACAATTTTGTCATGTTTATTATCATCGCTTATGGTCAAAGAGCCATCTTCACAGCCATGAGAAGCAATAGAATTGATAATAGCACATCGTATAGAAGGGTTCAAGATATTCTAGTAGCCAAACAGTTACTTCTAGTAGCTCTGTCTGATTTTCTCTGCTGGTTTCCTGTTGGCATCATGGGTCTATTATCTCTTGGTGAACATGAGATCAGTAATGACGTTTACGCCTGGACGACTGTTGTCATTCTTCCTATTAATTCTGCAGCAAATCCAGTTCTCTACACAATTCCCGCCCTTATGGCCAAGTGGGAAAACTTCAAAATCGGGGCTGTAACTAACAGTGGAAATTCTTAAATTGAATGAGGATAAAAATACATTTTAAAAAGTGGAACAAATTAGCGTAATGCATAAGCGTTTGTTTATCCACACGGACACGAGATGGTAGTGGGCTCAATCCCAGAACGTTCGGTATATTTTCTCAATATGATGCAAGTCTTCAACATGCTGACCCTTAAATGTGTTTTTTTTTAAATAACCTTCAATTGTGATTTTGATTTCGTTGCTTATACCGCCCCCTCCCCCATCAGTACCGCCTGATGCGGCCACCTCTTTGTATCATAGCACGGCACGGCCCTGGTTCAATCCTACACTAGATGCTACACATGCGAGTAAACGAATTGACCCTTATACCCACTGCTCACTAGGGTCTAGGAACTTCATAACCTAAGGTCTGAAAAAGCTGCGAAAAATGTTATTATTTAATGTTTTGAAAATATACGTGAAAACTCTGTAGTTAGTAAGTGGACATAACTTTAAGGCACATTCGTTTTGTGAACAGGGAGATAAATCGTTCTGTATTTTCTTGTCTACAGCCAAACGTGTGATGAGTACTGGGGCTCAGGCTGTGATCAACACTTATGTTAGAAGTTCTAGAAATGTTAGTTATTACCAATCCATTAATTGTTGGAGAGTGTGTGAGTGGGGGATAAGCAATGGAATCTTTGAGCAATGTCTAGGCAACTTTTATCTTTGAACAAAAAATAGCCTCAATTTTAATGTATATTGATGAAAAACGTTAATTTTTTAACGAAGATTGATATAAATACGGACGGATGAACTTTTCATGTATATTGATGAAAAACGTTAATTTTTAACGAAGATTGATGTAAATACTGATGAACTTTTGATGTATATTGATGTAAACCGTTAATTTTTAACGAAGATTGATGTAAATACTGATGAATTTTTGATGTACATTGATGAAAAACGTTAATTTTTACCGAAGATTGATATAAACACTGATGAACTTTTGATGTATATTGATGAAAAACATTGATTATTTGTGTATGTATCTACTTCTTCTTCTCTTCCACCATTTACTTTATAGAAGTGTTGGGTGTGGGGTGTAGTTATCTTGTGTGTGCTTGCTTTAAGGCCCTTTATAAGCTGATATTCATTTTGGTAAGGCTGTTCTTGATGCCGTCGATGCATTTTATGCGTGGTCTTCCTCTTGCCTTGTACTCATTATACTTTTTCTGTGTGGCTCTCTGTGTTAGACGATACCAGAGCATTCTTGTCAGGTGTCCAAATCATTTAATCTGGTGTTTTTTTATGAATTGCATGACTGGTTTCTCTCTCTCTCGCGCGATTCCCGCTTAGACTGATGAACTAAATTGTATCATGACTTTTACTATTACTTTTAGGGCCTCCGTTCCTCCGTACAGCTTCTCGCTAAGCTCTGTGTTATCGGGCCAAGTTTCTTTTCTCAGGGCCGCTAACAGCTGGCAGTCTTGCAGTATGTGCTCTGCGTCATGTCCGCCTTTTCACAATGGCACACTCTAGTTGTGCCGATTCTGAATTTCCTAAACATGTGGGCTCGGAGTCTGTTATGGTCGGTACGGAGGCGGAATATGACAACTTGTTCTCTATGGGACAGACCATAGTACCCAACATTGCAGTTGTTTTGTGAGTGGTCTTTTGACCATTTTTTATAGTACTGTACTGCCAGTCGATGGTTGTTCTTGCCTCTTCATAGCTGATCTCGTGATCAGTCTGCAGTAGTCACCCATCTGCTTTTGCTATCCAGTCGGCTGCTTCGTTACCGCTTATGTTGAAGTATGATGGTATCCATTGAATGGCTGTGCGTTTAAGTGAGTTTACTAATACACTGAGGGACGCTTTCAGTTCAGTGTGTTCTGTTTTGGCTGCGCTTTGTAGGGCTGTGATGACCGATAGAGCATCGGTGAATATCACGACTTTGTTGAGTGAGGTGCTTCTTTTCTCTAGGATCATTTCGGCTGCTGTTCTTAGCGCCTCTGCCCGGTAGTTGTTTGAAAACTTGTCTGTGGCAATCGACCTTGTGACCTTCTCTTTCTTTGAGAGTTTAAGCACTATTCCTCCTCCGCCATCTCTGATTGCGTCCACTGCCGATCCATCGGTATATACGTGTCCCTCATTTTCAGGGTACTCAGCCTTAATGAGTTTTTCGGTAACCACTCTTTTTTCGCAGTTTTCTTGCTGTCCTTTCTTGAGTATACCTGGGATTGATTCCCTTAATTCTGGCATACTTACTGTCTCACAACAGGACAGGGCAACTTCGATATACGGACACATGCACAAGACCGCGCGAGCGAGCGAGTCTTAATAGCCAACGGTACCTTGTCCCTTATTTGCTGGGAGCCTGGCCTGCTTCGTCGCGTGCAGAAGCGGAGAGGCACGCTAAGCCGTTATAAACTATGCACGCAATTTGTTAATGACTGGTTTCACATCCAGTCTTCTTCTGATTTCTTTATTTCTAATTTTGTCTCTTATTGTTACACCTGCAGCTCTTCTAAGACATCTCATCTCTGTCGTTATGATTTTCCGCTCGTTAGCTGCTGTTTTGGCCATGTTTAACACTGGTAACATTGTGTTGGCCAGAAAATTGTTTTTATGAGATTTGCTTTAGTTTTTAGCGGTATCTCTTTATGTGACAACAGTGGTGTTAACTGTCCCAGTACTTGGTTAGCTTTTGTGCAACGATTGCTGATTTCGCTATCGATACTTCCATCTGCTGTGAAAATTGCTCCTAAGTATTTGGTCTCAATTGTTTGTTTTATGTCTACGTTCTGGAGTTTTATTGTAAGACTTTCTGGGTGTCTACTTATTGCCATTGTCTCTGTCTTTATGATATTTCTTGCCTCTATATTTCTATAAACTCTTGCCTGTAGTTTAGCTTTAACATACACAGCGACTACAACGATTGCATCGCCTCATTGACGGTCAAACCAGGTGAAGGTAACCGATGGGTCTAACACCATTGGTAAGCTAGGCAATGCGCTACCTATACATGCAAAGACTGGATCCGGCTGACTTCGTGGATGAGGCTACTAGCTGGCTCAACGGTTAGAAGGGCGGATCACAACAGAGTAGTTTGGACCGCATAGAGCACGGCAAGGTACTTAGAAAGCCCAGGTCATCCACTGCATCTGGTACTATCTCCAGTCGGCTCGATTTGCCTTGCACCTGGATACAGATTATCCTGGACGAGAGAGTGAGGTTGATGAATAGCGCAACTTTTCCTCACTTTAATCCAAATACAGCGCTAGCTACAGTTTCAGACAACTACACACAACTACAAATCATACAACAGTCAAAATGAAAAACAAGTTCAAGACTCTCACCATAGGCGCGTGGAACGTGCGAACACTACAGGATAATCAAAAATCCGAACGACCTGAGAGTCGGACGGCACTCGTGGCTAGAGAATTGGCGCGATATGATATTTACATAGCTCCTTTGAGGGAGACCAGACTCCCTGACGAGGGTCAGCTGTCAGAAGTGGGTGGTGGTTACACCTTCTTTTGGAGTGGGCGAGCCAATACTGAACGTCGGGAATCTGGTGTAGGGTTTGCTGTAAAAAACCATCTTGTGCGCGGCCTCATCAGACTCCCAAAAGGTATCAGTGACCGAGTAATGACGCTAGAGATCTCACTTGGAGAAAAAAAGAGCGCCACTTTACTCAGCGTCTACGCCCCTGCAATGACTAACTCATGCAAAATCAAAGATGGTTTCTACGATGACCTTGACTCAGTCATGTCAGCGGTCCCAAGGTCCGAGAAGCTCATCATCCTAGGGGACTTAAATGCCAGAGTAGGGACAGACCATCTGGTCTGGGATGGAGTACTAGGACTACACGACGTGGGCAAGTGCAATAATAATGGGCTTCTATTACTCAGACTATGTGCTGCCCACGACCTAACAATCACAAACTCCTTGTTTCGTTTACCAACCCGAAACAAAACGTCATGGATGCATCCCCGTTCCAAACAATGGCACCTCATTGACTACGTCATCACAAGGAAAAGCAATCAGAGTCACAAAGGCTATGTGCGGAGCAGAGTGTTGGACCGATCATAGATTGATCGTGTCAAACTCAACCTCTACATCAAGCCTAGAAAACGTCACCAGGGTCGCAAACTAACAAATAAAATTGGCAGTCTCAAAATTGAAAAGCTCCGCTGTCACCAAAAGTTTAGCAAGAGACCTGGACGACAAGTGGTGGGACCTTCAGTTTGGCAAAACCAACGTGGACGAGAACTGGACTGCCCTCAGAGACACTGTGTACCTATCTACCTCTGAGCTCATAGGACACTGTACGCAAGAGCCACGACTGGTTTGACAAAAATGACGAAGGAATAAAGTCTATTCTTCTCGCGAAACATGAGGCATTCAGAGCCCACAAAAATGAGCCATCATCGTCAGCCAAAAAAACAGCCTTCATAAATGCTCGAAGAAGGGCTCAATAGAGAATTAGGAAATTGCAAGACGCTTGGCTAAGCCAAAAATCTGATGAAATCCAGATGTATGCAGACAGACATGATTGGAAACGTTTCTATGATGCCTTGAAAACTGTTAATGGACCTCAACATTCTCACCCAACCCCTATACGCGATGCAGATGGAGCAAGGCTACTAACAAGCCTCAGATACTAAACCGCTGGGCAGAACACTTCCATTCTGTCCTCAACCATCCATCCACCATATGTGATGAAGCCATAGAACGCATGCCCCAGGTCCCAATCAATGCCAAGCTTGATACTCCACCTACCTTAGCAGAGGTAAAGAAGGCAATATGCCAGATATCCAGCGGGAAGACACCGGGTGTGGACTCAATACCAACCGAAGTCTACAAAGAAGGAAGGCTCATGCTGATGCTAAAATTGACAGAACTATTTACATCCATTTGAAGCAACGAACGTGTGCTACATGAGCTAAAGGATGCTACTATTATCTACATGTATAAGCGCAAAGGAAACTGCCAGGCCTGCGATAACCACAGGGGATCTCCTCCTGTCAATTGCTGGCAAGATACTGGCCAGAGTCCTACTCAATCGCTTAATTGATCACCTGGAACAGGACTTACACCCTGAGACCCAATGTGGCTTTAGAGCGGGTCGTGGAACAGCAGACATGATATTTTCTGCTCGCCAACTACAGGAGAAATGCCAAGAGCAGCACCGTAATCTCTACATGGTCTTTGTCGATCTGACGAAGGCTTTCGACACGGTCAACAGAGAGGGTCTATGGAAGATCATGGAAAAATGTGGATGCCGAGTGAAATTCATCAAGATCGTCCAACAGTTTCACGAGGGCATGATGGCACGTGTACTTGATGAAGGGGAGCTGTCGGAGGCCTTCCATGTCACCAACGGCGTCAAATAGGGCTGTGTACTGGCCCCAACACTCTTCAGCATGATGTTTGCTGCCATGTTCATAGATGTCTTTTGGGAAGGCGACGAACACGGGGTAAAGATTAAATATAGGACAGACGGTAATCTATTCAATCTTCGGGGCTTAAAATCCTCCACCAAGGTTAAAGAATCAATTATCTCAAACCTGTAGTTTGCTGATGACTGCGCCCTTGCTACCAAATCTGAGGAAGAAATGCAGACTTCCATGGACAAGTGCTCAATGGAATGTGATAGGTTTGGCCTCACCATTAACACCAAGAAAACAGATGTCATATTCCAGCCCGCCCCTAGAGAGCAGTACTACGATCCAGTAATCAACATTAAATACCAGCGTCTCTTGCCAATGGACAACTTTGCTTATCTTGGCAGCCTCCTATCCAGATCGGCAAACATAGATTCTGAGGTCAACAGTAGAATATCCAAAGCCAGTGCTGCGTTCGGAAGGCTACGTATCACTGTGTGTGAGCGGAAGGGAATAAGCGTAGCCACATAGCTGAAAGCTAACCATTCCATAGTGCTAACCACGCTGCTGTACGCAAGCTAGACATGAGCAGTGGATAGCAGACACGCAAGAAAATTAAACCACTTCCACACAAGCTGTCTATGCAGAATACTAAAATAAACTGGCAGGACAAAATTCCAGACAGCGAAGTCCTCACAAGAGCAAAGATCCCAAGCGTCAACACCCTGTTGTAGAAGGCCAAAGTGAGATGGGTCGGTCACGTTGCTCGAATGTCTGATAAATGCATCCCAAAACAGTTGATGTACGGCGAAATTAAAGAGGGCAGACGCTATGTTGGAGGACAGAAAAACGCTTTAAAACGTTCTTAAAGTGTCTCCGAAATGCTTCGATATAGACACCACGTCCTGGAAATCCCTTGCGCAATATCACCAAATGGTTGGGGCATGTGAGAAGAATGAAACTTATCGCATACCAAAACAAATGTTGTTCTGTGAACTTTCGGAGGGAAAGAGGCACCAGGGCAGACTACTGCTCAGATATAAAGATGTCTGCAAAGCCACAATGAAAAACTGTTATATAGATCCCAGCACATGGGAAGGGACTAGCTGATGACAGAGTTGTATGGAAAGCCAAATTACGAAAGGGCGCAGAGTCTTTTGAGAAGAGACTTATGTATGAGCTGAACGACAAGAGAGAAAAGCGAAAACTCAGAAGTTGTCACAGTAAAACACCTGCCAATTGACCGCCTGTAAAGACGAAAAGGGCCATATATATATTGATGTGGATTCTGATTATCTTCTAATGTATATTGATGTAAACAAAAAATAATTTTATATATATATTGATGTAAAACAATGATATGTATTGTCACCAGACCTGTTCTCACTGTATTGTGAAAAAATATTAAATCTATATATAAATGATATTGCTCGAATAGCTGTATGAGGACATAAAATAAATAACCTGGGATACGCAGATGATAATGTCTTAATAGCAAGAAATGAAATAGAACTCCAGAAACTAGTTGACAAGGTTGTGACAGAAAGTAACAACAAAGGACTCAGTTTGAGTATTAATAAGACAGAAGTTATGATCGTATAAAAAAAAAAGCAGACTCCGACAAAACTCACCATCACAGTAAGTGGGACGGAGCTAAGACAAGTACAGCAATTTAAATACCTCGGAGTCCTGGTAACATCAGATAGCAGATGCAGATTAAAAATAAAGGGCAGAATAGGGTAAGCCAAAGCAATGTTTCAGAAAATGAGAAGCATAATATGCAAAAGTCATTACCAACGGAGGTCAGAATGAGAGTTATACAGTTCTACATAGAATCAATACTTACATACGGAACCGAGTCATGGGCAATAAACTAACAGATCGGAAAATCTCTGAGGACCACAGAGATGTGGTTTTACAGAAGAATGATGAGTATTCCATGGACTGCTAAAATGACTAACTCAACTAGGGGTAGTTGAATGAGGCCAAGACACAGAGAAAGCTTATTATCAATAAAAGAAAGAGGCAATCATTATTTTTCGGAAATGTGATGAGAAAGGGAGGTTTAGAACACATTGTGACAACCGGTTAAATCGAAGGGAGACGAGACATATGATAACAGAGAGAGAGAGAAAAGTTTTGGAAAGAGTGACTTCATGGCACAGAAGAACGTCAACATCTGAGATGATATCTTACACTGGAGACAGAGATTTGTGGAGATACATGATCGCCTACGTCAGCCGGTACCTGATGATGAAGAATGACGTAAAATAGGCATTAAGTTTTGATGTACATTTGATGTAAAACTATTGTAATTTTGATGTGTATTTGATGTAAAACTATAGTAATTTTGATGTGTATTTGATGTAAAACTATAGTAATTTTGATGTATATTACTGTGAAATATAGTCTAATTTTTTATGATTATTGCTGTAAAATTTACTCACTAACTTTTGATATTACCCAGTGGCAGCGTATGGGTGTGAAGCATGGACATTTAACAAGGCAGTTGAAAAACATATATGTGCTTTTGAAATAAGTGTTACAGAATATTCATCATGACAGAGAAGAGAACAAATAGATCTATCCAGAAAGAACTCAAATTCAAATAAAATTGGCTGATGCTACAAATACGAATGAGAACATTGAAGTATTTTGAGCATATAAAAAGACATGAAAGGAGTTGGAGAAGACAATTATGGACAAAGGCATCCCGGTAAAGAGGACAAGATGAAGACCAGGGAAAAGATGTATTCATGATGTAACTGATGATTTGAGCATGACAGATGCAGAAACGGGACACGTGGCCTATGAGAGAGAGAAATTCCGAAGGACTGTTGGGGTGGCAATGTTTTGTTAAGGATAAGCTATTTGATTATGATGTACTACATAATCGCTAACATTTGATGTATACTGATGTAGCATTTAAGTTTAGTTTAGTCGTCAGATTATCATCACGGCGAACCAATCAGTCCATAAGTGCTCCGATCTCCCCCTCAGTATTTCCCTCAGCTTGTGGCGAATAACGACACCGGTTCTTTGTTGGTTTACTATTCTTCTGTGGCTACCAGCATAACGTTCTTGTTTAGCTGCATCACACTTGACTTGAAGTTCTTGCAGTCTGGTTAGTGTTGTAGATTCATCACTATTACATGAATAATATACACGTCCTCTCTCCCATGGATAACATGCATGGATAAGACTTTGATTCCAGCCAAACCATCGCTTAAGTAACCGCCATGATTTCCATAGTGAGACTGCTTGTAGTCACGGCAAAACCACCACTGTCTTCCTTCACAACATCCCCTCCGACCTGAGCAGTGAAAGCCCACGAGCTCCGCACATGTCCAATCACCGAGCCATCTGTATAAATGATTATATCACGCTCAGATGAGTTCTCAGAAATTAATGCCTGCACTACTGCCTCCACGACAAGTGCGTTGTCTTGTCTACATTCTTTATCAAGTTTGATGCATACAGAAAACGATGAATTGATTCCTGTTGGCACTGGTATCCATTCTTCACCGGGATCAATGTCTTCAAGTGTACACACCTGTTCAATACAGTCCTCGGTCTGACTCATCCAAGATTTTCCTCTTTTAATCTATTTCCTTTTGTCTCTTTATTTCCATGTGCAGAGGATGTTGTGTGTCAGCATTGACGCGAAGGTATGCCCGTGCACGGCTCATCAGTGTTCTATATTCCATAGCTGGATAGACAAGAAGATAGCGCATCGCCCTGTACGACGTGTTTTTAGTGCATCCAAGTATGATGCGCATCGCCTCGTTTTGTATTCTTTCCAGTCCTATTTAATTGTCGTATTATCATTTAAAGTATATTGATGTAACATTTGATGTAGCATTTGATGTATATTGATGTAACATGTGATTTATATTGATGTAACATTTTATGTAACATTTGATGTATATTGATGTAACATTTGATATAATATTTGATGTATATTGATGTAACATTTGATTTATATGTATGTAACATTTGATGTAACATTTGATGTATATTGATGTAACATGTGATGTATATTGATGTAACATTTGATTTATATGGATGTAACATTTGATGTATATTGATGTAATATTTGATTTATATGGATGTAATATTTGATGTAACATTTGATGTATATTAATGTAGCATTTAACTATATTGATGTAACATTTGATGTATATGAATGTAGCATTAAGGTATATTGATGTAGCATTAAAGTATATTGATGTAACATTTGATGTACATTGATGTAGCATTAATATATATTGATGTAGCATTAAAGTATATTGATGTAACATTTGATGTACATTGATGTAACATTTGATGTATATTGAAGTAACATTTGATGCACATCGTTGTAGATTAATATTAAACAGTTTGTTACTGAACTAGCATCTTCATGTTATTTATTTTCTCTAATCTTGTTTTATCTCACAGTGTAAGGGTAAGAAGAGATTTCTAGAACTGGCTTTTGTGTACACTTCTCTAATCTTGTTTTATCTCACAGTGTCAGGGTAAAAAGAGATTTCTAGAACTGGCTTTTGTGTACACTTCTCTAATCTTGTTTTATCTCACAGTGTCAGAGTTAGAAGAGATTTCTAGAACTGGCTTTTGTATGCACTTCTCTAATCTTGTTTTATCTCACAGAGTCAGGGTAAGAAGAGATTTCTAGAACTGGTTTTTGTGTGCACTTCTCTAATCTTGTTTTATCTCACAGTGTAAGGGTAAGAAGAGATTTATAGAACTGGCTTTTGTGTGCACTTCTCTAATCTTGTTTTATCTCACAGTGTAAGGGTAAGAAGAGATTTATAGAACTGGATTTTGTATACACTTCTCTAATCTTGTTTTATCTCACAGTGTCAGGGTAAGAAGAGATTTCTAGAACTGGCTTTTGTGTACACTTCTCTAATCTTGTTTTATCTCACAGTGTCAGAGTAAGAAGAGATTTCTAGAACTGGTTTTTGTGTGCACTTCTCTAATCTTGTTTTATCTCACAGTGTCAACTTAAGAAGAGATTTCTAGAACTGGCTTTTGTATGCACTTCACTAATCTTGTTTTATCTCACAGAGTCAGGGTAAGAAGAGATTTCTAGAACTGGTTTTTGTGTGCACTTCTCTAATCTTGTTTTATCTCACAGTGTAAGGGTAAGAAGAGATTTATAGAACTGGATTTTGTGTGCACTTCTCTAATCTTGTTTTATCTCACAGAGTCAGGGTAAGAAGAGATTTCTAGAACTGGTTTTTGTGTGCACTTCTCTAATCTTGTTTTATCTCACCGTGTCAGGGTAAGAAGAGATTTCTAGAACTGGCTTTTGTGTGCACTTCTCTAATCTTGTTTTATCTCACAGAGTCAGGGTAAGAAGAGATTTCTAGAACTGGCTTTTGTGTGCACTTCTCTAATCTTGTTTTATCTCAAGTGTCATGGTAAGAAGAGATTTCTAGAACTGGCTTTTGTGTGCACTTCTCTAATCTTGTTTTATCTCAAGTGTCAGGGTAAGAAGAGATTTCTAGAACTGGCTTTTGTGTACATTTATCTAATCTTGTTTTATCTCACAGTGTCAGGGTAAGAAGAGATTTCTAGAACTGGCTTTTGTGTACACTTCTCTAATCTTGTTTTATCTCACAGTGTCAGGGTAAGAAGAGATTTCTAGAACTGGCTTTTGTGTGTACTTCTCTAATCTTGTTTTATCTCACAGAGTCAGGGTAAGAAGATATTTATAGAACTGGTTTTTGTGTGCACTTCTCTAATCTTGTTTTATCTCACAGTGTCAGCGTAAGAAGAGATTTCTAGAACTGGCTTTTGTGTGCACTTCTCTAATCTTGTTTTATCACACAGTGTCAACTTAAGAAGAGATTTCTAGAACTGGCTTTTGTATGCACTTCTCTAATCTTGTTTTATCTCACAGTGTCATGGTAAGAAAAGATTTCTAGAACTGGCTTTTGTGTGCACTTCTCTAATCTTGTTTTATCTCAAGTGTCAGGGTAAGAAGAGATTTCTAGAACTGGCTTTTGTGTGCACTTCTCTAATCTTGTTTTATCTCACAGTGTAAGGGTAAGAAGAGATTTATAGAACTGGATTTTTGTGTGCACTTCTCTAATCTTGTTTTATCTCACAGAGTCAGGGTAGGAAGAGATTTCTAGAACTGGTTTTTGTGTGCACTTCTCTAATCTTGTTTTATCTCACCGTGTCAGGGTAAGAAGAGATTTCTAGAACTGGCTTTTGTGTGCACTTCTCTAATCTTGTTTTATCTCACAGTGTCAACTTAAAAAGAGATTTCTAGAACTCGCTTTTGTATACACTTCTCTAATCTTGTTTTATCTCACAGTGTCAGGGTAAGAAGAGATTTCTAGAACTGGCTTTTGTGTGCACTTCTCTAATCTTGTTTTATCTCACAGAGTCAGGGTAAGAAGAGATTTCTAGAACTGGCTTTTGTGTGCACTTCTCTAATCTTGTTTTATCTCAAGTGTCATGTTAAGAAGAGATTTCTAGAACTGGCTTTTGTGTGCACTTCTCTAATCTTGTTTTATCTCACAGTGTCAACTTAAGAAGAGATTTCTAGAACTGGCTTTTGTATGCACTTCACTAATCTTGTTTTATCTCACAGAGTCAGGGTAAGAAGAGATTTCTAGAACTGGGTTTTGTGTGCACTTCTCTAATCTTGTTTTATCTCACAGTGTAAGGGTAAGAAGAGATTTATAGAACTGGATTTTTGTGTGCACTTCTCTAATCTTGTTTTATCTCACAGAGTCAGGGTAAGAAGAGATTTCTAGAACTGGTTTTTGTGTGCACTTCTCTAATCTTGTTTTATCTCACCGTGTCAGGGTAAGAAGAGATTTCTAGAACTGGCTTTTGTGTGCACTTCTCTAATCTTGTTTTATCTCACAGAGTCAGGGTAAGAAGAGATTTCTAGAACTGGCTTTTGTGTGCACTTCTCTAATCTTGTTTTATCTCAAGTGTCATGGTAAGAAGAGATTTCTAGAACTGGCTTTTGTGTGCACTTCTCTAATCTTGTTTTATCTCAAGTGTCAGGGTAAGAAGAGATTTCTAGAACTGGCTTTTGTGTACATTTATCTAATCTTGTTTTATCTCACAGTGTCAGGGTAAGAAGAGATTTCTAGAACTGGCTTTTGTGTACACTTCTCTAATCTTGTTTTATCTCACAGTGTCAGGGTAAGAAGAGATTTCTAGAACTGGCTTTTGTGTGTACTTCTCTAATCTTGTTTTATCTCACAGAGTCAGGGTAAGAAGATATTTATAGAACTGGTTTTTGTGTGCACTTCTCTAATCTTGTTTTATCTCACAGTGTCAGCGTAAGAAGAGATTTCTAGAACTGGCTTTTGTGTGCACTTCTCTAATCTTGTTTTATCACACAGTGTCAACTTAAGAAGAGATTTCTAGAACTGGCTTTTGTATGCACTTCTCTAATCTTGTTTTATCTCACAGTGTCATGGTAAGAAAAGATTTCTAGAACTGGCTTTTGTGTGCACTTCTCTAATCTTGTTTTATCTCAAGTGTCAGGGTAAGAAGAGATTTCTAGAACTGGCTTTTGTGTGCACTTCTCTAATCTTGTTTTATCTCACAGTGTAAGGGTAAGAAGAGATTTATAGAACTGGATTTTTGTGTGCACTTCTCTAATCTTGTTTTATCTCACAGAGTCAGGGTAGGAAGAGATTTCTAGAACTGGTTTTTGTGTGCACTTCTCTAATCTTGTTTTATCTCACCGTGTCAGGGTAAGAAGAGATTTCTAGAACTGGCTTTTGTGTGCACTTCTCTAATCTTGTTTTATCTCACAGTGTCAACTTAAAAAGAGATTTCTAGAACTCGCTTTTGTATACACTTCTCTAATCTTGTTTTATCTCACAGTGTCAGGGTAAGAAGAGATTTCTAGAACTGGCTTTTGTGTGCACTTCTCTAATCTTGTTTTATCTCACAGAGTCAGGGTAAGAAGAGATTTCTAGAACTGGCTTTTGTGTGCACTTCTCTAATCTTGTTTTATCTCAAGTGTCATGTTAAGAAGAGATTTCTAGAACTGGCTTTTGTGTGCACTTCTCTAATCTTGTTTTATCTCAAGTGTCAGGGTAAGAAGAGATTTCTAGAACTGGCTTTTGTGTGAGCTTCTCTAATCTTGTTTTATCTCACAGTGTCAGGGTAAGAAGAGATTTCTAGAACTGGCTTTTGTGTACACTTCTCTAATCTTGTTTTATCTCACAGTGTCAGGGTAAGAAGAGATTTCTAGAACTGGCTTTTGTGTGTACTTCTCTAATCTTGTTTTATCTCACAGAGTCAGGGTAAGAAGATATTTATAGAACTGGTTTTGTGTGCACTTCTCTAATCTTGTTTTATCTCACAGTGTCAGCGTAAGAAGAGATTTCTAGAACTGGCTTTTGTGTGCACTTCTCTAATCTTGTTTTATCTCACAGTGTCAGGGTAAGAAAAGATTTCTAGAACTGGCTTTTGTGTGCACTTCTCTAATCTTGTTTTATCTCACAGTGTCAGGGTAAGAAGAGATTTCTAGAACTGGCTTTTGTGTGCACTTCTCTAATCTTGTTTTATCTCACAGTGTCAGGGTAAGAAGAGATTTCTAGAACTGGCTTTTGTGTGCACTTCTCTAATCTTGTTTTATCTCACAGTGTCAGGGTAAGAAAAGATTTCTAGAACTGGCTTTTGTGTGCACTTCTCTAATCTTGTTTTATCTCAAGTGTCAGGGTAAGAAGAGATTTCTAGAACTGGCTTTTGTGTGCACTTCTCTAATCTTGTTTTATCTCACAGTGTCAACTTAAAAAGAGATTTCTAGAACTCGCTTTTGTATACACTTCTCTAATCTTGTTTTATCTCACAGTGTCAGGGTAAGAAGAGATTTCTAGAACTGGCTTTTGTGTGCACTTCTCTAATCTTGTTTTATCTCAAGTGTCAGGGTAAGAAGAGATTTCTAGAACTGGCTTTTGTGTGCACTTCTCTAATCTTGTTTTATCTCAAGTGACAGGGTAAGAAGAGATTTCTAGAACTGGCTTTTGTGTGAGCTTCTCTAATCTTGTTTTATCTCACAGTGTCAGGGTAAGAAGAGATTTCTAGAACTGGCTTTTGTGTACACTTCTCTAATCTTGTTTTATCTCACAGTGTCAGGGTAAGAAGAGATTTCTAGAACTGGCTTTTGTGTGTACTTCTCTAATCTTGTTTTATCTCACAATGTCAACTTAAAAAGAGATTTCTAGAACTGGCTTTTGTATGCCCTTCTCTAATCTTGTTTTATCTCGCAGAGTCAGGGTAAGAAGATATTTATAGAACTGGTTTTTGTGTGCACTTCTCTAATCTTGTTTTATCTCACAGTGTCAGCGTAAGAAGAGATTTCTAGAACTGGCTTTTGTGTGCACTTCTCTAATCTTGTTTTATCTCACAGTGTCAACTTAAGAAGAGATTTCTAGAACTGGCTTTTGTATGCACTTCTCTAATCTTGTTTTATCTCAAGTGTCAGGGTAAGAAGAGATTTCTAGAACTGGCTTTTGTGTGCACTTCTCTAATCTTGTTTTATCTCAAGTGTCAGGGTAAGAAGAGATTTCTAGAACTGGCTTTTGTGTACACTTCTCTAATCTTGTTTTATCTCACAGTGTCAGGGTAAGAAGAGATTTCTAGAACTGGCTTTTGTGTGAGCTTCTCTAATCTTGTTTTATCTCACAGTGTCATGGTAAGAAGAGATTTCTAGAACTGGCTTTTGTGTACACTTCTCTAATCTTGTTTTATCTCACAGTGTCAGGGTAAGAAGAGATTTCTAGAACTGGCTTTTGAGTGTACTTCTCTAATCTTGTTTTATCTCACAATGTCAACTTAAAAAGAGATTTCTAGAACTGGCTTTTGTATGCCCTTCTCTTCTTCTTTTGTCGTCACACTGCTACCGGGTTGTTGCCCAGTGTCGTGGTTTTCTGTTTTTGTCTTGCGCTGTTCTGGTGGCTTGTGTGATTGTTATCTTTGCTCTTTCACAGGATTCTGCTACGCCATCTAACCATCTTTTCCGTGGTCTTCCTCTTGCCTTCTTTCCCGATGTTCTGTTGTAGAAGACTCTGTATACTGTGGAGTTTGGATGCATTCTTATTAAGTGGCCAAACCACTTCATTCTTTGTTTATCTATATAATTCAAGCACGGTTTTGTGCCAACTTTCTTTCTTATGCTGATGTTGGTGATTCTGTCTTTTCTTGTGTTGTTGGTAACTTTTCTCAGGCAACGCATTTCACATGTAGTTATTTTTGTGACTGCGCTTTGCTCAATGTCCATGTTTGGCTCTGGTAACACAAAGTAGGTATAAAAATGCTGTTGATCATTTGTTTCTTAGCTGCCTGTGAAATTTTGGGTGCCTTAACAATGGGGCTAGCTGGTAGGTTACAGCATTTGCTTTTGTACTCTAGCCTCTATCTCTCTATCTAGTTTTCCGTCTTCTGTGAATATGCTTCCTAAGTATTTGAATTCTTTCACTTGGTTTATTTTAGTGCATTGACATGGATGTCTAGATTATTATGTTTTCTTCCCATATTCATTATTTCTGTTTTAGTGTTGTTGATTTTCATGTCATGTTTCACACAATTATTGTTCAAAGTGTCAATATGATGTTGTAGATCTTGTTCATTTTGATGTATCAGGCACTGATCATCTGCAAAAAGCAGTTCATTTATTTCATCATTATCTGAATTCGACTCTTGAGTTATTTTATCCATATATGCGATAAAGAGTAGTGGTGAAAGGACACAACCTTGTCTAAAACCTGATGTAATGGAGAACCAGTCGGTCATTCCTTCTGTAGTTCTTACTGTACTCTGGCTATCTTGATATAAGGCCATGATGTTACCTAATAGTTGTCCTTGGACGCCATATTCTTCAAGGATCTTCCATAGTTTGCACCTGTTTACTCTATCAAATGCCTTTCTTGGTCTATAAATATAAGCTGTTTACTTTGATGCCTTCTCTAATCTTGTTTTATCTCACAGAGTCAGGTAAGAAGATATTTATAGAACTGGTTTTGTGTGCACTTCTCTAATCTTGTTTTATCTCACAGTGTCAGCGTAAGAAGAGATTTCTAGAACTGGCTTTTGTGTGCACTTCTCTAATCTTGTTTTATCTCACAGTGTCAACTTAAGAAGAGATTTCTAGAACTGGCTTTTGTATGCACTTCTCTAATCTTGTTTTATCTCACAGTGTCATGGTAAGAAAAGATTTCTAGAACTGGCTTTTGTGTGCACTTCTCTAATCTTGTTTTATCTCAATTGTCAGGGTAAGAAGAGATTTCTAGAACTGGCTTTTGTGTGCACTTCTCTAATCTTGTTTTATCTCACAGTGTCAACTTAAAAAGAGATTTCTAGAACTCGCTTTTGTATACACTTCTCTAATCTTGTTTTATCTCACAGTGTCAGGAGTAGAAGAGATTTCTAGAACTGGCTTTTGTGTGCACTTCTCTAATCTTGTTTTATCTCAAGTGTCATGGTAAGAAGAGATTTCTAGAACTGGCTTTTGTGTGCACTTCTCTAATCTTGTTTTATCTCAAGTGACAGGGTAAGAAGAGATTTCTAGAACTGGCTTTTGTGTGAGCTTTCTAATCTTGTTTTATCTCACAATGTCAACTAAAAGAGATTTCTAGAACTGGCTTTTGTATGCCTTCTCTAATCTTGTTTTATCTCACAGAGTCAGGTAAGAAGATATTTATAGAACTGGTTTTGTGTGCACTTCTCTAATCTTGTTTTATCTCACAGTGTCAGCGTAAGAAGAGATTTCTAGAACTGGCTTTTGTATGCACTTCTCTAATCTTGTTTTATCTCACAGTGTCAACTTAAGAAGAGATTTCTAGAACTGGCTTTTGTGTGCACTTCTCTAATCTTGTTTTATCTCAAGTGTCAGGGTAAGAAGAGATTTCTAGAACTGGTTTTTGTGTGCACTTCTCTAATCTTGTTTTATCTCACAGTGTCAGGGTAAGAAGAGATTTCTAGAACTGGCTTTTGTGTGCACTTTTCTAATCTTGTTTTATCTCAGTGTCAGGTAAGAAGATATTTCTAGAACTGGCTTTTGTGTGCCTTCTCTAATCTTGTTTTATCTCACAGTGTCAGGGTAAGAAGAGATTTCTAGAACTGGCTTTTGTGTGCACTTTTCTAATCTTGTTTTATCTCACAGTGTCAGGGTAAGAAGATATTTCTAGAACTGGCTTTTGTGTGCGCTTTTCTAATCTTGTTTTATCTCACAGTGTCAACTTAAGAAGAGATTTCTAGAACGGGCTTTTGTATGCACTTCTCTAATCTTGTTTTATCTCACAGTGTCAGGTAAAGAGATTTCTAGAACTGGCTTTTGTGTACACTTCTCTAATCTTGTTTTATCTCACAGTGTCAGGGTAAGAAGAGATTTATAGAACTGGATTTTTGTGTGCACTTCTCTAATCGTGTTTTATCTCACAGTGCCAGGGTAAGAAGATATTTATAGAACTGGTTTTTGTGTGCACTTCTCTAATCTTGTTTTATCTCACAGTGTCAACTTAAGAAGAGATTTCTAGAACTGGCTTTTGTATGCACTTCTCTAATCTTGTTTTATCTTACAGTGTCATGGTAAGAAAAGATTTCTAGAACTGGCTTTTGTGGGCACTTCTCTAATCTTGTTTTATCTCAAGTGTCAGGGTAAGAAGAGATTTCTAGAACTGGCTTTTGTGTGCACTTCTCTAATCTTGTTTTATCTCAAGTGTCAGGGTAAGAAGAGATTTCTAGAACTGGTTTTTGTGTGCACTTCTCTAATCTTGTTTTATCTCACAGTGTCAGGGTAAGAAGAGATTTCTAGAACTGGCTTTTGTGTGTACTTTTCTAATCTTGTTTTATCTCACAGTGTCAGGATAAGAAGAGATTTCTAGAACTGGTTTTTGTGTGCACTTTTCTAATCTTGTTTTATCTCACAGTGTCAGGATAAGAAGAGATTTCTAGAACTGGCTTTTGTGTGAGCTTTCTAATCTTGTTTTATCTCACAGTGTCAGGATAAGAAGAGATTTCTAGAACTGGTTTTTGTGTGTACTTCTCTAATCTTGTTTTATCTCACAATGTCAACTTAAAAAGAGATTTCTAGAACTGGCTTTTGTATGCACTTCTCTAATCTTGTTTTATCTCACAGAGTCAGGGTAAGAAGAGATTTATAGAACTGGTTTTGTGTGCACTTCTCTAATCTTGTTTTATCTCACAGTGTCAGCGTAATAAGAGATTTCTAGAACTGGCTTTTGTATGCACTTCTCTAATCTTGTTTTATCTCACAGTGTCATGGTAAGAAAAGATTTCTAGAACTGGCTTTGTGTGACTTCTCTAATCTTGTTTTATCTCAAGTGTCAGGGTAAGAAGAGATTTCTAGAACTGGCTTTTGTGTGCACTTCTCTAATATTGTTTTATCTCAAGTGTCAGGGTAAGAAGAGATTTCTAGAACTGGCTTTTGTGTACACTTCTCTAATCTTGTTTTATCTCACAGTACCAGGGTAAGAAGAGATTTCTAGAACTGGGTTTTGTGTGCACTTCTCTAATCTTGTTTTATCTCACAGTGTCATGGTAAGAAGAGATTTCTAGAACTGGCTTTTGTGTGCACTTTTCTAATCTTGTTTTATCTCACAGTGTCAGGGTAAGAAGATATTTCTAGAACTGGCTTTTGTGTGCACTTCTCTAATCTTGTTTTATCTCACAGTGTCAGGGTAAGAAGAGATTTCTAGAACGGGCTTTTGTATGCACTTCTCTAATCTTGTTTTATCTCACAGTGTCAGGGTAAAAAGAGATTTCTAGAACTGGCTTTTGTGTACACTTCTCTAATCTTGTTTTATCTCACAGTGTCATGGTAAGAAGAGATTTCTAGAACTGGATTTTTGTGTGCACTTCTCTAATCGTGTTTTATCTCACAGTGCCAGGGTAAGAAGAGATTTCTAGAACTGGCTTTTGTGTGCACTTCTCTAATCTTGTTTTATCTCACAGTGTCCGGGTAAGAAGAGATTTCTAGAACTGGCTTTTGTGTACACTTCTCTAATCTTGTTTTATCTCACAGTGTCAACTTAAGAAGAGATTTCTAGAACGGGCTTTTGCATGCACTTCTCTAATCTTGTTTTATCTCACAGTGTCAGGGTAAAAAGAGATTTCTAGAACTGGCTTTTGTGTGCACTTCTCTAATCTTGTTTTATCTCACAGTGTCATCTTAAGAAGAGATTTCTAGAACGGGCTTTTGTATGCACTTCTCTAATCTTGTTTTATCTCACAGTGTCAACTTAAAAAGAGATTTCTAGAACTGGCTTTTGTATACACTTCTCTAATCTTGTTTTATCTCACAGTGTCAGGGTAAGAAGAGATTTCTAGAACTGGCTTTTGTGTGCACTTCTCTAATCTTGTTTTATCTCAAGTGTCAGGGTAAGAAGAGATTTCTAGAACTGGCTTTTGTGTGCACTTCTCTAATCTTGTTTTATCTCAAGTGACAGGGTAAGAAGAGATTTCTAGAACTGGCTTTTGTGTGAGCTTCTCTAATCTTGTTTTATCTCACAGTGTCAGGGTAAGAAGAGATTTCTAGAACTGGCTTTTGTGTACACTTCTCTAATCTTGTTTTATCTCACAGTGTCATGGTAAGAAGAGATTTCTAGAACTGGCTTTTGTGTGTACTTCTCTAATCTTGTTTTATCTCACAATGTCAACTTAAAAAGAGATTTCTAGAACTGGTTTTTGTGTGCACTTCTCTAATCTTGTTTTATCTCACAGTGTAAGGGTAAGAAGAGATTTATAGAACTGGATTTTGTGTGCACTTCTCTAATCTTGTTTTATCTCACAGAGTCAGGGTAAGAAGAGATTTCTAGAACTGGTTTTTGTGTGCACTTCTCTAATCTTGTTTTATCTCACCGTGTCAGGGTAAGAAGAGATTTCTATAACTGGCTTTTGTATGCACTTCTCTAATCTTGTTTTATCTCACAGTGTCAGGGTAAGAAGAGATTTCTATAACTGGCTTTTGTATGCACTTCTCTAATCTTGTTTTATCTCACAGTGTCAGGGTAAGAAGAGATTTCTAGAACTGGCTTTTGTATGCGCTTCTCTAATCTTGTTTTATCTCACAGTGTCAGGGTAAGAAGAGATTTCTAGAACTGGCTTTTGTGTGCACTTCTCTAATCTTGTTTTATCTCACAGTGTCAGGGTAAGAAGAGATTTCTAGAACTGGCTTTTGTGTACACTTCTCTAATCTTGTTTTATCTCACAGTGTCAGAGTAAGAAGAGATTTCTAGAACTGGTTTTTGTGTGCACTTCTCTAATCTTGTTTTATCTCACAGAGTCAGGGTAAGAAGAGATTTCTAGAACTGGGTTTTGTGTGCACTTCTCTAATCTTGTTTTATCTCACAGTGTAAGGGTAAGAAGAGATTTATAGAACTGGATTTTTGTGTGCACTTCTCTAATCTTGTTTTATCTCACAGTGTCAGGGTAAGAAGAGATTTCTAGAACTGGCTTTTGTGTGCACTTCTCTAATCTTGTTTTATCTCACAGTGTCAGGGTAAGAAGAGATTTCTAGAACTGGCTTTTGTGTACGCTTCTCTAATCTTGTTTTATCTCACAGTGTCAACTTAAAAAGAGATTTCTAGAACTGGCTTTTGTATGCACTTCTCTAATCTTGTTTTATCTCACAGTGTCAGGGTAAGAAGAGATTTCTAGAACTGGCTTTTGTGTGCACTTCTCAAATCTTGTTTTATCTCACAGTGTCAACTTAAAAAGAGATTTCTAGAACTGGCTTTTGTATGCACTTCTCTAATCTTGTTTTATCTCACAGTGTCATGGTAAGAAAAGATTTCTAGAACTGGCTTTTGTGTGCACTTCTCTAATCTTGTTTTATCTCAAGTGTCAGGGTAAGAAGAGATTTCTAGAACTGGCTTTTGTGTGCACTTCTCTAATCTTGTTTTATCTCAAGTGACAGGGTAAGAAGAGATTTCTAGAACTGGCTTTTGTGTGAGCTTCTCTAATCTTGTTTTATCTCACAGTGTCAGGGTAAGAAGAGATTTCTAGAACTGGCTTTTGTGTACACTTCTCTAATCTTGTTTTATCTCACAGTGTCAGGGTAAGAAGAGATTTCTAGAACAGGCTTTTGTGTGTACTTCTCTAATCTTGTTTTATCTCACAATGTCAACTTAAAAAGAGATTTCTAGAACTGGGTTTTGTGTGCACTTCTCTAATCTTGTTTTATCTCACAGTGTAAGGGTAAGAAGAGATTTATAGCACTGGATTTTTGTGTGCACTTCTCTAATCTTGTTTTATCTCACAGAGTCAGGGTAAGAAGAGATTTCTAGAACTGGTTTTTGTGTGCACTTCTCTAATCTTGTTTTATCTCACCGTGTCAGGGTAAGAAGAGATTTCTATAACTGGCTTTTGTGTGCACTTCTCTAATCTTGTTTTATCTCACAGTGTCAACTTAAAAAGAGATTTCTAGAATTGGCTTTTGTATACACTTCTCTAATCTTGTTTTATCTCAAGTGTCATGGTAAGAAGAGATTTCTAGAACTGGCTTTTGTGTACACTTCTCTAATCTTGTTTTATCTCACAGTGTCAGGGTAAGAAGAGATTTCTAGAACTGGCTTTTGTGTACACTTCTCTAATCTTGTTTTATCTCAAGTGTCATGGTAAGAAGAGATTTCTAGAACTGGCTTTTGTGTACACTTCTCTAATCTTGTTTTATCTCAAGTGTCATGGTAAGAAGAGATTTCTAGAACTGGCTTTTGTGTACACTTCTCTAATCTTGTTTTATCTCACAGTGTCAGGGTAAGAAGAGATTTATAGAACTGGCTTTTGTGTACACTTCTCTAATCTTGTTTTATCTCACAGTGTCAGGGTAAGAAGAGATTTATAGAACTGGCTTTTGTGTACACTTCTCTAATCTTGTTTTATCTCACAGTGTCAGAGTAAGAAGAGATTTCTAGAACTGGTTTTTGTGTGCACTTCTCTAATCTTGTTTTATCTCACAGTGTCAACTTAAGAAGAGATTTCTAGAACTGGCTTTTGTATGCACTTCTCTAATCTTGTTTTATCTCACAGAGTCAGGGTAAGAAGAGATTTCTAGAACTGGGTTTTGTGTGCACTTCTCTAATCTTGTTTTATCTCACAGTGTAAGGGTAAGAAGAGATTTATAGAACTGGATTTTTGTGTGCACTTCTCTAATCTTGTTTTATCTCACAGAGTCAGGGTAAGAAGAGATTTCTAGAACTGGTTTTTGTGTGCACTTCTCTAATCTTGTTTTATCTCACCGTGTCAGGGTAAGAAGAGATTTCTAGAACTGGCTTTTGTGTGCACTTCTCTAATCTTGTTTTATCTCACAGTGTCAACTTAAAAAGACATTTCTAGAACTCGCTTTTGTATACACTTCTCTAATCTTGTTTTATCTCACAGTGTCAGGGTAAGAAGAGATTTCTAGAACTGGTTTTTGTGTGCACTTCTCTAATCTTGTTTTATCTCAAGTGTCAGGGTAAGAAGAGATTTCTAGAACTGGCTTTTGTGTGCACTTCTCTAATCTTGTTTTATCTCAAGTGTCAGGGTAAGAAGAGATTTCTAGAACTGGCTTTTGTGTGCACTTCTCTAATCTTGTTTTATCTCAAGTGTCAGGGTAAGAAGAGATTTCTAGAACTGGCTTTTGTGTGAGCTTCTCTAATCTTGTTTTATCTCACAGTGTCAGGGTAAGAAGAGATTTCTAGAACTGGCTTTTGTGTACACTTCTCTAATCTTGTTTTATCTCACAGTGTCAGGGTAAGAAGAGATTTCTAGAACTGGCTTTTGTGTGTACTTCTCTAATCTTGTTTTATCTCAGAATGTCAACTTAAAAAGAGATTTCTAGAACTGGCTTTTGTATGCCCTTCTCTAATCTTGTTTTATCTCACAGAGTCAGGGTAAGAAGATATTTATAGAACTGGTTTTTGTGTGCACTTCTCTAATCTTGTTTTATCTCACAGTGTCAACTTAAGAAGAGATTTCTAGAACTGGCTTTTGTATGCACTTCTCTAATCTTGTTTTATCTCACAGTGTCATGGTAAGAAAAGATTTCTAGAACTGGCTTTTGTGTGCACTTTTCTAATCTTGTTTTATCTCACAGTGTCAGGGTAAGAAGAGATTTCTAGAACTGGGTTTTGTGTGCACTTCTCTAATCTTGTTTTATCTCACAGTACCAGGGTAAGAAGAGATTTCTAGAACTGGCTTTTGTGTGTACTTCTCTAATCTTGTTTTATCTCACAGTGTCAACTTAAGAAGAGATTTCTAGAACTGGCTTTTGTATGCACTTCTCTAATCTTGTTTTATCTCACAGTGTCATGGTAAGAAAAGATTTCTAGAACTGGCTTTTGTGTGCACTTTTCTAATCTTGTTTTATCTCAAGTGTCAGGGTAAGAAGAGATTTCTAGAACTGGCTTTTGTGTGCACTTCTCTAATCTTCTTTTATCTCACAGTGTCAACTTAAAAGAGATTTCTAGAACTCACTTTTGTATACACTTTCTAATCTTGTTTTATCTCACAGTGTCAGGGTAAGAAGAGATTTCTAGAACTGGCTTTTGTGTGCACTTCTCTAATCTTGTTTTATCTCAAGTGTCAGGGTAAGAAGAGATTTCTAGAACTGGCTTTTGTGTGCACTTCTCTAATCTTGTTTTATCTCAAGTGACAGGGTAAGAAGAGATTTCTAGAACTGGCTTTTGTGTGAGCTTCTCTAATCTTGTTTTATCTCACAGTGTCAGGGTAAGAAGAGATTTCTAGAACTGGCTTTTGTGTACACTTCTCTAATCTTGTTTTATCTCACAGTGTCAGGGTAAGAAGAGATTTCTAGAACTGGCTTTTGTGTGTACTTCTCTAATCTTGTTTTATCTCACAATGTCAACTTAAAAAGAGATTTCTAGAACTGGCTTTTGTATGCCCTTCTCTAATCTTGTTTTATCTCACAGAGTCAGAAGATATTTATAGAACTGGTTTTGTGTGCACTTCTCTAATCTTGTTTTATCTCACAGTGTCAGCGTAAGAAGAGATTTCTAGAACTGGCTTTTGTATGCACTTCTCTAATCTTGTTTTATCTCACAGTGTCAACTTAAGAAGAGATTTCTAGAACTGGCTTTTGTATGCACTTCTCTAATCTTGTTTTATCTCACAGTGTCATGGTAAAAAAAGGTTTCTTGAACTGGCTTTTGTGTGCACTTCTCTAATCTTGTTTTATCTCAAGTGTCAGGGTAAGAAGAGATTTCTAGAACTGGCTTTTGTGTGCACTTCTCTAATCTTGTTTTATCTCAAGTGTCAGGGTAAGAAGAGATTTCTAGAACTGGTTTTTGTGTGCACTTCTCTAATCTTGTTTTATCTCACAGTGTCAGGGTAAGAAGATATTTCTAGAACTGGCTTTTGTGTGCGCTTTTCTAATCTTGTTTTATCTCACAGTGTCAACTTAAGAAGAGATTTCAGAACGGGCTTTGTATGCACTTCTCTAATCTTGTTTTATCTCACAGTGTCAGGGTAAAAAGAGATTTCTAGAACTGGCTTTTGTGTACACTTCTCTAATCTTGTTTTATCTCACAGTGTCAGGGTAAGAAGAGATTTCTAGAACTGGCTTTTGTGTGAGCTTCTCTAATCTTGTTTTATCTCACAGTGTCAGGGTAAGAAGAGATTTCTAGAACTGGTTTTTGTGTGTACTTCTCTAATCTTGTTTTATCTCACAATGTCAACTTAAAAAGAGATTTCTAGAACTGGCTTTTGTATGCACTTCTCTAATCTTGTTTTATCTCAAGTGTCAGGGTAAGAAGAGATTTCTAGAACTGGCTTTTGTGTGCACTTCTCTAATCTTGTTTTATCTCAAGTGTCAGGATAGAGAGATTTCTAGAACTGGCTTTTGTGTGAGCTTCGCTAATCTTGTTTTATCTCACAGTGTCAGGGTAAGAAGAGATTTCTAGAACTGGCTTTTGTGTACACTTCTCTAATCTTGTTTTATTTCACAGTACCAGGGTAAGAAGAGATTTCTAGAACTGGTTTTTGTGTGCACTTCTCTAATCTTGTTTTATCTCACAGTGTCAGGGTAAGAAGAGATTTCTAGAACTGGCTTTTGTGTGCACTTTTCTTATCTTGTTTTATCTCACAGTGTCAGGGTAAGAAGATATTTCTAGAACTGGCTTTTGTGTGCGCTTCTCTAATCTTGTTTTATCTCACAGTGTCAACTTAAGAAGAGATTTCTAGAACTGGCTTTTGTGTGCGCTTCTCTAATCTTGTTTTATCTCACAGTGTCAACTTAAGAAGAGATTTCTAGAAAGGGCTTTTGTATGCACTTCTCTAATCTTATTTTATCTCACAGTGTCAGGGTAAAAAGAGATTTCTAGAACTGGTTTTTGTGTACACTTCTCTAATCTTGTTTTATCTCACAGTGTCAGGGTAAGAAGAGATTTATAGAACTGGATTTTTGTGTGCACTTCTCTAATCGTGTTTTATCTCACAGTGCCAGGGTAAGAAGATATTTATAGAACTGGTTTTTGTGTGCACTTCTCTAATCTTGTTTTATCTCACAGTGTCAACTTAAGAAGAGATTTCTAGAACTGGCTTTTGTATGCACTTCTCTAATCTTGTTTTATCTCACAGTGTCATGGTAAGAAAAGATTTCTAGAACTGGCTTTTGTGTGCACTTCTCTAATCTTGTTTTATCTCAAGTGTCAGGGTAAGAAGAGATTTCTAGAACTGGGTTTTGTGTGCACTTCTCTAATCTTGTTTTATCTCACAGTGTCAGGGTAAGAAGATATTTCTAGAACTGGCTTTTGTGTGCGCTTTTCTAATCTTGTTTTATCTCACAGTGTCAACTTAGAAGAGATTTCTAGAACTGGCTTTTGTATGCACTTCTCTAATCTTGTTTTATCTCACAGTGTCAGGGTAAGAAGAGATTTCTAGAACTGGCTTTTGTGTACACTTTCTAATCTTGTTTTATCTCACAGTGTCAGGGTAAGAAGAGATTTCTAGAACTGGCTTTTGTGTGAGCTTCTCTAATCTTGTTTTATCTCACAGTGTCAGGGTAAGAAGAGATTTCTAGAACTGGTTTTTGTGTGTACTTCTCTAATCTTGTTTTATCTCACAATGTCAACTTAAAAAGAGATTTCTAGAACTGGCTTTTGTATGCACTTCTCTAATCTTGTTTTATCTCACAGTGTCAGGGTAAGAAGAGATTTATAGAACTGGTTTTTGTGTGCACTTCTCTAATCTTGTTTTATCTCACAGTGTCAGCGTAATAAGAGATTTCTAGAACTGGCTTTTGTGTGCACTTCTCTAATGTTGTTTTATCTCACAGTGTCAACTTAAGAAGAGATTTCTAGAACTGGCTTTTGTATGCACTTCTCTAATCTTGTTTTATCTCACAGTGTCATGGTAAGAAAAGATTTCTAGAACTGGCTTTTGTGTGCACTTCTCTAATCTTGTTTTATCTCAAGTGTCAGGGTAAGAAGAGATTTCTAGAACTGGCTTTTGTGTGCACTTCTCTAATCTTGTTTTATCTCAAGTGTCAGGGTAAGAAGAGATTTCTAGAACTGGCTTTTGTGTGAGCTTTCTAATCTTGTTTTATCTCACAGTGTCAGGGTAAGAAGAGATTTCTAGAACTGGCTTTTGTGTACACTTCTCTAATCTTGTTTTATCTCACAGTACCAGGGTAAGAAGAGATTTCTAGAACTGGTTTTTGTGTGCACTTCTCTAATCTTGTTTTATCTCACAGTGTCAACTTAAGAAGAGATTTCTAGAACTGGCTTTTGTGTGCGCTTCTCTAATCTTGTTTTATCTCACAGTGTCCGGGTAAGAAGAGATTTCTAGAACTGGCTTTTGTGTACACTTCTCTAATCTTGTTTTATCTCACAGTGTCAACTTAAGAAGAGATTTCTAGAACTGGCTTTTGTGTGCACTTCTCTAATCTTGTTTTATCTCACAGTGTCATGGTAAGAAGAGATTTCTAGAACTGATTTTTGTATGCACTTCTCTAATCTTGTTTTATCTCACAGTGTCAACTTAAGAAGAGATTTCTAGAACGGGCTTTTGTATGCACTTCTCTAATCTTGTTTTATCTCACAGTGTCAGGGTAAGAAAAGATTTCTAGAACTGGATTTTGTGTGCACTTCTCTAATCTTGTTTTATCTCACAGTGTCCGGGTAAGAAGAGATTTCTAGAACTGGCTTTTGTGTACACTTCTCTAATCTTGTTTTATCTCACAGTGTCAGGGTAAGAAGAGATTTCTAGAACTGGCTTTTGTGTACACTTCTCTAATCTTGTTTTATCTCACAGTGTCAGGGTAAGAAGAGATTTTTAGAACTGGCTTTTGTGTGCACTTCTCTAATCTTGTTTTATCTCACAGTGTAAGGGTAAGAAGGGACTTCTAGAACTGCCTTTTGTGTGCGCCTCCTAAATAGTGTTTTTCATCACTTCTGTTATCTCTGAGGTCTACGCTGGATGTGAACTAGCAAAGTTTTGGAAATATTTCAATCTCTCACACAGACACATTTATCATATTTCAATCTCTCACACAGACACATTTATCATATTTCAATCTCTCACACAGACACACATCTTTCATATTTCAATCTCTGTCACAGACACACATCTATCATATTTCAATCTCTCACACAGACACACATGTATCATATTTCAATCTTTCACACAGACACACATCTATCATATTTCAATCTCTCACAGACACACATCTATCATATTTCAATCTCTCACACAGACACACATCTATCATATTTCAATCTCTCACAGACACAAATCTATCATATTTCAATCTCTCACACAGACACACATCTATCATATTTCAATCTCTCACACAGACACACTATCATATTTCAATGACTTTTATCTTCAAATACTTACAGAACATCGGCATCTAAATCTGAGGTTTATGTTCGTCTTTGATTTTATTAAACATCGGATGGATAAAGATTTTTGAGAACGAAGTTTCTTTTCTGTTAAATACAGTTTTCTACCAAGAGTAAAATTATATCTTTTTTTTTGTCTTGAGTCATTGGTTTCCTTCTTGAAATGATTCCAATTGTGTTCATGTTTGAAATACATTGTTTCTGACAATGTGCCAACTGCAAGATTGCAAGTGTTTGGATTGAAGATAGATTAGCTCACGACGTATCAGTAGCTCTCACTTAGTAATGTCCCTTTGTTCCCCCTAGATACCCTTTGTTTACATTCCTGGGCAAGGTTACGAAATGACGACTTTTTGGTAGATTTATATATCGCTTTAACTTCCAGCTGTTGTTAATGTAAAAATACACTATACACTATTGCGTTAAAATATTTTCAAATGTAGCTCTAGGATTTTGTGCAGTATCACTCTGTTATATAATATAATTATGCAGTTATATCTCTATGAACTAGTCACATTCTATCTGACGATGTGCAAATTACAGTAATTACACTGATGGGGTATGTTGTTAATCTTCATTGCAGTAAAAATATGCTGCTACAAAAATATACAAAGTTTAGTTCTTTGACAAGGTAACACATTAACGATACTAAAAATATCTTTTAAAATATTACCGTCTTAAGGTAAAAATAATCGTAGTTCATGGTGTAAGCTAGAACTGAGAGTGAGATCTAAACTAAATTGCGAACTCTTAATTGATGTTAATTGTAATGAGATTTTGTAAATGAAAGAGAAGAAAGATGAAAAATTGTTACAATAGAAATGAAAACGTAATAACACTATAGAATAAAATAATTCAAGAATAAATTAATTTTAAAGAATTCATTTTCATTATAGTGTGGACTGGGGCATAACGCATGGTTGACACATAATACTATGTCATTAGCTGACGAAATATCAATTTGAAAACTCACTATGTCTGGTCATTTATAATAGCTTAAAACTTTCAAAGACAAAGATATATTTATAAAATTACTATTAAATTGCATATATATTTAACATATCTCAACATACCAAAAAGTTATATATATTTAAATCACAATAACATAAATTTACACATCTATTTCCATAAATGCATAAGGATCTAGTTTACTTCTTCATGAAATATGTAATGTTTAAAATAATTAATTTATACTTTCACAATAATACTTTCATTTCTAAATATACTGCTAATGGTAGTTCAAACAAAAATACATATCTCCAAATATTGACAATACACATTTGTAATATAATTATACAATTTTACTAACCCACATTAGTCATGATTAGTAGCCTAGAATTTTAATTCATAATTTACTCATACACACTTGCTCATACACACTTGCTCATACACACTTGATCATACATACTTACTGACATGTAGAATGCTTACCTAAGACATCTCACAAACACACATTACACATATATATATAACTGTTCTAAATTGTTATTTAGACAACTAGACAAAACACAATACAGCAGGGACAAATAAAATTGCACAGCCCAGAGGTCTGCTGTTATTTAAACTTTATGTTTTTCACAGTGAACTTGTGTATTAACAGTTGGATAAGTTTGTAGCAGCTGTGTATTTATGATAAATTTTAATTCTGTAGTTTTATTTCTTATACCCCAAGCTCTTTTCTTTATACCAGCTACCATTGAATGTACAACTTCTCCTCCTTGTTCTCATAAAAAGCCCAACCCAAAACCATTAAGTCTGATCCAGTTTGCACAGTGATGTTCTAGTATGTGTTGTTTTGAAATTATTTTATCTGGAAAATACAGTCTGTATATTGTCATGTAATATTGTATTGTTAATTGTATTTCTGGAACTGTGTCAGCATGCATTGGTCTACTGTGTGAAATGTAATTGTGAACTTTTTCAAATGCTATATTTAATGAGTTTAAAATGTCTCTTGTGATCAATGCAATATTTCTTATATCCTGATTCTGTGTGTACAATTGTGTATGTGTTATGACATCTTCTGTGAGATCTTTATATGCTTCACATGTTAAGTATTTATGACAATGGTTACCAACAAAAGCTCTACT
Organism: Arion vulgaris; assembly: GCA_020796225.1. Classification (NCBI taxonomy): domain Eukaryota; kingdom Metazoa; phylum Mollusca; class Gastropoda; order Stylommatophora; family Arionidae; genus Arion; species Arion vulgaris. Next base: position 41,061,219 of record CM036758.1, read on the forward strand.
ATGATATGCCTGACTCTGTGTGTACAATTGTGTATGTGTTATGACATCTTCTGTGAGATCTTTATAGACTTTATATGTTAAGTATTTATGACAGTGGTTACCAACAAAAGCTCTACTATGATATGCCTGTGGTGTGATTTTGTGTTTGTCTAATACTTTATCTAAATGTGAACACACTGGACCAGACCTACCACACAGTGCTACAAACTCAAGTTCTAATATGGTTGACTGTGTCTTTTTAATCTTACTATTGCATTTTATTTTTTCCTCACTTTCACAAACTAATAAATCTGCATGTAACTTGTTTATTACTAATTTGAACATATCTGCCTGATGCTAATTATTTCCGTATTGTTTTAAATATTGTATGGTGTTTGAACTAGTGTGTTCCTTTTCTATGTTTACCATGATATCTCTGTCTATACTGTCAGCTGCTTTTTCTAAAATTGGAGCATGCAAGAGGGTAATAAATTTGTTTGCTGTTACTATATATTATATATAATTTTTCTGCTGATATGGGATGTAATTAAAGTCACATAACTTGACTGCATAAACAGCATTTAGTTAAGAGCAATTTATTTCAATCCTTATAATATGTTCTATTAATTATTTTTTACTCAACTTACTGTAGCATAATGTTACAGTTCCTAATTAGATCTCCAAAACATAATGTAGTCGGTCGTTGATAATATTCAGATAATGTCTTCTGTCGTCAATGGGATGATTCTATATAGTCACATTCAGCTAGGAATTTATCATTCTAAACTTGATATTCCATAAATATCAACCACCCAGCAGAAATACAGCATAACAGTTTGAAAATTATGCTTAGAATTACCGTTTATCGCTCTGTAAATAACAAAACTATTTTTTAAAGGGTCAGAGAGAACATGACATAGTAGTCTGTGAAAGTTACATCGAAACAAAACAGGGTCGTTCCTCTAGCGATCAAAAGTTTGGAGCTTCAAGATAAGCCCTGACAATAAAACTTGCACACAAGAGAGAGGAATCATTCATCATTTTGAAAATGTATGATTCAGTGACACTATTTGTGGCGATCGTATGAAAATTTGCTGTTTAGTAGCAGTACCTGCTCAACAAGTAGAGGTGTACAAAATAATTGCGGGGCCCTTTGTAATAAATGTCTCGTTATGGGTAGTTTTCCCTTACTAAATGTTTATAAAATATTTTGGTAATATGGAATACTTTAAAGCTTATAATAAATTTCTGAATTTCTGAAAAAACGTGACATACAAGTAGACTGACCTGATTTATTGTACACAGTTTCACAACGCATTCAAAATGGATGCCAGTTATGAACTTTTTTATTACCCAGCATTCAATGCGCGAAGAATGTCTTGGATCTTCCTAAAAGATTGGTCTCTCAATGCAAATGTGACACCGTGAGCTGACTCCAAGTCTGCTGGTTGTAGAGCCAGACACAGAACACACCTTATAGAACACATCAATTTTAAGACAACATTACAAAATGACAACAATTAACATTAAAATAACATGAAACAGTTTGGTAAGCTGTCAAATGTTCCATTTATATCTCTTTATGTCACGTGTATAAATGTTTATATGTATGTAATTTTAAGAAAAAACTAAAGACCTATTTGTATGACTTCCTAATTCAAGGCCATCATCATCAAGTGCCATGTATGCTGGTGATCATAGATATTCACAATCAACTCAGTCGTTAACACTCATCATTATCCTCATCAAAAAGATTATCCTGAGCAGAACTTTTTCATCCTAACAGTCTTTATGAATTTCTCTCGAACTTTCATATGTCAGTATTGAGACCTGCAATAGCATAGTGGTTAAGGCACTTGCTGTGTAGGCATGTGGTCCTGCGATCAATTCCAAAGTGGACATTTTTCCAAATGTTACGAGTCTCGGGTCGATGCAGCTTCAATTAGGAACCAGAGAGATACTGGGAAGTACCAGGCGGTCGTACTGATGTTGATCCCATCACTCGTCTTGGTAGTCAAATAAGCAGATAGTCTCTGTGGCTAAGTTCTTGCTTTGCGTTCCAAAGACCGTGGGCTCGAATCTGAACCACACCATTTTTTTTCAGAGACACCAAGAATTGTTGCCAGAGCTAGAGAGTTTGTGCTTCATACAATACTCTCGGGATGTGGCACCATTTCTACAGGGGAGGGGCGAACTATAAGGTTGTAAAATCTGGAGCAATTAAACCAATATTTGGGCTTCAGGCCTTTTAGAGATACATACCTAACACTGCATCTTTCTTCTTTATATGTTAGTATGGGAAGAATGTTTTCTTCTTTATATGTTAGTATGGGAAGAAAGTTTTCTTCTTTATGTGTTAGTATGGGAAGAATGTTTTTTCTTCTTTATATGTTAGTATGGGAAGAAAGTTTTCTTCTTTATATGTTAGTATGGGAAGAATGTTTTTTCTTCTTTATATGTTAGTATGGGAAGAATGTTGTCTTCTTTATATGTTAGTATGGGAAGAATGTTTTTTCTTCTTTATATGTTAGTATGGGAAGAATGTTTTTTCTTCTTTATATGTTAGTATGGGAAGAATGTTTTTTCTTCTTTATATGTTAGTACGGGAAGAATGTTTTTTCTTCTTTATATGTTAGTATGGGAAGAATGTTGTCTTCTTTATATGTTAGTATGGGAAGAATGTTGTCTTCTTTATATGTTAGTACGGAACTATGGTTGATGGCTACGTCCTGTAAAGAATATGCCACGATTTTCACTTTCATGGGAAGAATGTTTTCAACAAAAACAAATTTAGTAAATATTACCAAGTACTGTTATAATACATTTTTTTTAAAATCTACATTTACTGCCTGTGTTACCGCTTGTTAGAGCGGTTTAGGACATGGGGGACATGAACCTGAGGAATTGCATGGCTAGTGCAGTCACTGCAAAACTGTTCAAGATATGAGTTTTTCTTTATACCTGGCTGAAAAAACTCCTTGGTCTTACCGGGGTTTGAATTTGAGTCTCCCGAATGGGAGCCCACGCTCTAATCCATTTGGCCAGATGCTCTTATGCTACAGAACTGCTAAACCAGTTAACAACCAACAACAAAGTAACATTGTGGTATTGCAGGTAACGAGGCAGCTGACAGACTGGTGAAAGAAGATGCCAAAAAAGACCAATTCCAGATCAGAATCTCACTGAGGGAAGTAAAAACACTTTCCAAGGGGAACTAAACATTTCCACTGAGTCAAATTCTTATTCCACTCTTAACTCTCCTTGAAGCATAAGACATCAACCAATTTCCTCCAACCAGATCTGTCTTGAGCAAGTAAGCTTAGTTCATTCCAGATCTTTTCAGCCTCTTCTCTTTCTCTGTCTACAGTTAGTCTCCATGTCTCTGTAGGTCGCACCTTACCCCTGCCACCTCCAGAATTCCATTTCAAAGCCACATGTTAGTGACTGGTCTCCTGAATTTAGTTAAATAGCGGTCAGAAATTACACACAAAAGTCCACCCTAAAGTTATACACATGGCTACCCTTGTACAAAACTGGGAGTGCCATCGATCGAAGGATTGATGGGGCTTGATAGTTTTATAAACGTTTTCATGTTCCGTTGTACAGGGTCCACCTGGTATGGCACATCTGGGACGGGCCCCATAAAAAAAAAAAAATTTTTAAATAAATAAATAAATAAAGTTATACAGAAACCAACAAAGCACCATGTTTATTCTCCACACAGGATATGGTGGATTACAAGAATGTATCTACAAAATGAAAACTAAACATTTCCACTGAGTCAAATTCTTATTCCACTCTTAACTCTCCTTGAAGCATAAGACATCAACCAATTTCCTCCAACCAGATCTGTCTTGAGCAAGTAGTTAGTTCATTCCAGATCTTTTCAGCCTCTTCTCTTTCTCTGTCTACAGTTAGTCTCCATGTCTCTCTAGGTCGCACCTTACCCCTGCCACCTCCAGAATTCCATTTCAAAGCCACATGTTAGTGACTGGTCTCCTGAATTTAGTTAAATAGCGGTCAGAAATTACACACAAAAGTCCACCCTAAAGTTATACACATGGCTACCCTTGTACAAAACTGGGAGTGCCATCGATCGAAGGATTGATGGGGCTTGATAGTTTTATAAACGTTTTCATGTTCCGTTGTACAGGGTCCACCTGGTATGGCACATCTGGGACGGGCCCCATAAAAAAAAAAAAAATTTTAAATAAATAAATAAATAAAGTTATACAGAAACCAACAAAGCACCATGTTTATTCTCCACACAGGATATGGTGGATTACAAGAATGTATCTACAAAATGAAAGCTGCTCATATTAACTAATGCACATGACAAAAATAACCTTTGCCTTCCCCTCCACCTCCTTCCCAACTTCTGAACATATTCTGCAAACATGACCCTTTCCAACAAACTGAACATTTCGGTTTAGACATCTGAACACAGAAAAATGATGACATAAAAAGAAAAGTTTGTAACACTGAATATTTTCTCGACAATAAACAAAAATGTTTCTGCATAGTAAGATATTTTCTTGAATGTTGCCTTGATGTGACCTATTGTATTAAATTTAATGTGTCATTTGATGTTATTCTTGTTTATCTATGCATCATTTTATGTTCTCATTGTTTATCTATGCAATATCATGAGGGTTGCACTATCAGCAACTGGTCAAGGATGTCCCTCAATGAAGTAAGTTTGTTGCTGGTTTGAATCATGGCAGTAATTGGTTGCTTTATCAGTCACTGATCAAGGATGAAAGGAAAGAGTGTCCTTCACACATTTTTCTGGATTTATAAGATAATGAGAGTCTGATTAATCTCTTGATTGTTGTGAGTTCACTGTTTGTAATACTATACCACAGATGTTATATAGCAATATTGTTATCTCATTATTTGTAATACAACAAAGATGCTACAACACTAGAGATGATATATAGCAATGCTGTAAGTTCACTGCTTGCAGGAGTGTAACATAGATGCTATATAGCAATGCTATGAGTTCATTGCTTGCAGGAATACAACAGAGATGAGACAGCGCTGTTTTTTGGTTCAATCTTTAGTGCTTTCTTCAGGTCAGATCTGGGGAAGAAGAACAAACTTATTTAATTCTGAATAACTATGGTTTCATAAAGAATTGTGTGACATGGATCTTGTCTGGCTACACCACATTTGACTTGGTATTCTTTCAGACAAGAGCACTATACTGGTAGTCAAAGAAGAGTAGTAAACCAACAAAGAACTGGTGTTGTTAGTTGTCACACGCTGAGAGACATACTGAGGTGGAATACTTATGGACTTATTAGTTCGGCATGCAGTGATGATGATCCTACAACTAACCTAAACGAAAAAACCGGTGTTGTTAGTTGCCACACGCTGAGAGACACACTGAAGTGAAGACCGAAGCACTTATGCACTTATTGGTTTGATGTGCGGTGATGACGATCCAACGACTAAACTAAACTTAACTAAAAACCGGTGTTGTTAGTTGTCACACGCTGAGAGAGACATACTGAGATGGAGACTGGAACACTTATGGACTAATTGATTAGATGTGCAGTGATGATGATCCGACGACTAAAATTAAATTTAAAAAACTAAATATGTGACAGGAATGCAGGCCAATTTGTCAGGATCAAGAAACAAACTGAGTAGTCTTCTACTTTAGAGAGAGGACATTACTGTTAGTCTCTTACATTATTAAAGCCAAGCTGAAGATTCTACTTCAGCAATCTCTGATCATGCACTTCGTTTACTGTGGACCACAAACTGGGCAGTCCGCTTGAGGTCTGTCAGATTTTCCCAAAGATTAGTTTTCAGGTTGACTAGTGTGGCCACATATTGCTTCTTAGCTCATACGGGAGAGGACAGCGTTGCAGGAAATGATCTGGTGTCTGTTCCGACTGTTGACACTGGCAGAGAGATGTTTTACTTATTCCTAGTCTATGTAAGTGTTTGTTGAGTCTGCAGTGTATGTAGGCGAAATATTATGACTTGGTCTGGTCTGCTTAGGTCTCTGAGGAAGTCTTTTCCATAATCCCATCCAGTGTTTGCCTTCCAGTTACTGTAGATTTTCTCTGTATGAGGGTTTTGATCTCTTGAATAGACAATGGTTGGTAGATATGATCTTTGACAGTGCTTTGCTTAGACAAGACATCTGCACTCTCATTGCCTGCAACGTCAATCAGATGGAATCTGCTGCAGGTAAATTTCTGCCTCTCTGACATCCAAGCAAGTTCTTTTACTAAGCTCTGTATCCTGCTGTTAGCATATTGATTAACTGATAGTACCATCATTATTGCACTTTAGTGAATAACCATGTGTGCTCCGATTTCTTTCTTATACAGCAAGATCTCAGCGGCAGTGCTTGAGCTCCGCAGCATCGGCATAGGTCCTGATGTACTTTTGAAGATGGTAAACATATTTTGTAGACATTTTATTTTTTATTCTTTCGAATTAATTTTGCCTGGGCTGTCAGCGGATGTCGTCTCCAAGGTTTGTATTGCTGGCAGAGACTGTAAGAAAGATCATCTTGCTTGCATGTTGAAGATGTACAGGTTGATTTCTTCCTAGCATACAGTCATAGGTCTCCAATAGGTTTCATCACCACAGTGAGGATCCTGTCAAACTATTAGCCAAACAAATATGTATCTGAGGCTGGTTATTAGTTATTGAACTGACATCACAGCACTCCAGGCAAACGCATAGGTGCTCAGTCTCCCCCAATAGATATTGAAGGGCATGCATACTGACGGTTCCTATGGTTCACTTGTTAAATTCACTCCTTTCTCTTTCCATTAAGAATCCAGCTCTACTTGTCCCACATGTAATTTCTAACTCCTTAACCATTTCGCTGCTACATACTTTCTGAAGGCTGAGCTAAAAATAGCTACTCTTTGTTTCTAGGTTATAAATGTGAATATACGCCTATAGCAGTGACAGTAGCAATGTATAACGTGTTAACACGTCTTTAGTCCTCAGAGGAGAGATAATAACAGACATGTTAATGCATCTTTAGAAGTGAATGGGAAAATGTATATATACGTCCTTAGCAGCTAAAGGGTTAAATCGTTGGATTGATTCAACGCCGCATGTGTGGTACCGGCTCGTAAGGGAAGCAAAGAATAGTACCACTGCAACCTACAATACATGTCTGACGAGACGACTGATATAGGCTCTAGGGATGATACCCTAGTAAATAAAAATCATCACAGAAATCGAATGTGCTGGCCTACTTGTAGGCGCATAACTGGCACAATGTACAATCGCTCTTAGGTTCAGAAGACATACAAATTACACAGTGGTTGACAAGTGGTTGATATGGTGTGATCGCAGAAGAAATATTCAACGTAAACTTTAGTGTCTTCATTCAACAGTAGATCACCAAGAGACTAGTTAACAAGCAAGCAAAGAAGATAACAGATTACAGTAGATATGACTTACCTTGCTTCGTCCAATCTCTGACATGCAAGATATGCTTGTGCTCTTCTATACAATCCTTTCACATTCATATTATCTAGCAGAAGAGCTTGTGTACAGTTGTTGATGACTCCATTATAGTTTGCAACCTTCATTTGACACATTGCCAGATTTAGATAACATATACATTTTAAACTTTTGTATATTTCTCTCTGTGATTTAGTCTCTGAACTGAGTTTGGCATCGACGACCATAGAGATTTCAGTTATACAAATCAAGTAGACAATAGCGAGGCTGTACTGACAGAATGCGGATTCAATTTCACATTGTTTAAAAAATTTGTACCTTTTCCTTATGGAACAGTGCAAGCTGGTACTTTTCTTGAGATGTTAGTGACCAGATTGGCTTAGTCTCAGAGAAACTATGAAGAGTTATAGTCAGGAACACTGAAAAATTCTGGTTATGTCTGTCTGTTTTTGAGTGAAGATTAGTCACATTTTGGATAGCAAATTCGCTTTCCTCTCCGGTTCTCATTGTCATTAAACATTTTTCCACAATTCTCACAGCTTCTGTTTCTGCCGAGCCCAAAACTAAATTTATACATTTACCAAACGGAATTTTCAAATTTTGTAAATTATCCTTTCACCACGATTTCAGTTTTTTCATTTGTTCCATACGAAATATCTACCACACAAGCAGATTCAAGATACGGACGCAGAAATCCTTGACCATGTTTCAGAATTGTCTTTGTAAAATATTTCTGAGACTTTTTCTCAAGGAATTCTGAATCTGAACAATGAAATCCATGTTCTATTTTACTGTTATCTACTTCTGAAACTTCTGTTGACATTTTCAGATTACTGATATAATCATTAAAGTTGCAACGGGAACTATGATGATGTTCAGATATTTAATGCAATCCCTGAATCCTTGATGTTACAAAGATAACTGTGATAATGTTCACAATCCTGATTTAATCCCTGAATCTGCAGTTACAAAGGCATTTGTGAAAAAATGTATATATATTTCTGATTTAATCCCTGAAGTCACAAAGTGAACTGTAAAAATGTTCAAATTTCTGATCTAATCCCTAAATCCCTGAAGTTATAAAGAAAACTGTGAAAAATGTTCACATTTCTGATCTAATCCCTTAAATTGCAAAGTGAATTGTTAAATTGATCATATTTTTATTGTACAAAAAAGAACTTTCTTTAGACAGTTTTTTTCTAGAGCCAACCTAGCTCAGTTTATAGAGTACTGGAATTAAGCAGAAAATTTAGAGAGGTTCAAATCCTAGTTTGCAAAACTATACAGACTATTCAGCTGATAACTGGTACATGATGTTGCAAGCTGGCAATTTCAAAACTGTAGCCAGAGGACCATTCTCCAATGCTGTCATTAGGAGTAAGTTGAAAGGAACTCAGCACCTATGAGAACAACATGAGTGGAAAGTTATCAATTATATAAGTTTCCAGTAAAATAGTTTTATATTAATATAATTACAAACACTTTTCTTCTTTTCTCAAATCCTGTTTTGCCTCACAATGTCACGATTAGAAGAGGTTTCCAGAACTAGCTTTTTTGTGCACTTTATGGATAGTATTTTGTCACTGTCTCTGTTATCCACCTCTAGTGTGGATGGTCTTTTGCTTTGTATCCACGGTATCGGATGAAGCATTGCTCTTTGAGGCAAACTATCTGTTGATAATCGGTTTATGTGGCTGAACCATTTAATTTGCTGGTTCTTGAAGAAGTTCAGTACTGAGGTTGTACCCACTGTTTTTACTGATGTCTTCATTTTTAAACTGGTCTCTTCTTGACATCACTCTGGGTAGACACTTCATTTCTGTCGTGACTAGTTTTCTTTTCTTCTATCATTTGAAGTCAGTGTCCAGGTTTGGCAATGAAAGCGTAATGTTGAAAGAAAGATTGTGTTGTACTATGGTCTTTTAGTGTTCATGGTGACATACTTGTATTAAAAAATTGATGTCATTTGTTCTATGATTTGAAGTGTTTTATTGCAACTATGTTGGAATTCATTAGTTATTCCATTTGCTGAAAAAATGCTTCCTATGTATGTACTATATAGTACCATATCAATAACAAATACAGACTTATGGAAGGGAACAAGACAGTACAGCTAAATATTGAAGAAGTAAGAACAAACATTGTCTTGTGGAAGAAAACAAGATAACAATCAATTTACAGCTGGAGAATTAAGTAATAACAAACACAGACAGACTTGTGGAAGTGAACAAGAAAATACAAAAACTTGCTACTAGCTGAAAGTAAGAAGGAACTTCAATACCTGCTTGAACAATTAAACATAATAAGTAGTTAAGTAAATATAGAAAATACAGTAATACGGGGTAACAAAATATATAGTAATTAACATGATAAATCTAATGTTATTCTATCGACATCATGGCACATTGGGCATTCTCATGCATGCTCCATCCTCAGCTGCAACAGCTATCCCAAAGTCCACTTGTTCACAGTACCCATGAGAAGATTAGTAGATCTTCTCTCTCTACCACAAAGATGACACTGTCTGGAATGTCCAAGCTTAACTTCTATATTAAGATTCATTACAACCATCGGAGTTCATCGATGTCACTTGATTTAATCTTCGAGCGATACAGCTATATTATATTAACTAACATCATCATCAGGTAACGTCTCCGCATTGAAGGTTGGCTGCAATGTAACTCCAGTATCCTGTCTTTCACCTGGGTGTTGCACTCTTCCAAACTGTATCCTGTCCATTTCTTTAAACTATATTAACTATATATACTGCTTAAAACGCATATATGATATATTCTAAAATCAAAATTGATATATATTTATATACACAGCTATTTATACTGACCTTACTGAGGGTCTTACACAATCCAAAAGCGAGGCAGAATTGTGTCCATGGTCCATAGTAAAGTTAGTCAATGTCTACTACTTTTAAAATGTGTAGGAGAAACCATACCATGGGCATGAAATTGGACCTTGGAATTCACTCTGACTCAATCGGTGATTGATCGTACATTATTTAAAATTATTATTATAGTGATTATTTTAAAATTACATTTAATTACAAGTCGAAGTTGGTTTAATTGGAAAGTTCAACATATTTTACCATATTCATCGCTGACTGACTCAAATATTCAATAGTTATCTTCTAAATATAACTAATCTAGAGCGATAAAGTAACATTTAGAAGTGTAAACGAGTACTAAAATACCAGCAACTGAAATTATATAAGGATAGATGGTAAATGCAATACTTAGCGTCAGTAGAACTTAACAAATGCGAATTTCTGTCACAAAGTTGCCATGTTTGTTTACCATAATCATTAAAAAATTGTAACGCACAAATTATGAAATAAAACGTGTTTCATGTTTGCCTAGAGTATTTGCAAACTAATGTTGGCAATTTCTTATTCTATGTTTTAAAATTAATCTTCCATTTTTTTTTACAAAATAATAATAACAAGCATGTTAGTTAGAAACTTAAATATGTATTTTGTAATTGTTCTGTTTGTAAGGTTCCATGTTTTAGAATGTAATCATGACGGCGATTCAACAGAAAGACAATTCCTCTACTTTTGTCATCACACAGTTACCGGGTGCCTATTGACTTTGTTTTCTGTTTTTGTCATGCGCTGTTCTTACTGTTCTAGTGGCTTGTGTGATGGTTATTTTTGCTTTTTGACAGGATTCTGCTATGCCATATATCTAAGGTTGCCAGATGTTGCAACCGAGACATTTCTTGCCGCACTATCGTTTTTTCGAAAAAGATCCAATCATGTTCCTCCGATGATCGCAGTCGATTCGCCCTGGAGAACCGTTTTATTTCATTCTATGGCACCTTGCGGACTCAACGCATTACATTCCTATGCTTCTTAGTACTGTCTTATCTCATGCCTTGTAATCTATATGTGTATTTGCTCCATATATATGTTATTTATCCACTATATTGTTTATTGTTTCTCTTCTTTTCCACTTCCGGTTTTGTGTTGCACTCATTTCGTTATTCGTTTTTATTCCCAGATTTTCATTAGATAGGTTTGAATGTTTCTACATGTAATCGTCCATTTGTAGTGTTCCTCGAAATTCGTCATTCTTGTTGTATTGTTTGCTTGATAAAGGCCCTTTGGTCGAAATGTTGCTGTTTATCGTCACTGTTTCTGTATTTTGTAAAACTGTAGTACTTAGTTTTTACGTGTTTAGCTATCGTTTTTCGGACATTTCTTGCCACCCGTTCCGGTTTTACGCGGGAGTGCAATTATGTTCAAGCTACTAACCACATCGGTTATAAAACCAAAATCATCGCTTCTAGCTGGACTTTTCAAAGAACAGTTTCGTTCTAATCACAGTGATAATGAAAACAAGACTATTGTGATTGTATGTGTAGACGTGGACACTTCAAATTAAAAAAATTCTCCCAGCTGAAAATCGAGAAATGGTTCGATTTATTTGCAACTTTCATTTGACAGTTTAACAGGGACAAAACCGGAACAAATAGTCGTCCGAAAGCATTTTCAGGACACCACATTTTTCGTTATAAACCCTACACCTATCCATATTTTTCTGGGTCTTCTTCTCGCCTTCTTTCCTGGTGTTCTGTTGTAGAAGACTGTGTATACAGTGGAGTTTGGTTGCATTTTTAGAAAGACTTATTTCGTATAAAGATGATCTAAAAACAAAATTGTATTTACTACCTGTAGCACCGCATTTTAGGCGGTGTAGGACAGGTGGGACGTGATCATGAGGAATTTAATGACCACATGGCTATTCCTTTCACTTAGAACAGCATATTTCAAATAAGAAAATGAAAATCTGTCAGAACAGCATATTTCTACTAAGAAAATGAAAATCTGTCAGTTAGAACAGCATATTTCTACTAATAAAATGAAAATCTGTCAGTTAGAACAGCATATTTCTACTAAGAAAATGAAAATCTCTGTTAGAACAGCATATTTCTACTAAGAAAATGAAAATCTTTCAGTTAGAACAGAATATTTCTACTAAGGAAATGAAAATCTTTCACTTAGAACAGCATATTTCTACTAAGAAAATGAAAATCTGTCAGTTAGAACAGCATATTTCTACTAAGAAAATGAAAATCTGTCAGAACAGCATATTTCTACTAAGAAAATGAAAATCTGTCAGAACAGCATATTTCTACTAAGAAAATGAAAATCTGTCAGTTAGAACAGCATATTTCTACTAAGAAAATGAAAATCTTTCACTTAGAACAGCATATTTCTACTAAGAAAATGAAAATCTTTCAGTTAGAACAGCATATTTCTACTAAGAAAATGAAATTCTTTCAGTTAGAACAGCATATTTCAACTAAGAAAATGAAAATCTTTCACTTAGAACAGCATATTTCTACTAAGAAAATGAAAATCTTTCAGTTAGAACAGCATATTTCTACTAACAAAATGAAAATCTGTCAGAATAGCATATTTCAACTAAGAAAATGAAAATCTGTCAGAACAGCATATTTCTACTAAGAAAATGAAAATCTTTCAGTTAGAACAGCATATTTCTACTAAGAAAATGAAAATCTTTCACTTAGAACAGCATATTTCTACTAAGAAAATGAAAATCTTTCACTTAGAACAGCATATTTCTACTAACAAAATGAAAATCTTTCACTTAGAACAGCATACTTCTACTAAGAAAATGAAAATCTTTCACTTAGAACAGCATATTTCTACTAACAAAATGAAAATCTGTCAGAATAGCATATTTCTACTAAGAAAATGAAAATCTTTCACTTAGAACAGCATATTTCTACTAACAAAATGAAAATCTGTCAGAATAGCATATTTCAACTAAGAAAATGAAAATCTTTCAGTTAGAACAGCATATTTCTACTAAGAAAATGAAAATCTTTCAGTTAGAACAGCATATTTCTACTAAGAAAATGAAAATCTTTCAGTTAGAACAGCATATTTCTACTAAGAAAATGAAAATCTTTCAGTTAGAACAGCATATTTCTACTAAGAAAATGAAAATCTCTCACTTAAAACAGCATATTTCTACTAAGAAAATGAAAATCTTTCACTTAGAACAGCATATTTCTACTAACAAAATGAAAATCTGTCAGAATAGCATATTTCTACTAAGAAAATGAAAATCTTTCAGTTAGAACAGCATATTTCTACTAAGAAAATGAAAATCTTTCAGTTAGAACAGCATATTTCTACTAAGAAAATGAAAATCTTTCAGTTAGAACAGCATATTTCTACTAAGAAAATGAAAATCTTTCAGTTAGAACAGCATATTTCTACTAAGAAAATGAAAATCTTTCAGTTAGAACAGCATATTTCTACTAAGAAAATGAAAATCTTTCACTTAGAACAGCATATTTCTACTAAGAAAATGAAAATCTTTCACTTAGAACAGCATATTTCTACTAACAAAATGAAAATCTGTCAGAATAGCATATTTCAACTAAGAAAATGAAAATCTTTCAGTTAGAACAGCATATTTCTACTAAGAAAATGAAAATCTTTCAGTTAGAACAGCATATTTCTACTAAGAAAATGAAAATCTTTCAGTTAGAACAGCATATTTCTACTAAGAAAATGAAAATCTTTCACTTAGAACAGCATACTTCTACTAAGAAAATGAAAATCTTTCACTTAGAACAGCATATTTCTACTAACAAAATGAAAATCTGTCAGAATAGCATATTTCAACTAAGAAAATGAAAATCTTTCAGTTAGAACAGCATATTTCTACTAAGAAAATGAAAATCTTTCAGTTAGAACAGAATATTTCTACTAAGAAAATGAAAATCTTTCAGTTAGAACAGAATATTTCTACTAAGGAAATGAAAATCTTTCACTTAGAACAGCATATTTCTACTAAGAAAATGAAAATCTGTCAGTTAGAACAGCATATTTCTACTAAGAAAATGAAAATCTGTCAGAACAGCATATTTCTACTAAGAAAATGAAAATCTGTCAGAACAGCATATTTCTACTAAGAAAATGAAAATCTGTCAGAATAGCATATTTCTACTAAGAAAATGAAAATCTTTCAGTTAGAACAGCATATTTCTACTAAGAAAATGAAAATCTTTCAGTTAGAACAGCATATTTCTACTAAGAAAATGAAAATCTTTCAGTTAGAACAGCATATTTCTACTAAGAAAATGAAAATCTTTCAGTTAGAACAGCATATTTCTACTAAGAAAATGAAAATCTTTCAGTTAGAACAGCATATTTCTACTAAGAAAATGAAAATCTTTCACTTAGAACAGCATATTTCTACTAAGAAAATGAAAATCTTTCACTTAGAACAGCATATTTCTACTAACAAAATGAAAATCTGTCAGAATAGCATATTTCAACTAAGAAAATGAAAATCTTTCAGTTAGAACAGCATATTTCTACTAAGAAAATGAAAATCTTTCAGTTAGAACAGCATATTTCTACTAAGAAAATGAAAATCTTTCAGTTAGAACAGCATATTTCTACTAAGAAAATGAAAATCTTTCACTTAGAACAGCATACTTCTACTAAGAAAATGAAAATCTTTCACTTAGAACAGCATATTTCTACTAACAAAATGAAAATCTGTCAGAATAGCATATTTCTACTAAGAAAATGAAAATCTTTCAGTTAGAACAGCATATTTCTACTAAGAAAATGAAAATCTTTCAGTTAGAACAGCATATTTCTACTAAGAAAATGAAAATCTTTCAGTTAGAACAGAATATTTCTACTAAGGAAATGAAAATCTTTCACTTAGAACAGCATATTTCTACTAAGAAAATGAAAATCTGTCAGTTAGAACAGCATATTTCTACTAAGAAAATGAAAATCTGTCAGAACAGCATATTTCTACTAAGAAAATGAAAATCTGTCAGAACAGCATATTTCTACTAAGAAAATGAAAATCTGTCAGTTAGAACAGCATATTTCTACTAAGAAAATGAAAATCTTTCACTTAGAACAGCATATTTCTACTAAGAAAATGAAAATCTTTCAGTTAGAACAGCATATTTCTACTAAGAAAATGAAATTCTTTCAGTTAGAACAGCATATTTCAACTAAGAAAATGAAAATCTTTCACTTAAAAAAGCATATTTCTACTAAGAAAATGAAAATCTTTCAGTTAGAACAGCATATTTCTACTAACAAAATGAAAATCTGTCAGAATAGCATATTTCAACTAAGAAAATGAAAATCTGTCAGAACAGCATATTTCTACTAAGAAAATGAAAATCTTTCAGTTAGAACAGCATATTTCTACTAAGAAAATGAAAATCTTTCACTTAGAACAGCATATTTCTACTAAGAAAATGAAAATCTTTCACTTAGAACAGCATATTTCTACTAACAAAATGAAAATCTTTCACTTAGAACAGCATACTTCTACTAAGAAAATGAAAATCTTTCACTTAGAACAGCATATTTCTACTAACAAAATGAAAATCTGTCAGAATAGCATATTTCTACTAAGAAAATGAAAATCTTTCACTTAGAACAGCATATTTCTACTAACAAAATGAAAATCTGTCAGAATAGCATATTTCAACTAAGAAAATGAAAATCTTTCAGTTAGAACAGCATATTTCTACTAAGAAAATGAAAATCTTTCAGTTAGAACAGCATATTTCTACTAAGAAAATGAAAATCTTTCAGTTAGAATAGCATATTTCTACTAAGAAAATGAAAATCTTTCACTTAAAACAGCATATTTCTACTAAGGAAATGAAAATCTTTCACTTAGAACAGCATATTTCTACTAACAAAATGAAAATCTGTCAGAATAGCATATTTCTACTAAGAAAATGAAAATCTTTCAGTTAGAACAGCATATTTCTACTAAGAAAATGAAAATCTTTCAGTTAGAACAGCATATTTCTACTAAGAAAATGAAAATCTTTCAGTTAGAACAGCATATTTCTACTAAGAAAATGAAAATCTTTCAGTTAGAACAGCATATTTCTACTAAGAAAATGAAAATCTTTCAGTTAGAACAGCATATTTCTACTAAGAAAATGAAAATCTTTCACTTAGAACAGCATATTTCTACTAAGAAAATGAAAATCTTTCACTTAGAACAGCATATTTCTACTAACAAAATGAAAATCTGTCAGAATAGCATATTTCAACTAAGAAAATGAAAATCTTTCAGTTAGAACAGCATATTTCTACTAAGAAAATGAAAATCTTTCAGTTAGAACAGCATATTTCTACTAAGAAAATGAAAATCTTTCAGTTAGAACAGCATATTTCTACTAAGAAAATGAAAATCTTTCACTTAGAACAGCATACTTCTACTAAGAAAATGAAAATCTTTCACTTAGAACAGCATATTTCTACTAACAAAATGAAAATCTGTCAGAATAGCATATTTCAACTAAGAAAATGAAAATCTGTCAGAACAGCATATTTCTACTAAGAAAATGAAAATCTTTCAGTTAGAACAGCATATTTCTACTAAGAAAATGAAAATCTTTCAGTTAGAACAGCATATTTCTACTAAGAAAATGAAAATCTTTCACTTAAAACAGCATATTTCTACTAAGAAAATGAAAATCTTTCAGTTAGAACAGCATATTTCTACTAAGAAAATGAAAATCTTTCACTTAGAACAGCATATTTCTACTAAGAAAATGAAAATCTTTCACTTAGAACAGCATATTTCTACTAACAAAATGAAAATCTGTCAGAATAGCATATTTCAACTAAGAAAATGAAAATCTGTCAGAACAGCATATTTCTACTAAGAAAATGAAAATCTTTCAGAATAGCATATTTCTACTAAGAAAATGAAAATCTGTCAGAACAGCATATTTCTACTAAGAAAATGAAAATCTTTCAGTTAGAACAGCATATTTCTACTAAGAAAATGAAAATCTTTCAGTTAGAACAGCATATTTCTACTAAGAAAATGAAAATCTTTCAGTTAGAACAGCATATTTCTACTAAGAAAATGAAAATCTTACACTTAAAACAGCATATTTCTACTAAGAAAATGAAAATCTTTCAGTTAGAACAGCATATTTCAACTAAGAAAATGAAAATCTTTCAGTTAGAACAGCATATTTCTACTAAGAAAATGAAAATCTTTCAGTTAGAACAGCATATTTCTACTAAGAAAATGAAAATCTTTCAGTTAAAACAGCATATTTCTACTAAGAAAATGAAAATCTTTCAGTTAGAACAGCATATTTCTACTAAGAAAATGAAAATCTTTCAGTTAGAACAGCATATTTCTACTAAGAAAATGAAAATCTTACACTTAAAACAGCATATTTCTACTAAGAAAATGAAAATCTTTCAGTTAGAACAGCATATTTCAACTAAGAAAATGAAAATCTTTCAGTTAGAACAGCATATTTCTACTAAGAAAATGAAAATCTTTCAGTTAGAACAGCATATTTCTACTAAGAAAATGAAAATCTTTCAGTTAGAACAGCATATTTCTACTAAGAAAATGAAAATCTTTCACTTAAAACAGCATATTTCTACTAAGAAAATGAAAATCTTTCAGTTAGAACAGCATATTTCAACTAAGAAAATGAAAATCGTGGCATATTCTTTACAGAACGTCACCATCAACCACTGTGAATGAGTCGTTGATTTTCTAGGTATGACTTATACATTCAGTAGTTGCCATTGCTTTCTGAATGGTGAAATCTATTTTACCGCTGCAAAACTCCAAGGAACAAATTTGCTTCAAATTTCCCGCTGCGTTGTTTGAACCAGGTACGCTTGGGCTGTGATCGTGCTCACTACGCTTAAGCTACAGACATCCACTATATCCGAAGGAAAGTTAAAGAAACAGAGGCATTAATTCTGTTGATAAATGTAATTTTAATATTTTTTTGTTTTCAAGTTGAAATATTTACATGAAAACTGTACACAGAAAAGCAAATATAGTAGATGAGATAGAAATCACATTATTAATATATTCATCACAATGTCCCAGGAAACGCAATGATATCAGTGGAGGACATGAGCCAAATGTAATCAACTATCTGTGACCAATCAATTCTGATCACCTATCTGTGACCAATCAAATTTGATCATCTATCAGTGACCAATCAGATCTGATGCTCTTTCTGTTCATGGCCTCCCTCTGTATAGTGATAGTGTTCCAGATGTGGTTCATTTTTTCAGTTTCTGTTCTACTGTTCTTCTCCAGGTTGTTTTGGGTCTTCCATATTTTTGTTTACTCTGCAGTGTCCATCTCTCTACAGTTTTACTGACAGAGTTAGTCTTCATGCGTATCACACGTCTGATCCATCTCCAGCATTTCTTTAAGATGATGGTGTTCATTTTCTCTTTCTGACCCTGTCTGAGCAGTTCTTGGCTAGAGATATTTTGTAGAAAAAAGGGGAAAAGTTTGGACATATCTTATTCTGTCATTCTCCAGCATTCTGATCTGTATAGTAAAGTTGACCGTACACCGTGAGGTATATATTAATCTTGTTTCTAATGCAGTACTGGGTGGATTCATACAGCTGAAGTATATATTAATCTTGTTTCTAATACTGTACTGGGCGGATTCACACAGCTGAGGTATATATTAATCTTGTTTCTAATGCTGTACTACATGGATTTCAGACTGTCTGAAGTGTCATAAATGCACTGGGCTTACACAGTCTGTTTTATTTATGTCAGATCCAGCACCCGGACACATTGCCGATAGATAAGTACCAGAGCTCCAAATGGTGCTGAAGATGTGACAAAAAACACACCACTGCTAAAGGCTGCATGAATCAGATTTCCATATGACTAAGATTTATGAAGAAATCTGGCACATCAGTCTAAGCGATGATCGCGCGGAGAGAGATCCAGCTCTTCTTTCGTGTCTGATAACACTTCCAAGATATGTGAAAGCAACAACAGGAGCTCCTGGATTACCTCCGAAGTTGGAGAAGGCACATCTGTATGGCGGGGACACTGATAAGGAAAGCAGGTTTTCACGAAAAAACAGTTAGAAGTGCATAACAGGCTACGCCTGAATTCATAGCGGTCAAAGAAGAAACTAGTGGATCTCTTACTATCTTCTTCTCTACCACCATTTACTTCTTTATATTAGTGTTGGGGGAGTGGGGGTGAAATTATCTTGTGTGTACTTATATTAAAGCACTTTGTAAGCTGTTATTCATTTTTTAAAGGCTGTTTTTGATGCCATAGCTCCATCTTTTGCGTGTTCTTCCTCTTGCTCTGTACTCATAATTTTTTCAGTGCGGCTTTCTGTGGTAGTTGATACCAGAGAATTCTTGTTAGGTGTTCAAATCATTTAATCTGTTGTTCTTTTCTGTACTCTTACTATGTACAGACTAAAACTGTTTTTGCAAATTGTTTTTTATCAACATTCTTTGCAGTTGGAGCCCTAACAATATATTTTCTAATTTTTTTATTTAAGAGCGTGTGAGTCAAGTCAAGTAGTAGCTTGTCCCTCGCAGAACGTCGCTTTCATCACAGCCCACCTAAAAAACACTCTGTCTCTATCAAGTTATCCAATCTCCTCCAGCCTCATGTCCAAGATTTCTTTGATGTCCTGCTGCCACCTTCGTCTTGGTCCTCCATTGCCTCATTCTCCAGGAACCATTCTGTTCATTACTGCTCTCTCCGAATGATTGTAAAGTTTAATGTGGCCAAAATATTTCATGTGAGTAGTATATCATTTATATTTATATATATATAGAGAGAGAGAGAGAGAGAATTTTGCAACTTTGAAAGCTTTATGTAGTAGCAGATAGTGAAGTTGATAACAAGCTGCACTAGTGACCATGTGCCATAGAAATTTCTAGGATTCAAGACCAACTTGACCAAAAATTGTTGATATGCACACGATACCCAGTTGAAATACAGGAAACCCTGATCCTTCACATGGTGATCTAAATTACAAATACCTCTGAAATCAGTGTAAGGATTGCCTGAATGGTGAGACTACATTGGGGATAAAGAAAGCAAGCCGTCACATGAAAATCAGTAAGAGGTGACAAATTTGGAGCCATGACTAAACCTGAATTCATAGCTGCGAAATGGGAAAATGATGTTTTATGCATTCAAAACTAAACTGTTTTGTGCGTTCACATGATTTCTACAAAGATTTATACACAAAAAACAGTATATGAATCTTGTGAGCAACCTAAAAAAAAAAAAAAACATTTTGGCATGAGAGGTGTCTTGTTGGAGAATTGGTACTGCCTGAACAGTTTGTAAGGTGGTTTACTGCATTGTAGGAGTTAAAGCAAGTGTCAGCAGAATACCCTAAAAGCATCACAAAACAGTTGATGTATGTGAGCTTGAAGGAGGCAGACGATTGGTTGGTGGACAGAAAAAACTCTTTACGGCATGGTAGGTTCTCTCTATATACTATGTTGTTGGAATCTCTGGCACAAGATCGTCAACTGTGGCACTGTAACTACATAAGAGAAACTCGTATAAGTTGAAATTGTTGTGCCGTTGAGGCGCAGAGAAAGCAAGCCACATGAAAAGGCAGAAGACACAACACCTACATGTCTAACCTTGATCATGTATGCATCACCTGTGGTAGGAGATTATATTCCAGAATTGAACTCTAGTCACCTCCGCACACACTAGAGAGGTGCAACAACACGTATTTGAGACTAATGTCATTATCACTTTCGATATCAATTAAAAAATAAAATCAAAATTTCTTTGCTCATCAAAACACACAAAACAAATTTAGTTTTCCACTGTTTTTCTATCATGCAAATATTCATTTCTTTTAATATTTTTTCCTGTAAAATATAACGGAATATATAATTATAGATAAGCAAAAGTAAAGAAACTCGTTTTCATATACGGTGTTAGGCCCGAATTTTTCTTTCACATGCGAGGTGAACGATGTTAACATAATGGTACCCAATTGAAGATGAGTCTATATGATAGTCATCAAGTTCTGGATAAATTCCACATGTAAATCCTGTATGAAGCTGCATAGTAAATGTAACACTCTATAAAATCATTCTTTCTAAAATACCCTTCACACAGTTCGTCAGTGCTATCCAACATTTGCACATAATGGTGTGCATCTTATTGATGTCTGTGGAAGCACAGACGCCCGGTACCGATTACAATAATATATTGACAATAATAATAATAATAAAGTAATATTAATAGTAATCAAATAATAGATGAAAACTTAATCTTGACCAAATGTACAAATTAACAAAACAATATTTTACTTACAAAAAAGAATTGAAACGTAATGTTATTCACAAATCCTTTATGACTATTTTTCCTAATTCTGATAGGTTTGACGGATTAAAGTATGGTGCCATGGATGTACAACATGGGCACCAGAGATGAACAACATGAGCGCCAGAGATGAACAACATGGGTGCCATGGATGTACAACATGAGCACCAGAGATGAACAACATGGGTGCCATGGATGTACAACATGAGCGCCAGAGATGAACAACATGGGTGCCATGGATGTACAACATGGGCGCCAGAGATAAACAACATATATGCCATGGATGTACAACACAGGCGCCATGCATGTATAACTCTTACGCCATAGCGGTCACAGGCATCACTTTGAACAACACTGCAATTTATGTTTATTTTCATGTAATATTATTATTTTTAATACAATTATTGGTAAACATTATAATCTCTGCTTAATCTTAGTTTTATTTTGTGTAAAATAATTTATAGTGAGAAAAAATAAATTCATCTTAAACATGTAAATATGAAGTCCAGATTTTAATCTGAACAATTTGGATAATCTGAAGGTTGTAGGTTCGAATCCGGACAGAGTCACATGTGCAATTTTTTCAGGTGATCCCTACGGCTATTGTTGGTGCTACAGAGTTTGTACTTTGTGCAACACTCTTAGCAGTTGGCATACAACTTCTGCCAAGAGGGACTGAGCATTATGGAGAAACCAGATGCAATGAAGAGTCAATCTCTCTCTTGCGTTCCCTTCGCATTTAGATACTAGGAAATGGGAGTATAGCAATGTAAGAACATTTTTTAATACTACTCCCATCCACCTTTCTTTATTCAACAACTTTTCAATCACAAAATAGTAAAATAAGTCTTTCATAATTCTTGTACATTTTTGTAGCTATCAGACTTGGACTTAAGCCACTCAAACAATTTTTCTACTTTACTCTAATCCTGTTTTACCTCACAATGTCAGGATAATAAGAGATTTATAGAATGAGCTTTTGTGTGCGCTTTATAAATAGTATCTTTCAATGCCTGTCATTTCTGAGGTGAAAATTTTGCGTGGATGGCCTTTTGCTTTGTTTACACTGTATCGGAGTATCATTGCTCTTTGAGATGCATTGTCTGTTGATAATCTGCTTATGTGGCTGAACCATTTAATTTGTTGTTTCTTGATGAAGTTCAGTACTGATAGTGTACAGACTTTTTTCCTCATGTCTTTATTTCTAAACCGGTCTTTTCTTTACACTCTCAGAATTTTGCGCAGAAACTTCATCTCTATCGTTTCATGTCAGCGTCCATGTTTGGCACTGATAGCGTAATTTTGGAAGAAAGATTGCTCTTTTAGTGTTCATGGTGACATTGCTTGCATTTCAATGTTAATATTGCAAATCTTAATATTATTTCTTGGTTCTCTCCCTTTGACCATGTTAGCTGATTCAAGAAGCATTCTCTCTAGTTGTTGAATTTATGATGCATCAGAAGTTGGGAAGAAAAATCAAGATTACAGAATTATATATATATATATATTTGGTATCCAGTTGGCACTTGGGCTTTTGCTCGTTGGTCCATTGATATGTAGTGGTATCTGCATGTGTTTGTAAAATGTTCTTTTGTTCTGTATAATGTGTTCCATTTATCTGGTCTCGGAGGAAGAACGATCTTCCTGACATCATCTAGTGTTTGGCACCTGAAGAGCTGGTGGTGAATAGTTTCATCATGATGTGCAAACAGCTGGCAGTCTGGAATATGTTGTGGTTGAACATACTAAAAAATATACCTCATACTTTCAGGTTTTTTTTGGTAGAGATGGTACTTGTTCTAAATCTAGACAAGAGACAAAAATTGTTGGGAGATTTATTACAGTCTCCTTTAATGTGGAGATGATACTTGTTCTAACCTAGAGACAAAAATTGTTGGGAGATTTATTACAGTCTCCTTTAATGTGGAGATGATGCTTGTTCTTCTTCTTCTTTGCGTTCGATCTTTACGATCAATTTTAATCACTCTTTGTGATATGTTTGATCTTTGCCAAGAACGGGTATACGTTGCACATTGGTTTGGTAGACCCCTAAACGCATAGACTTCTACACGTTTAGGGCACATGCATCCGATTTCAGCCAAACCTCCTTAGTCGCCTCTTACGACATGCGTGGCAGGTAACAGTGGTTCTATTCTTTACGCCCCAAATTTGGGCCCCGGTAACCACTCGGGCGGATACTTGTTCTAACCTAGAGACAAAAATTGTTGGGAGATTTATTAGTCTCCTTTATTGTGGAGATGATACTTGTTCTAAATCTAGACAATAGGTAAAAATTGTAGGAGATTTATTACTGTCAGCCTTTACGGCCAAAGCCCTCAAGGGTAGTAAAGAATAGTAACACTGCGACCTGCAATGCATGTGGTAAGAGGCAACTGAGGTAGGTACCTAGGGAATCTACTCTAGTAAATAAAAAATGTCACAGAAATAGGATGTGCTGACCTACTTGTAGGTGCATAACTGGCTCAACATACAATCGCTCTTAGGCTCAGATCACATACAAATCACAAAGAGTGGTTGAACAGTTGGTTGATGTGGAGCGGCCAAAGAAGAAGAAGACTGTCTGCTTCTAATGTGGAGATGGTACTTGTTCTGATATACATACATAAAGAACTCATGAATACTTATAAATATATTCACTAACTTAAAAATACTCCCCATAACTGCTTTGGGTTCCTGTTGGACACCACTTAATAAACCGCTAATTGATAACACAATCAAAAGGTTAAGTCTTCCTTTTGAAACATGCGAGGACTTTTGTCTGAATAAAATTGTGAGAACCATCTTCTGTGTTTGGAGATGAGCGTGTCTTCCCTTGACTTGACAAACATGGGCCGTGCTGCGTATGTTTTATTATTCCATATCATTATGTCCCTCTCAACCTACGGATGACAAACATGGACATTATTATTATATAGAAACTAGTGTATACCAAAAATGATATATCAGAACAAGAAGAAATAACTGTGAACCACATTATCCATTACTAATTAAAGTGAGCGTCTGTAGGTCAAGCGGTAGTGAGCTAGATCACAAACCTAAGCGTACCTTGTTCACATCCCACGGTGGATAAGTTTGGAAGCAAATTTTTCTTTGTGGGATTTTACAAAAGGTAAAAATAGACCTCACCGCTCAGAAATCAATGGCAAACTACTGAACATATAAGTGGTGCCTAGAAAATCAACGACTCGTTTACTGTGGTTGATGGCTAAGTCCTTTAGGATATGCCACGATTTTCATTTTTCAATTAAAGCAAAGGTGAGGCCTTCTAGAATTACGTCAATGAAACAGATGCAGTTATTTAAACCGATAGTTCAGTTATTCTTCTTCTACTTTGAATACCCCATATCGAGCATTTGTTAACCAGTCTGTGGGATTTGTATGTGATCTAAGCCTAAGAGCGATTTACGTTGTGCCAGTTATGCGCCTACAAGTAGGTCAGCACATCCGATTTCTGTGATGATTTTTATTTACTAGGGTAGCTTCCTAGGTCCTACATCAGTCGCCTCTTACAACATGCCTTGTAGGTCACAGTGGTTCCTTTGTTTTGCTTCTCTTGTGGGGCTCTTCTGTGGTTCAGTCATTCACCAACAATGATTTGCATGTGTTTTTTCAGTATGCAAAAAAAGGTAAATTGTTTGTCTAGGATGTCATTAATAATTGTTTACTGTCTATGTATTTCTCATATTCATTGGCTCTGGTGCTTCACCTGGGGGTTCTTAAAACTCCTTAATCATTGATTTATTCTGACAACTTTCTCAAATCTAACAATAGAGTATTTCCTGGACCTAAATGTGCCAAACTTCACTGGGTCGGACATAAGAATTTGCAAAACAGGAGTGGCTCATCTCTGTCCTAAGCCCCCTGACTTGTCAGAACGGAGTCTAAAATCTTCTGTGGGCCCAGATGACAGTTTCATTAAAGTCTGATGTATGTCCTAATTATATATGGCCTTTTCGTCTTTACAGACGGTCAATTGGCAAGTGTTTTACTGTGACAACTTCTGAGTTTCGCTTTTCTCTCTTGTCGTTCAGCTCATACATAAGTCTCTTCTCAAAAGATTCTGCGATAATTCTGTCCTAATTAACACTTTCTCATACCGCAAATGTATGTCCTAATTAACGCTTTTGTTCTTCTGAGCCGATATACTGGCTTGCAGTATTTTTTTTAAGATAACACAAAGCCATTATACCAGCTAATTCAGTTTACATTGCAAAGCAAATGCATCCGGATGTAAAAATACTTACAAATTGACAGAGTTAATTAAGCTGTAATGTTTCTTTTTCTTCAAGAATTTTCATGAGTGACTTGTGATTTTATAATTACATTAACTCTTTCCACACACAGTTATTTCCTCAATTTCTAAGCAGTTAATTCAAGGAGGTAAAAAATTAACGATCCCAACTACTCGTCAATAAATAAACATATATATATTATTATAAACTAAATTGAAGAAAACTGGACAATCCAATAGAATAACAAGGTTAAAAAGTAGTATAAGTAAAACAGTAGAAATAACACTAGAAAGACTTCTTATAAGGGAAGCAACTCTATGGCGCAGTGTACTGCTAATAGCGTGCAACCGACTTCCGCCGTGGTGCAGTGTGCGGCTTAAAACGTGGAAAGAGTTAATGGCCATTTATCAAAAGCTAACAAATTTGAAAGAATAAATTAAAATCTGATAACATGATAATCAAAATGTTTTAAAGTAAACTTTGGGCTAATTTGACTAATGAAATAAATTATGGTGCAGTCTGCTGTACTTGGCCACACAGAATAGACAAACGCGTAGAGTCTGTGGCTGTTGGTAGTTACTGAGTTAAAGAAAAGCAAAATATTATTGACATGTACAGTTATAGGCTAACCACAGACCTGTATAGCTTCTGCTAACAAGCATAACTTTCCTACAACTGCTGGCATCCAAGAGTTGGTGTATACTCTGTGGATAACTTTCTGTAACAGAGGACCTTGTGGAGTTGCTGTTTGCAGAAACATCCCTTTACCAAGTACACTGTTAAACTCCATATAGACTAATCCTGGACCAACCTGTAAATTATGTAAATATATCTTTAGAAATATGTACTAGATGATAACTGGAAATGTTTAAAATGGTGAAACACTTAAAAACAAAGTAATGTTTAAAGTTAAATGATTGACTTCATAGCACTGGATTTTATCCATATGGCTTGGTACCTCTTCACAGAAATGGCACACCACCTGCCAAGAGTATTCCACAAAGCAGGAACTCAGTAGCTCTAGCAACACAACAATTCCAGGGGTCTCTGAAAAAAATGCACTTGTGAACAGAACAGCGCTGTCTTGATTCAACCCATGACCTTCAACTCACAAGGCAAGGTCTTAACCACAGAACAAAGTAATGTAGTTTAGTAGTTTTACATAGTACAAAACCAATATACAGCGAAGTTTCAACCAAAGGGTCTTTATCAAGCAAAGTATACAAAATAAGCAAAGAAATTCAGACTTCCTATACGGCAGACATAACATATACAGTCATACAAGGAATCCCAACGGTCCTAAAATGAAAATGTTAAAAATGAAATTATGCTACGAATTGTCAAATCAACATCAGCTTTTAAAAGTCTAAATAAAATATGCAGCTGCAAGCTATATAGTTTTAAAACTAAATTAAGAATTGTAATTCCAACATTGTATCAGTCCTAACATATGCCAGCGAAGAGTTGGAAAATGACTAAAGATATAGAAAGCAAGTTTAATGCAATTGAAAATAGATGTTTGCGTTAAATAATGAATATAAAATGGGAATTATTCAAGAGAAGTGATGAAATCAGAGAAATGTCGTGTCAACCTCTAGTGACAACTGTTATAAGAAGGAGAAAATGGGGATATGTTGGGCATACCTTGAGAAAAAATGATCAAAGAATCACAAAACAGGTATTGAAGTGGGAGGCAAAGGGTTCAAGAAGAGAGGACGCCCTATTGAAATATTTATACGAACTTTGTTGAGAGAGGCAAGAAATATCATAATATTCTATGGAAGAGAATGAGCAAGTTGCCAAAGACAGAGTGGTATGGAGAAATTACTTGCAAACTTTATGTAATGTATAACAGTATGAGAGGAATATATGTATATATTAGATAAAATGGAAGACATTTAAAGACCTCATTTGATGACCCAGGTTATGAGTAGAAAATGGCGGTAGGTCGGTCATACCTTAAGGAAGATACAGGTCACTAGACAAGCACTTGAGTGGAATTTGCAGGGAAAATAGAAAAGGGGACAACCTAATCAGACATGGAGACGAAGTCATGTTGAGGAACTGAAGGATGTTCGACTATTCTTGGAAGCCATATAGAATACAGCTAGAAACCGATAAAAGTGAAGAACAACTGTTGATGTCCTATGCTCCACAAGGAGCGGATAGAGATAAGTCAAGACTATAATGCAGTTAACATCATGAATTTCTTACCTGTCTAACACATACGGTCAACTTGAATACAGGAACCAGGTAACCAAACACACTAAAAGTGTGCACTAATTTCAACATGCTAATATGCACGTCCGGCCCAGAACATGGCTCCCAGGCAGCTGTCCAATGATGGGAAGCGAATGACCATAGCTTGTTCCAGATTTTCCTCAGATCTCTTCCAGCAGTTATGACTCGTCCGTGCACTTGGTCTAAATGAACTAAGTCAGCGCCATTTTCTGAGATCTCCTGAAAAGAAAAACACATTGTTTTTAATAATAGTTCTACATATCAAAATCTAAAACATTAAGTAGGCATTTATATATTTATATATTTATATATTGTTCTGTGAACTTTTGGAACGGGAGATGCTCCAAAGCAGACAACTGATCAGATATATATTTTTTTTTTTAAATTCGGCCCTGCCCGGAAGATCCACATTTATAGTTCGTTCAAACCACCTGCCCAGCGTGTACGTAGCGCGTTGGACGACGGGTGACAAGCCCCTGTGAGTGCGGTTCAATTCCGCGGGCTGGCAGGAAAGCCACAGCCAGATTTACGGTGTTCGTGGCACCGAACCGAAGGGTTAAGATGTCCATGGCACCGAATCTGAAAGCACCTGAAAGCTCAAGTGCTTCTGGATCGAAAAAAAAAATAGTCCGTTCAACATGTCATGCTCACAGCTAAAAATGTGTATCTTTGTAATCATTTGATTAAATAGACTTCTTGTTTATTTCATGACTATTGCAAATATCATCATTGGCCCCCATGTATGAGCTGGGATGATAACCTTTGCATGAGACTTCTCACCAAATGTCATATTGGTGCGTTTACTGTAAAAACTAAAATGTCGTTTCAGACTTGCCAAATATGATGCAACGTCAAATAAAACCGGTTTTTAAAAATCCAGGTTTCCTAGAGCAATTTCTTCCATCAGACATTTGCTTGGGTATAATTCTAAGATTGGGTGCAAAGTTTCGCTACTGTAGAATTGATTTATTTTGCTGCAATTTGCATTGGACTTTGGGCATGAGTTGTTGAACGAACTATAGTGGACCTTAAAGGGTTTAATTAGTGGACCGTGTACGGTTCAACGTGTAATCCAGCTTCGCCAATCTTTCGAATGAGAGCTGCAAAGAGTTTATTTACAGTATTTATGAATTTAGTATGAGGACATTACAATTGATGTTGAATCAATAGAACAATTTAGTATGAGGACATTACAATTGATGTTGAATCAATAGAACAATTTAGTATGAGGACATTACAATTGATGTTGAATCAATAGAACAATTTAGTATGAGGACATTACAATTGATGTTGAATCAATAGAACAATTTAGTATGAGGACATTACAATTGATGTTGAATCAATAGAACAATTTAGTATGAGGACATTACAATTGATGTTGAATCAATAGAACAATTTAGGTAGTTTGGAATTAAACGTTGTACAAGTAGAGCTGGATGCTTGAGGAGGGGCAGAGAGAGAAGTGTGTATAACCGGCGGGCCACAGGAACCATCAGTATGCGTGCCTTTCAATATCTGTTGGTGAGATTGAGCCCTTGGGGTCTGCCCGAAGTGCTGTGACATCAGTGACCAATAAGTTATCTAAAGAGATTATCGAAAAGGGTGGAGAAAGGTTGTTTCACATGTAATCGTCCATTTGTAGTGTTCCTCGAAATTCGTCATTCTTGTTGTATTGTTTGCTTGATAAAGGCCTTTTGGTCGAAACGTTGCTGTTTATCGTCACTGTTTATGTATTTTGTAAAACTGTAGTACTTTGTTTTACGTGTTTACCTATTAGACAAGAGATTGCATTTTTGCTGAATAAATTATTATCAGACTGCAACGCTCTGATGACAGCTTGTATTCATCATCATCCAATAGCCTGTCCCTTCCAGCTTTTATTAAGTAAAGTGAACTTATGATAGACTTATCAATAACGGTTTATCTTTCTTCTTTAAAAAATGTCTTCTACTTTTGTCATCAAACTGTTACCGAGTTGT
Source organism: Arion vulgaris (assembly GCA_020796225.1). Taxonomy (NCBI): domain Eukaryota; kingdom Metazoa; phylum Mollusca; class Gastropoda; order Stylommatophora; family Arionidae; genus Arion; species Arion vulgaris. The sequence continues at coordinate 41,091,293 of CM036758.1, forward strand.
TGTCCAGTGTTGTAGTCATCACACTGTTACCGAGTTGTTGCCCAGTGTTGTAGTCATCACACTGTTACCGAGTTGTTGTCCAGTATTGTGGTCATCACACTGTTACCGAGTTGTTGTCCAGTGTTGTAGTCATCACACTGTTACCGAGTTGTTGCCCAGTGTTGTAGTCATCACACTGTTACCGAGTTGTTGCCCAGTGTTGTGGTCATCACACTGTTACCGAGTTGTTGTCCAGTATTGTGGTCATCACACTGTTACCGAGTTGTTGCCCAGTGTTGTGGTCATCACACTGTTACCGAGTTGTTGCCCAGTGTTGTAGTCATCACACTGTTACCGAGTTGTTGTCCAGTGTTGTGGTCATCACACTGTTACCGAGTTGTTGTCCAGTATTGTGGTCATCACACTGTTACCGAGTTGTTGCCCAGTGTTGTGGTCATCACACTGTTACCGAGTTGTTGCCCAGTGTTGTGGTCATCACACTGTTACCGAGTTGTTGCCCAGTGTTGTAGTCATCACACTGTTACCGAGTTGTTGTCCAGTATTGTAGTCATCACACTGTTACCGAGTTGTTGTCCAGTATTGTGGTCATCACACTGTTACCGAGTTGTTGCCCAGTGTTGTGGTCATCACACTGTTACCGAGTTGTTGCCCAGTGTTGTGGTTTTTTGTTTTTGTCTTGTGCTGTTCTAGTGACTTGGGTGATAGATATGTTTGCTTTTTGACAGGATTCTGCTATCCCATTTAATCATATCTTTCGTGGCCTTCCTCTCGCCTTTTTTCCTGATGCTCAGTTGTAGAAGACCATGTATACTGTGGAGCTTGGTTGCATTCTTATTAAGTGGCCGAACCACTTCATTCTTTGTTTCTCAATGTAATTCAAGCAAGGTCTGTCTCAACTTTCTTTCTTATGCTGATGTTGATGACTATTGTCTTTTCTGATGGTATTGTTCACTTTTCATCGCATTTCACATGTAGTTATGTTTTGTGACTGCGCTTTACTCATTGTCCATGTTTGGCTCTGGTAACACGAAGTAGGCATGAAAATGCTGTTGATCCTCTGTTGTTTAACTGTTAGTGAGATGTTTGGGTACCTTAAGAATGAGGCTACGCTGGTAGGTTACAGCATTTGCTTTTTTTGCTGTGTTAATTATGAAACTATGTAAATTATGAAATGTGAGTTTTTGGTGTACCATACATGCATACAGACCAATCGCACAAAATCTCAGCTGCCGGTAGCTGATGCTTAGCAGAACCCAGATGCCATATCAAATAATTGTTTGCCGGTTTCCAATGCTTCCTGCTGTTTGAATTGATTTCACAGCAAACGATCAGGGTGACCATGTTGTCTGCTAGCTTATTAAGTGGATTAACTCAGTCCCAGACATGTTCTGTCACCTGCGCTTTGTGCGTCATTAAGATTCGGAACTGTTTTGATTATAATTATTTTCTTGTTAACGGCTGTTTATTCTCACTTTTTTATCGATATATAACGAACAAATAAGCATACAAACGTGTAGTCAAACAATTATACTCTACAGCAGAGTTGTTCAACGTGGTACCCGTGGGCACCATGACGCACGTGTGATACATCCAAGAAAACAATTATACTCTACAGCAGAGCTGTTCAACGTGGTACCCGTGGGCACAATGACGCACGTCTGATACATCCAAGAAAACAATTATACTATACAGCAGAGTTGTTCAACGTGGTGCCCGTGGGCACCATGACGCACGTATGATACATCCATGGCTTCCTATTTTTTCCTTGGTTTTAGCGTTAACTAGATTTCAAGAATTTTTTTTCCTGCATTATTTAAACACGATTTTTGGCAATGAGATAGTGGACAGGCTTGCATCAATAGCATCGATTGTTGGGGAGTTAAAGTTGGATAATGGGGGGATATTCTTCGGTCTCTTTGCTACTGACTGTTGGATGAAGACAATAAAATAGATGTTCAATCGATCCACTAATTTAAGCAGTTTAAAGTTATCCGTTGTACGTGTAGAGCGTGCGAGCCACGGAAACCATCAGTACGCATACTCTTCGATATTTGTTGAGGGAGATTGAGCACCTATGGGTCTGCCCAGAGTGGAATGACGTCAGTTTTGTAAAACCAATAACACGATTGTCCTATTTTTGTCTTCTTGTTTTATTCTGTAACCATTCTACTGCCATCTTAGCTCCATTCCATAAACTTTTCACTCCTTAATTATTCTGTAACCATTCTACTGCCATCTAGCTCCATTCCATAAACTTTTCACTCCTTAATTATTCTGTAACCATTCTACTGCCATCTTAGCTCCATTCCATAAACTGTTCACTCCTTAATTATTCTGTAACCATTCTACTGCCATCTTAGCTCCATTCCATAAACTTTTCACTTCTTAATTATTCTGTAACCATTCTACTGCCATCTAGCTCCATTCCATAAACTGTTCACTCCTTAATTATTCTGTAACCATTCTACTGCCATCTTAGCTCCATTCCATAAACTGTTCACTCCTTAATTATTCTGTAACCATTCTACTGCCATCTAGCTCCATTCCATAAACTGTTCACTCCTTAATTATTCTGTAACCATTCTACTGCCATCTAGCTCCATTCTATAAACTTTTCACTCCTTAATTATTATGTAACCATTCTACTGCCATCTAGCTCCATTCCATAAACTTTTCACTCCTTAATTATTCTGTAACCATTCTACTGCCATCTTAGCTCCATTCCATAAACTTTTCACTCCTTAATTATTCTGTAACCATTCTACTGCCATCTTAGCTCCATTCCATAAACTGTTCACTCCTTAATTATTCTGTAACCATTCTACTGCCATCTAGCTCCATTCCATAAACTTTTCACTCCTTAATTATTCTGTAACCATTCTACTGCCATCTTAGCTCCATTCCATAAACTTTTCACTCCTTAATTAGTCTGTAACCATTCTACTGCCATCTAGCTCCATTCCATAAACTTTTCACTCCTTAATTATTCTGTAACCATTCTACTGCCATCTTAGCTCCATTCCATAAACTTTTCACTCCTTAATTATTCTGTAACCATTCTACTGCCATCTAGCTCCATTCCATAAACTTTTCACTCCTTAATTATTCTGTAACCATTCTACTGCCATCTAGCTCCATTCCATAAACTTTTCACTCCTTAATTATTCTGTAACCATTCTACTGCCATCTAGCTCCATTCCATAAACTTTTCACTCCTTAATTATTCTGTAACCATTCTACTGCCATCTAGCTCCATTCCATAAACTTTTCACTCCTTAATTTTCTGTAACCATTCTCTGCCATCTTGCTCCATTCCATAAACTTTTCACTCCTTAATTATTCTGTAACCATTCTACTGCCATCTAGCTCCATTCCATAAACTGTTCACTCCTTAATTATTCTGTAACCATTCTACTGCCATCTTAGCTCCATTCCATAAACTTTTCACTCCTTAATTATTCTGTAACCATTCTACTGCCATCTTAGCTCCATTCCATAAACTTTTCACTTCTTAATTATTCTGTAACCATTCTACTGCCATCTTAGCTCCATTCCATAAACTTTTCACTCCTTAATTATTCTGTAACCATTCTACTGCCATCTAGCTCCATTCCATAAACTGTTCACTCCTTAATTATTCTGTAACCATTCTACTGCCATCTAGCTCCATTCCATAAACTTTTCACTCCTTAATTATTCTGTAACCATTCTACTGCCATCTTAGCTCCATTCCATAAACTTTTCACTCCTTAATTATTCTGTAACCATTCTACTGCCATCTTAGCTCCATTCCATAAACTTTTCACTTCTTAATTATTCTGTAACCATTCTACTGCCATCTTAGCTCCATTCCATAAACTGTTCACTCCTTAATTATTCTGTAACCATTCTACTGCCATCTAGCTCCATTCCATAAACTTTTCACTCCTTAATTATTCTGTAACCATTCTACTGCCATCTAGCTCCATTCCATAAACTTTTCACTCCTTAATTATTCTGTAACCATTCTACTGCCATCTAGCTCCATTCCATAAACTTTTCACTCCTTAATTATTCTGTAACCATTCTACTGCCATCTAGCTCCATTCCATAAACTGTTCACTCCTTAATTATTCTGTAACCATTCTACTGCCATCTAGCTCCATTCCATAAACTTTTCACTCCTTAATTATTCTGTAACCATTCTACTGCCATCTAGCTCCATTCCATAAACTGTTCACTCCTTAATTATTCTGTAACCATTCTACTGCCATCTAGCTCCATTCCATAAACTTTTCACTCCTTAATTATTCTGTAACCATTCTACTGCCATCTAGCTCCATTCCATAAACTTTTCACTCCTTAATTATTCTGTAACCATTCTACTGCCATCTTAGCTCCATTCCATAAACTTTTCACTCCTTAATTATTCTGTAACCATTCTACTGCCATCTAGCTCCATTCCATAAACTTTTCACTTCTTAATTATTCTGTAACCATTCTACTGCCATCTTAGCTCCATTCCATAAACTTTTCCTCTTAATTATTCTGTAACCATTCTACTGCCATCTAGCTCCATTCCATAAACTGTTCACTCCTTAATTATTCTGTAACCATTCTACTGCCATCTTAGCTCCATTCCATAAACTTTTCACTCCTTAATTATTCTGTAACCATTCTACTGCCATCTAGCTCCATTCCATAAACTTTTCACTCCTTAATTATTCTGTAACCATTCTACTGCCATCTAGCTCCATTCCATAAACTTTTCACTCCTTAATTATTCTGTAACCATTCTACTGCCATCTAGCTCCATTCCATAAACTTTTCACTCCTTAATTATTCTGTAACCATTCTACTGCCATCTTAGCTCCATTCCATAAACTTTTCACTCCTTAATTATTCTGTAACCATTCTACTGCCATCTTAGCTCCATTCCATAAACTTTTCACTTCTTAATTATTCTGTAACCATTCTACTGCCATCTTAGCTCCATTCCATAAACTGTTCACTCCTTAATTATTCTGTAACCATTCTACTGCCATCTTAGCTCCATTCCATAAACTTTTCACTCCTTAATTATTCTGTAACCATTCTACTGCCATCTTAGCTCCATTCCATAAACTTTTCACTCCTTAATTATTCTGTAACCATTCTACTGCCATCTTAGCTCCATTCCATAAACTGTTCACTCCTTAATTATTCTGTAACCATTCTACTGCCATCTTAGCTCCATTCCATAAACTGTTCACTCTTAATTATTCTGTAACATTCTACTGCCATCTTAGCTCCATTCCATAAACTTTTCACTCCTTAATTATTCTGTAACCATTCTACTGCCATCTAGCTCCATTCCATAAACTTTTCACTCCTTAATTATTCTGTAACCATTCTACTGCCATCTAGCTCCATTCCATAAACTTTTCACTCCTTAATTATTCTGTAACCATTCTAATGCCATCTAGCTCCATTCCATAAACTTTTCACTCCTTAATTATTCTGTAACCATTCTACTGCCATCTAGCTCCATTCCATAAACTTTTCACTCCTTAATTATTCTGTAACCATTCTACTGCCATCTAGCTCCATTCCATAAACTTTTCACTTCTTAATTATTCTGTAACCATTCTACTGCCATCTTAGCTCCATTCCATAAACTGTTCACTCCTTAATTATTCTGTAACCATTCTACTGCCATCTAGCTCCATTCCATAAACTTTTCACTCCTTAATTATTCTGTAACCATTCTACTGCCATCTAGCTCCATTCCATAAACTTTTCACTCCTTAATTATTCTGTAACCATTCTACTGCCATCTTAGCTCCATTCCATAAACTTTTCACTCCTTAATTATTCTGTAACCATTCTACTGCCATCTTAGCTCCATTCCATAAACTGTTCACTCCTTAATTATTCTGTAACCATTCTACTGCCATCTAGCTCCATTCCATAAACTTTTCACTCCTTAATTATTCTGTAACCATTCTACTGCCATCTAGCTCCATTCCATAAACTGTTCACTCCTTAATTATTCTGTAACCATTCTACTGCCATCTAGCTCCATTCCATAAACTTTTCACTCCTTAATTATTCTGTAACCATTCTACTGCCATCTAGCTCCATTCCATAAACTTTTCACTCCTTAATTATTCTGTAACCATTCTACTGCCATCTAGCTCCATTCTATAAACTTTTCACTTCTTAATTATTCTGTAACCATTCTACTGCCATCTAGCTCCATTCCATAAACTTTTCACTCCTTAATTATTCTGTAACCATTCTACTGCCATCTTAGCTCCATTCCATAAACTTTTCACTCCTTAATTATTCTGTAACCATTCTACTGCCATCTTAGCTCCATTCCATAAACTTTTCACTCCTTAATTATTCTGTAACCATTCTACTGCCATCTAGCTCCATTCCATAAACTTTTCACTCCTTAATTATTCTGTAACCATTCTACTGCCATCTTAGCTCCATTCCATAAACTGTTCATTCCTTAATTATTCTGTAACCATTCTACTGCCATCTTAGCTCCATTCCATAAACTGTTCACTCCTTAATTATTCTGTAACCATTCTACTGCCATCTTAGCTCCATTCCATAAACTTTTCACTCCTTAATTATTCTGTAACCATTCTACTGCCATCTAGCTCCATTCCATAAACTGTTCACTTCTTAATTATTCTGTAACCATTCTACTGCCATCTAGCTCCATTCCATAAACTTTTCACTCCTTAATTATTATGTAACCATTCTACTGCCATCTAGCTCCATTCCATAAACTTTTCACTCCTTAATTATTCTGTAACCATTCTACTGCCATCTAGCTCCATTCCATAAACTTTTCACTTCTTAATTATTCTGTAACCATTCTACTGCCATCTTAGCTCCATTCCATAAACTTTTCACTTCTTAATTATTCTGTAACCATTCTACTGCCATCTAGCTCCATTCCATAAACTTTTCACTCCTTAATTATTCTGTAACCATTCTACTGCCATCTAGCTCCATTCCATAAACTTTTCACTTCTTAATTATTCTGTAACCATTCTACTGCCATCTTAGCTCCATTCCATAAACTTTTCACTCCTTAATTATTCTGTAACCATTCTACTGCCATCTAGCTCCATTCCATAAACTGTTCACTCCTTAATTATTCTGTAACCATTCTACTGCCATCTTAGCTCCATTCCATAAACTTTTCACTTCTTAATTATTCTGTAACCATTCTACTGCCATCTTAGCTCCATTCCATAAACTTTTCACTCCTTAATTATTCTGTAACCATTCTACTGCCATCTAGCTCCATTTCATAAACTTTTCACTCCTTAATTATTCTGTAACCATTCTACTGCCATCTAGCTCCATTCCATAAACTTTTCACTTCTTAATTATTCTGTAACCATTCTACTGCCATCTAGCTCCATTCCATAAACTTTTCACTCCTTAATTATTCTGTAACCATTCTACTGCCATCTAGCTCCATTCCATAAACTGTTCACTCCTTAATTATTCTGTAACCATTCTACTGCCATCTAGCTCCATTCCATAAACTTTTCACTCCTTAATTATTCTGAATTTGATCTCCCATTCTTCATAAATGTAATGCTTAATGATTAAGCATATACGCTTTCGTCATTTAGCATATAAACTCACCACTATTATCTGAGACGAAGATTCATTTTCACTGAAGACGTATCTTCTTACATTTTCTTACACCATTTGTCTAGCTAACATTCATAAGTGGTTTTAAATACAGTAGTTGACTTCTAGCCCATCTAGTACTATTTTCTCAGTATGATGCAAGTCTTCGATGCCACACTCTTAAATTTATTTTCTTTAAATAACCAATTGTAATTTTGATTTTGCTGATTCATACTTTCCTTAATGTGCCTGAATCGCCACTAGCTCCTTATAACTTGCACTCTTTACTGACCTGCCTACGCTTAGAGCCCTCAAGCTCGCTGGTTGTTTCTTAAATCGACATCTATGTTGGGCTAGGCCATGATTCCCAAACTTCATTCCATCTCACCCATTTTCTGACATACAACTTTTAACCATCACTTTCACGCCTAACTTTGTAACCACCCACTTTGACCATTAAACTTTTAACCATCTCCACTTTCGCTTTACACATAAACTTTGTACTACGCCACTGAGCCTCATAAACTTTGTAACCACTCGCCACTTTCCGACCATAAACTTTTCTAACCCCACTTGCGACATAACTTTGTAACCACCCTTTGCCCTTGACACTATAACTTTCTTAACGACCCACTTCTCGACATAAACTTTGTAACACCCACTTTGACGCATAAACTTGTAACACGCCCTTTGGACATAAACTTTGTACAGCCCATTTGCCGACATAAACTGAACATCTTCGCCACTCATCGACCATAACACTTAACACGCACTTGCACGACATAAACTTTGCACACCCACTTTGCCGACCTAAACTTTGTAACACCGCCCACTTTGCGACATAAACTTTGTAACACCGCCCACTTTGCCGACATAAACTTTGTAACACCGCCCTTTGCCGACCATAAACTTTGTAACACCGCCCACTTTGCCTGACATAAACTTTGTAACACCGCCCACTTTGCCGACATAAACTTTGTAACACCGCCACTTTGACGACATAAACTTTTAACACCGCCCACTTTACGACATAAACTTTGTAACACCGCCCACTTTGCCGACATAAACTTTGTAACACCGCCACTCACATACTTTTACACCGCCACTGCACATAAACTTTGTAACACCCACTTTGCCCGACTAACTTGTAACACCCCATTTGACATAAACTTTGTAACACCGCCCACTTTGCATGACATAAACTTTGTAACACCGCCCACTTTGCACGACATAAACTTTGTAACACGCCCACTTTGCGACATAAACTTTGTAACACCCCACTGCGACATAAACTTTGTAACCCGCCCTTTACTTGACCGAGCATAAACTTTGTAACACTGCCCACTTTGCCGACATAAACTTTGTAACACCGCCCACTTTGCACCGACATAAACTTTGTAACACGCCACTTTGCCCGACATAAACTTTGTAACACCGCCCACTTTGCACGACATAAACTTTGTAACACCGCCCACTTTGCACGACATAAACTTGTAACACCCCCCACTTTGCCCGACATAAACTTTGTAACACCGCCCACTTTGCCCGACATAAACTTTGTAACACCGCCCACTTTGCGACATAAACTTTGTAACACCGCCCACTTCCCGACATAAACTTTGTAACACGCCCACTTTGCCGACATAAACTTTGTAACACCGCCCACTTTGCCCGACATAAACTTTGTAACACGCCCACTTTGCCCGACATAAACTTTGTAACACCCTCTCCACATTATTATAACAGTTTGCTAACGCCCCCAAATATATACATGCTCTATTTCCTCATTGGCTTAGAAAAATGATATATATTTCGGTCATACATGGTCAATTTTCAAATGATTATACACATGAAATAGAAAATTGATGAAAAATAGATCCTGTAAGACGAGCATAAGATTAATTAAAATGCAGAATTCAAATTTTAAATGAATATTCAATCGTAAAATCACGAAAATATTTTATTTAAATATATATATTATTAATTTCTTCCTTAAGGAGCCACCGACACCTAATCACCAGAACACCCACAAATTCTTCTTAACCCACTAATGCCCCAGAACGCTTCAGCGCCCACTGGGGTGGTACCCTCACTTTGGAAACACTGGGATAGACAATGGATGTCGTAACAAACAAGGCTGTGGGGTTCAAATCCTGTGTTTGGTAATTTGTTATTTTTTGTCACTAAACCAATTTTCCCTAATACAATATCTATTTTCCCTAATACAATACCAATTTTCTCTAATACAATACCAATTTTCCCTAATACAATATCTATTTTCCCTAATACAATACCAATTTTCCCTAATACAATACCAATTTTCCCTAATACAATATCAATTTTCCCTAATACAATATCAATTTTCCCTAATACAATATCAATTTTCCCTAATACAATATCAATTTTCCCTAATACAATATCAATTTTCCTAATACAATATCAATTTTCCCTAATACAATATCAATTTTCCTAATACAATATCAATTTTCCTAATACAATATCAATTTTCCTAATACAATACAAATTTTCCTAATACAATATCAATTTTCCCTAATACAATATCAATTTTCCTAATACAATATCAATTTTCCCTAATACAATATCAATTTTCCTAATACAATATCAATTTTCCCTAATACAATATCAATTTTCCCTAATACAATACAAATTTTCCCTAATACAATATCAATTTTCCCTAATACAATACCAATTTTCCATAATACAATATCAATTTTCCCTAATACAATATCAATTTTCCTAATACAATATCAATTTTCCCTAATACAATATCAATTTTCCCTAATACAATACCAATTTTCCCTAATACAATATCAATTTTCCCTAATACAATACCAATTTTCCCTAATACAATATCAATTTTCCTAATACAATATCAATTTTCCTAATACAATATCAATTTTCTCTAATACAATATCAATTTTCTCTAATACAATATCAATTTTCCCTAATACAATACCAATTTTCCCTAATACAATATCAATTTTCCCGAATACAATATCAATTTTCCCTAATACAATATCAATTTTCCTAATACAATATCAATTTTCTCTAATACAATATCAATTTTCTCTAATACAATATCAATTTTCCCTAATACAATATCAATTTTCTCTAATACAATATCAATTTTCCTAATACAATATCAATTTTCTCTAATACAATATCAATTTTCTCTAATACAATATCAATTTTCCCTAATACAAAATCAATTTTCCCTAATACAATATCAATTTTCCCTAATACAATACCAATTTTCCCTAATACAATACCAATTTTCCCTAATACAATACCAATTTTCCCTAATACAATATCAATTTTCCCGAATACAATATCAATTTTCCCTAATACAATATCAATTTTCCTAATACAATATCAATTTTCTCTAATACAATATCAATTTTCTCTAATACAATATCAATTTTCCCTAATACAATATCAATTTTCTCTAATACAATATCAATTTTCCCTAATACAATATCAATTTTCTCTAATACAATATCAATTTTCTCTAATACAATATCAATTTTCCCTAATACAAAATCAATTTTCCTTAATACAAAATCAATTTTCCCTAATACAATATCAATTTTCCCTAATACAATATCAATTTTCCTAATACAATATCAATTTTCCCTAATACAATACCAATTTTGCCTAATACAATATCAATTTTCCCTAATACAATATCAATTTTCCTAATACAATATCAATTTTCCTTAATACAATATCAATTTTCCCTAATACAATATCAATTTTCCTTAATACAATACCAATTTTCCCTAATACAATACTAATTTTCCTAATACAATATCAATTTTCCCTAATACAATATCAATTTTCCTAATACAATATCAATTTTCCCTAATACAATATCAATTTTCCCTAATACAATACCAATTTTCCCTAATACAATATCAATTTTCCTAATACAATATCAATTTTCCCTAATACAATATCAATTTTCCCTAATACAATATCTATTTTCCCTAATACAATATTAATTTTCCCTAATACAATACCAATTTTCCCTAATACAATACCAATTTTCCCGAATACAATATCAATTTTCCCTAATACAATATCAATTTTCCCTAATACAATATCAATTTTCCCTAATACAATACCAATTTTGCCTAATACAATATCAATTTTCCCTAATACAATATCAATTTTCCTAATACAATATCAATTTTCCTTAATACAATATCAATTTTCCCTAATACAATATCAATTTTCCTTAATACAATATCAATTTTCCCTAATACAATATCAATTTTCCCTAATACAATATCAATTGTCTCTAATACAATATCAATTTTCCCTAATGCAATATCAATTTTCCCTAATACAATACCAATTTTCCCTAATACAATATCAATTTTCCTAATACAATATCAATTTTCCCTAATACAATATCAATTTTCCATAATACAATATCTATTTTCCCTAATACAATATCAATTTTCCCTAATACAATACTAATTTTCCCTAATACAATATCAATTTTCCCTAATACAATATCAATTTTCCTAATACAATATCAATTTTCCCTAATACAATATCAATTTTCCCTAATACTATACCAATTTTCCCTAATACAATATCAATTTTCCCTAATACAATATCAATTTTCCCTAATACAATATCAATTTTCTCTAAGACAATATCAATTTTCCCTAATACAATATCAATTTTCCCTAATACAATACCAATTTTCCCTAATACAATATCAATTTTCCTAATACAATATCAATTTTCCCTAATACAATATCAATTTTCCCTAATACAATATCAATTTTCCCTAATACAATATCAATTTTCTCTAAGACAATATCAATTTTCCCTAATACAATATCAATTTTCCTAATACAATATCAATTTTCTCTAATACAATATCAATTTTCCCTAATACAATATCAATTTTCCTAATACAATATCAATTTTCTCTAATACAATATCAATTTTCTCTAAGACAATATCAATTTTCCCTGATACAATATCAATTTTCCCTAATACAATATCAATTTATTGATCTTATTCATTGGCTCCGTTTGGTTTCTTAACAAAAACTCAGTATTCTCGACTTCTTAAGTTTACTAATATTCAATCAAGTGCCTTGCCTGCAGGCGTAAGCGATCATGTCTCTCCACAACTCTCTCTTCTTGGTGCATGTAATTTGTTCTGACGTCGATCTTGTGTCGAGCCATGCTGTCAGGCCATCCAACATCTTCTCCCGCTGTTTTCTATGATCTCTCATTCCCTGAATTTTGTACCTGTTGTCGCCAAATGTTCTAAACCTTTTCTTCTCATTATCTGTCCGAAGAATCTTGATATACTAATATTGGTATTATTAGCATTAATATTTCAATCGTCAAATAACGCCAATGTCTCCTTAAATTAAACCAGTAGACACACTTTTAAACAACAACAAGCTCAGAACAGCTCTCCCCGAAAGGGTGAAACACCTGGGACTAACTCGTTCTCACGTATTATCGATATAAGGAAGACTGCAGTAAAACTATGTAGCAATGACGAAACACATAAAAACAAAGTACTGTAGTTTTACAAAGTACCAAAATTATTGTGTATTGTTATTGTACTTTATAAAACTACAGTACTTGTTTTTGCATGTTTCACCATTCGTTCTCACGTAGGGCCTACTGGGTCCACTCGTTGCGGCACTGCCAGGTAGAGTCCAATTTTAAAAAAATATTTTTAAATTCTACGAACAAACAAATGTTTTACCTCAATGTGTGCACTGATGTAGTGCTCAGTTCGGCCTCTGTAGATCCACGTCCCTTTCTCTAGTTCTTCAATTTCTGGAATTGTCCAGGTAGGGTCTATCCCGTCCGCGTGGTACCAGACGAAGATGGATCCAGAGACTTCTCGAACAGGCCATGTTTTGATTCGAGCAATATCTGGAACTGGATGAAGAGATAAAAGTAGAGGGAAATTGGAAGAACTTGGAGGAACTTGGGGAAACTTGAAGCAAGTTTGAGAGGATTGGAGGAAATTTGAGAACAATTGAGAAAAATTGAAGACAAATGAAAAATGATGACAGAGAATAGGAAGAATGTGTGAGTGTGTGTGTGAGAGAGAGAGATAGAGAGAGAGATAAAGAGAGAGAGAGAGAGAATAACATATGAGAAAATAGTGGGGATATAGAGAGACAGTTTGCATGAATGAAAATCAGGAGAAGAGAAAAAGAGGATTACGATGTGTGTTTATCAAGTACAAGATATACCCTTCTGACATATGCATATGTGGCACCAGCATGATGACAGAAACACATATACTGCAAGAATGTACAATATACAATGACAGAAGAAAACAATTACCAATCCCATGTCAGTCCAAGACAAGCTATATGGAGATGTACACCACAGACTCCGATTGAACATTAACTACTTTAGAAGTATAAAAGTCAAATGTCTGAAAACGTTGGAAGAAAAAGAAGTGGAATCTGAGTGTGTGTATTTGTGTGTGTATGTGTGTGTGAGAGAGAGAGAGGGAGAGAGAGAAATAACTTGTTAGAAAGTAGTTGTAGTAGTTGTAGCTGTAGATGTAGTAGTTGTTGTTATTGTTGTAGTTGTAGCTGTAGATGTAGTAGTAGTTGTTATTGTAGTAGTTGTAGCTGTAGATGTAGTAGTTGTTGTTATTGTAGTAGTTGTAGCTGTAGATGTAGTAGCAGTTGTTATTGCTGTAGTTGTAGCTGTAGATGTAGTAGTAGTTGTTATTGTTGTAGCTGTAGATGTAGTAGTTGTTGTTATTGTAGTAGTTGTAGATGTAGTTGTTGTTATTGTAGTAGTTGCAGCTGTAGATGTAGTAGTTATTGTTGTAGTTGTAGCTGTAGATGTAGTAGTTGTTGTTATTGTAGTAGTTGTAGCTGTAGATGTAGTAGTTGTTGTTATTGTAGTAGTTGTAGCTGTAGATGTAGTAGTTGTTGTTATTGTAGTAGTTGTAGCTGTAGATGTAGTAGTAGTTGTTATTGTTGTAGTTGTAGCTGTAGATGTAGTAGTAGTTGTTATTGTTGTAGTTGTAGCTGTAGATGTAGTAGTAGTTGTTATTGTAGTAGTTGTAGCTGTAGTAGTAGTTGTAGCTGTAGATGTAGTAGTAGTTGTTATTGTTGTAGTTGTAGCTGTAGATGTAGTAGTAGTTGTTATTGTAGTAGTTGTAGCTGTAGATGTAGTAGTTGTTGTTATTGTAGTAGTTGTAGCTGTAGATGTTGTTGTTATTGTAGTGGTTGTAGCTGTAGATGTAGTTGTTGTTATTGTTGTAGTTGTAGCTGTAGATGTAGTTGTTGTTATTGTAGTAGTTGTAGCTGTAGATGTAGTTGTTGTTATTGTTGTAGCTGTAGATGTAGTTGTTGTTATTGTAGTAGTTGTAGCTGTAGATGTAGTTGTTGTTATTGTAGTGGTTGTAGATGTAGTAGTTGTTGTTATTGTAGTAATTTGTAGATCTAGCAGTTGTAGTAACAGCAGTAATAATAGTAGTGGTAGTACAAGCTGTAATAGTAGTAGATGCAGTAATATTATTAGTAGCAACAGTAGTAGTAGTAGAAGTAGTGGTAGTAGCAATAATAGTATTAGCAGTAGCAATAAAAGTATTACTTGTAGTGGTAGTATTAGTAAGTAAGTAAAGGTAAAGGAACCCTTTCATACCTCGTGGTATATAGGTCAATACAGTGTTAGGCCTGTATTTTCATTGACCGTCGGCACACGATGGGTGATGTGGTCAGCATCACGCCGGCCGCCTTTACTTTCCCAGAGCATGTCTGGTACCCAGTTGAGGCTGGGTCGACCTGAGAGCCTGCGAAGCGAGTTCACTAACAACTACGCTACAGCGGCTCGGTAGTATTAGTAGTTTGTATTATTAATAGCAGTGGTAGTAGTAAAAGTAGAAGTAGTGGTGGTAGTATCTAGTAGTAGTGTAAGTGGGACAGGTGTAGCCCCTTGCTTCGCTGGGAACAAGACAGATTGTTATCGTCAACTATTCGTCGACATATAAACAAACATATGGGCACGCTTGGGAACACCAGAATATATTCATTTACTTTTCAATGAAGTTGTACTGTACTTTTCGACGGGACTCTTGTACCAAACTCAGAGCCAACTATAAACTTATGGGCCTTCGGACTCAGGTAAGAATTATGGGAAATCAGACCACAACTTCACCATGTGACCTCGCATTCCAGTGTTGGTGTATATAGACAAATTCATTTTAAATTCAACATAAAATGCTAAATCAAAGTTATATTATGCAACAAGTTAAGTTTAACAATAAATAATATCAATATTATGAATATTTTTACCAATAAATAACCATAGACTCACAGAATTGAGTTAAATTGCAAAAAAAATCTTGTAGTGTTCTATCAAACATCTATAATTCCCTGCCCCCTTCTCTGATCTTGGTCAGGGATTTCCGGGTCACTTGTCTGGCCTAGTTATCTAGAGTTGATTGTGACCAAACCTCACTGTATGTGCGGGTTCCTTTTTCTGTCCTCAAAGAATGGAGCTACAAAGTGTCTTTAGATCACACAGACAGAATAAAATGGTCACGCACTGATTAACCTCTGGTATTTATAATATATTCTGGTTGTCAAGGATCACACAGACAGAATAAAATGGTCACGCACTGATTAACCTCTGGTATTTATAATATATTCTGGTTGTCAAGGATCACACAGACAGAATAAAATGGTCACGCACTGATTAACCTCTGGTATTTATAATATATTCTGGTTGTCAAGGATCACACAGACAGAATAAAATGGTCACGCACTGATTAACCTCCGGTATTTATAATATATTCTGGTTGTCAAGGATCACACAGACAGAATAAAATGGTCACGCACTGATTAACCTCTGGTATTTATAATATATTCTGGTTGTCAAGGATCACATCCACCTTCAAATCTTAGAGTTGGCTGTGTCAGGGATAAACCCTTGAATGATTTCACTTTCTTGAGTTCTTGAAATGTTATGTGTTGTCTGAGCAGTATCTACAATAGAGGATTTGGTGCATGTGAGGAAGTGTAACACGATCAACAAAGTTACTCGTATATTGCTTGATCTGATACGTCTCCTATTCGTCTTCTGTTGTGTATACTAATATCAGTTGAACTTGAATCATAAAATGCAGCTCCTTTCTGTGTGGCATTTCTCTCCTTTCTGTGTGGCATTTCTCTCCTTTCTGTGTGGCATTTCTCTCCTTTCTGTGTGGCATTTCTCTCCTTTCTGTGTGGCATTTCTCTCCTTTCTGTGTGGCATTTCTCTGCTACGTGTGCCAAATCTCGTTAGAAGTTTTTCTATGTGTGTGTCATTTCTCTTTGTGTGCGTCAAACCACAGCCAACTCTAGATAACTAGGCCAGACAACTGACTGGGGTTTCCTGGCCTAGATCAGAAAAGGGGCTGGAAAATATAGATGTTTGATAGAACACTGCAAGCTTTTTGCAATTTTAATCAATTCTGTGAGTCTATGGTTATTTATTGGTAAAAAATATTCATAATATTGATATTCCTTATTGTTAAACTTAACTTGTTGCACAGTATAACTTCAATTTCGCATTTTGTGTTGAATTTAAAAGGAATTCGTCTATATACACCAATACTGGAATGCGAGGTCACGTGGTGTAGTTGTGGTCTGATTTCCCATAATTCTTACCTGACACCAAATGCCCATAAGTTTATAGTTGGCTCTGGTCAAACCTTGCAATGTGTTTTTCTGTGTATTATTTCTCTTTGTGTGTGTCATCTCTCATTGTGTGTCATTTTTCATTGTGTCTTTTGCCTTTGTGTGTCATTTCTTTCTGTATGTTATTTCTCACTATCTATTATTTCTCCGTATGTGTTATAACAATTCACATTCCTCTGTGTCAGTCAAATCTACATAGAGAAACAAAGAATGAAGTGGTTTGGCCACTTAATAAGAATGCATCCAAACTCCACAGTATACAGAGTGTTCTACAACAGAGCATCGGGAAAGAAGGCAAGAGGAAGACCATGAAAAAGATGGTTAGATGTCGTAGCAGAATCTTGTGAAAGAGCAAAAATAACAATCACACAAGCCACCAGAACAGCGCAAGACAAAAACAGAAAACCACGACACTGGGCAACAACCCGGTAGCAGTGTGACGACAAAAGAAGAAGAAGTCAAATCTCTGCATGTATCTTCTTCTTCTTCTTTGCGTTCGTTCTTTACGATCAATTTTAATCACTCTTTGTGATATGTTTGATCTTTGCCAAGAACGTGCATACGTTGCACATTGGTTTAGTAGGCCCCTAAACGCATAGACTTCTACACGTTTAGGACACATGCAACATCTGCATGTATTATTTATTAAGTTGTTTTCCTTAATCAGACGCTACCCGGAAGTGCCACAACGAGTGGGCCCTTCACTGTTGAAAGTGTAAGCACTAAGTAACTCATCATCCGTTCAGACGAGGACAGCTCGGAGCTTGTTAAAGTGCATTACTTGTTTGTTATCGTTCGTTCTTTTCTATTCTTTCCCCAGGTGGTTGATGATGATGATGATGGAATTGATTGTCCACTCTTGCAGTTAAGCCTAGAAGTTGGAGCTTTCATTTGCGTTCCAGGACCAGATGAGTCGCATTTGTATTATATCCGTGTTTATTTAGTATAGTCTTGATATTGTCTATCCATCTTTTTCTTGGTCTTCCCTAAGCTCTAGTACCTGATCTATTTTTATTGTAGACTGGTATTGAATGTTGGTTGTATTCCACTCTCATTAAATGTCCAAATCACTGCATTTGTCTTTCAATGTATTCGGTGCATGAAGTTAAACCCACCCTGCTTCTGATGTCCTCATTTTGTAGTCTATCTTTCCTGGTGACCCCACCACCTTTCTCAAACATTTCATTTCACGTGTGCTGCTCTTTCTGTTAAACCTGTTTAATCACTCTACATTTCATTTCACGTGTGCTGCTCTTTCTGTTAAACCTGTTTAATCACTCTACATTTCATTTCACGTGTGCTGCTCTTTCTGTTAAACCTGTTTAATCACTCTACATTTCATTTCACGTGTGCTGCTCTTTCTGTTAAACCTGTTTAATCACTCTACATTTCATTTCACGTGTGCTGCTCTTTCTGTTAAACCTGTTTAATCACTCTACATTTCATTTCACGTGTGCTGCTCTTTCTGTTAAACCTGTTTAATCACTCTACATTTCATTTCACGTGTGCTGCTCTTTCTGTTAAACCTGTTTAATCACTCTACATTTCATTTCACGTGTGCTGCTCTTTCTGTTAAACCTGTTTAATCACTCTACATTTCATTTCACGTGTGCTGCTCTTTCTGTTAAACCTGTTTAATCACTCTACATTTCATTTCACGTGTGCTGCTCTTTCTGTTAAACCTGTTTAATCACTCTACATTTCATTTCACGTGTGCTGCTCTTTCTGTTAAACCTGTTTAATCACTCTACATTTCATTTCACGTGTGCTGCTCTTTCTGTTAAACCTGTTTAATCACTCTACATTTCATTTCACGTGTGCTGCTCTTTCTGTTAAACCTGTTTAATCACTCTACATTTCATTTCACGTGTGCTGCTCTTTCTGTTAAACCTGTTTAATCACTCTACATTTCATTTCACGTGTACTGCTCTTTCTTTTAAACCTGTTTAATCACTCTACATTTCATTTCACGTGTACTGCTCTTTCTGTTAAACCTATTTAATCACTCTACATTTCATTTCACGTGTACTGCTCTTTCTGTTAAACCTGTTTAATCACTCTACATTTCATTTCACGTGTGCTGCTCTTTCTGTTAAACCTGTTTAATCACTCTACATTTCATTTCACGTGTACTGCTCTTTCTGTTAAACCTGTTTAATCACTCTACATTTCATTTCACGTGTGCTGCTCTTTCTGTTAAACCTGTTTAATCACTCTACATTTCATTTCACGTGTGCTGCTCTTTCTGTTAAACCTGTTTAATCACTCTACATTTCATTTCACGTGTACTGCTCTTTCTGTTAAACCTGTTTAATCACTCTACATTTGATTTGTGCCAATAACGAGAATACGTTGAGTCTAGATTCATATCACGCTCGAGATTTTCGGACTAAGGTAATGTTTGAAGATGAAATGTCTATGCAGAATGATGGGAGTATCAAGTAGACCAGTTTAGAAATCAAGATATCGGGGCGGGGAGAAGTGGGTACAACATCAGTGCTGAACTTCATCAAGACACAACAAGTTTAACGGGTCGGCCACATAAGTAGATTACCAACAGCCTCAAAGGGCAATGTTATTCCGGTACAGTGGATACAAAGCAAAAGGCCTTCCACGCAAAAGGTGGACCATAGAAATAACAGAGGAGGTGAAAAAACACTATTTATGAAGCTCACAGGAAAACCAATTCTATAATTCTCTTCTTATCCTGACGCTGTCAGAATAAACAGAATTAGCGAAAAGAAATTAAACATCACCAGGGGAAGTAATACTATAAGCTAATATATTTCTCAACGGTAAGGGAGATAATAATTAGAATTACTTACTTTTATCTGCATAAGGAATATAAACACATTTCCCGTCATCTACTCTAAATCTCCATGCGTGGAAGGGGCACTCGATACAGTTGTCAATAATGCGGCCACCTGCACCAAGATTAGCTCCCATGTGTGGGCAGTATGCGTCCATTACGTGAGCGGATCCATTTTCGTCTCTAAAGACAACAAAGTTCTTGCCTGTGGAGAGAACACAAACGTAATTAGTAGACAGATGCAAATATATCAAATATAATCTTAGATTTTTCGAAAGGAGTTAATTTTTTTTTTTATGTTTGTTGGCCTACTCGTTTGGTTATACCAATAAAAGATTCGCCTTAGATTGAAAGGGCGTACCTCGGCTTCGGTCTTTTGGCTACTATCTCGGCCGTTTGGCTAAGATCAAAGTGCCCACTTGATCGCAGCCACATGGTGGGAGCTTTGATTAAACGCTAAATGGCAAAATAAAAAACCCATCTAAACAAACTCCGAGGTATCTCATTCGAAAGATTGATGATGCTCAGAGTTGTGCATGCTTAATTCTGCTGGGTCCACTAATTGTGACACTACCGGGTAGTGCCCAGTAAAACAATTATTTTTTAAACAATCGTATTTTTTTTTATCCTTGTTGGGCTACAAGCTCTGATAAGCAAAACAAGATTCATCCTTAGTTTGATAGACGTGCCTCGGCCACATAGATGGTTAATCCAACACTTAACAAGCACAAATATGGAATTGTGGAAAATAATGGAAGAAATGGGATTTACATTACATTTAATACAGATCATAAGAGAACTTTATAGTGATCAAATGGCGGCTGTAAGAACATGTGATGATACGTCAGATTGGTTTGACATAAGAAATGGAATCAGACAAGGCTGCCTTTTGTCGTCTTGTCTATTTAACATATATGCATAAAACATCATGAGGAATGCTACAGAAGATAGCGGAAAAGAACAATACGATCCTTTTATAATCGGAAGAAGAGAAATACCAGAACTAAGATATGCTGACAATACAATGTTACTGTCAACATCATAAAAAAGGATTGAAAAATTATTAGGAGAAGTGAAAGATGAAAGCGAAAAACAAAATCTATATCTCAATGTGGCAAAACAAAATCTATATCTCAATGTGGCAAAAACAAAATCTATATCTCAATGTGGCAAAAACAAAATCTATATCTCAATGTGGCAAAAACAAAATCTATATCTCAATGTGGCAAAAACAAAATCTATATCTCAATGTGGCAAAAACAAAATCTATATCTCAATGTGGCAAAAACAAAATCTATATCTCAATGTGGCAAAAACAAAATCTATATCTCAATGTGGCAAAAACAAAATCTATATCTCAATGTGGCAAAAACAAAATCTATATCTCAATGTGGCAAAAACAAAATCTATATCTCAATGTGGCAAAAACAAAAACAATATCTCAATGTGGCAAAAACAAAAACTATATCTCAATGTGGCAAAAACTAAAAAAATGACAACAGATAAAACGAACATGACATATGATATTTTTATCAATGGAGAGAAAGTAGAAAATGTGAACAGTTTTGAATATCTCGGTTCACATGTATAACAACAGATGGAAATGGGATGAAGGAAATTAAAATAAGAACAAACATGGTTGTACAAAAACATTACACAACTAAAAACAGTATGGAACGGAACTGATAATAAAACAAAGCTCATAATACAAAGAACATGCAAATTTCCACTGGCAAAGCATGTGTGTAAAACATGGGCAGTGGAAAAACATATATGTGCTTTTGAATATAAGAGTTACAGAAGAGTCCTCCGTATATCATGAACAGAGCAGAGAACAAATAAATCTTATTGGTAACTTTTCGTAGGCATCGCAAATCACGTGCAGTTTTTGCACGGTTTCCAACATTGTTCGGTTTTTCTTCGTAGATTGATTGATTCATTGATTGATTGATTGATTTATTTATTTATTGATCGATATGAACATAATCATTGCACTTCGGAGTAACCATGTGTGCCCCGATCTTTCTTACACAGGAAGATCTCAGCGACAGTGCACGAACTCCGTAGCACAGGCGAGAGTTCCCGATGTAATTTTGAAGATAGTAAAGATATTTTTGTAGGATTTTGTTATCTTTTCTAATTAATTTTGCCCGGCAGCGGCTTTCCAGCCTGCTCTTCTTGATTTTGAACTGCCAAAAGTTCTTTTACGTGCTCAAATTGAACACAGGACATACTTTTTATCGTACTTCTCCGAGAGGACTAGAAACTCGATCTCACCTACACTGAAATCAGAGATTTCTGTTTAAAAATCTAGATGGCTCCACGAGGAAGCGAACATAGTACCTTGGGCACGAGAGACAAGTACCTAAATTCTACGCCATACCTGCCTACAATTCTACGCCATACCTGCCTAAAATTCTACGCCATACCTGCCTAAAATTATACGCCATACCTGCCTAAAATTATACGCCATACCTGCCTAAAATTCTACGCCATACCTGCCTAAAATTCTACGCCATACCTGCCTAAAATTATACGCCATACCTGCCTAAAATTCTACGCCATACCTGCCTAAAGTATTGCACAAAACAGGAACCCCATCGTTCCAGTAACAATTCTGGAAATAAAGTTACTACGTGTCGTAGAATTTCCTGGATTCAAGACCACTTTAGGAAACAATAATGTTCGGTGTGCTTGGCATACCGTGGTTTGACTACAGAATATCCGGATCTTTTACTTATCGATCTAAATTATAAGTGCCTCGTAAGTCTAAGGCTCGTCTGAATGTCATGGGACACTGGTGATAAAGAACGAATGCCTTCTCGCAAACGTCAGTCAAAGGCCCTATGAGGCGTCATCACAACGACTGAATTTGTAGATTTCAACGAAAACAAATTTGAAAAATGTCACAATTTCTTTTCAAAAATTTAAAAGGTAAAAAAGCACAAGAAGGTATAAAATTATTTCTCACGACCTAGCACTTTCGTATCCAGGGAAGCGTATCATAAGATAATACCACCAGTGTTGTCAATTTAGCACTTTTAGTGCTAGATCTAACACTATTTTTGTGATATAGCACTACAAATTTAGATCTAGCACCTAGCACCAAATCTAGCACTGAAAAAAAATTAGTTAGCACTTTTAGCACTTCTTATAGTTTGGTATATGAATCAGAAAATCTCGACACAAAAAAGACGAACAAGCACAGAAAATTTATTACAACGAGATCCGGGTAATGAATTTCTCAGTGTGAGAACAACTCTCTGAGAGGTCCGCGCGTTTGACTTAGAGTATAGCTGTAAATCCGAAAGGAGTTAATTCTTATTTTTCATGTTTGTTGGCCTACATGCTCTGATATAACCAATAAAAGGTTCGCCTTAGGTTGAAAGGCGTGCCTCGGCTTAAAGAGGCTTTAATCCCCTACTAAACAAACAAACAATAAACTCTTGGTTAAGTCTTGGATTCTCCGAAAGGAGTTAATTCTTATTTTTCATGTTTGTTGGCCTACACGCTCTGATATAACCAATAAAGGTTCGCCTTAGGTTGAAAGGGCGTGCCTCGGCTTAAAGAGGCTTTAATCCCCTACTAAACAAACAACAATAAACTCTTGGATTCTCCGAAAGGAGTTAATTCTTATTTTTCATGTTTGTTGGCCTACACGCTCTGATATAACCAATAAAAGGTTCGCCTTAGGTTGAAAGGGGCGTGCCTCGGCTTATAGAGGCTTTAATCCCCTACTAAACAAACAAACAAACAATAAACTCTTGGTTAAGTCTTGGATTCTCCGAAAGGAGTTAATTCTTATTTTTCATGTTTGTTGGCCTACACGCTCTGATATAACCAATAAAAGGTTCGCCTTAGGTTGAAAGGGCGTGCCTCGGCTTAAAGAGGCTTTAATCCCCTAATAAACAAACAAACAATAAACTCTTGGATTCTCCGAAAGGAGTTAATTCTTATTTTCATGTTTGTTGGCCTACACGCTCTGATATAACCAATAAAAGGTTCGCCTTAGGTTTAAAGGGCGTGCCTCGGCTTAAAGAGGCTTTAATCCCCTACTAAACAAACAACAAACCAAGCAAATGGTGTACCTTGTTCAATCTTGTTGACTTGCCACCAGCTTCTGTATTTGCTCTCAGTTCATCAGTGACTGTTCTTAAGTGCTATAATCATTTCCAAACCAACGGAGGACTGTTCAAATCATAAAGAGAATTCCTCCAGCAATGAGTAAAGCAAAACCAACGTATTCGCAAAAATTTCGAAAGGAATGGTTAAAAGATCCTGCTTTTGCAAAGTGGCTACTTGAAGTACCAACTGATTCATCTAAAGCTCATTGCAAGTATTGTAGACATGACATTTTAGCTAAGTATTTTCTTTTAGCAAGACATTGTGAAACAAAGAAACATAAACTTGCTAGTCCATGTCAAAGTGTTTCTCTTACAAGTTTCATTGCGAAGAAAGATGATACGATATCTACACTTGAGGCCAATTTAGCAATGTTTATTTGCTGTCATTCATCATTCAATTCTTGTGATCACTTGGTAGACTTGTGCAAAAATACCATATCGGACAGTGAAATGGTAAATAAAGTTAGGATGTATCGTACAAAGTGTGCAAATATTGTAAAGAATATCATTGCTCCTTACTTCAAGAAAGATTTGACTACTGATCTTGGGCAAGGAAAATTATGTTTATTATTGGATGAATCAACTGACATCACTGTAAACAAGTTATTGGGTATTGTTGTAATTTATTACAGTGAAACTCACTAGAAAGTAATTCATACATATCTTAATATGGTGTTACTAGACAAATGTAATGCAGATGCCATTGTAAATGCAGTCAAGAATGAATTAGATGAAAAGAAATTAAACATGAAAAATCTTCTGGCTATTGGCACTGACAACGCCAGTGTCATGGTAGGGGCAAATAACGGTGTTTTCAAGAAGTTGAAGGAAGGAATTCCTGGATTAATCTTATTTAAATGTGTATGCCACTCCATACAATTATCAGTGTACCATGCTTGTGCTGCATCATTGCCAATAAACTTAGAGTTTTTAGTAAGTGAGACTTATAAATGGTTTTCTAAGAGTTCACTGAGACACATTTCTTACAGTCAACTTTACCAGAGCATTAATGATAAGGAACCACTGAAGATCTTAAATTCTTGTGCAACCAGGTGGTTAGCAATTGAACCAGCAATCAGCAGAATTTTAAGCCAATGGAATGAATTGCAGACTCATTTTCAATTAGCAAGTTCTAATGAAAAATGTTACATCGCCACTTTACTGTATGAAATGTATTGTGACCCTCAGAATGAGTTATTTAAATTATTTTTGCATCCAATTCTAAAACTTTTGAATCAAATACTGCTGATAAAACAAAATTGTTTTCTGATCTATCTCTTCTTTTTACATCTATTGCTAACATGTTAGTACTGCCAACAAGCAACATTGATCCTCTTGATCCTAACACTAACATTGAATAATTTCTGGATCCAAACCCACAGCTGGGTTCTAGATTTGAGAAAAGACTTGGGGAATTGATAATTAGCCAACAAATTCAATCTTCTCAAGTAACACATCCGCAAAAGGGCACAAAACATTTTGATTAGCCTGTACAAAGAGCTGCATAATCGTCTGCCAGAAAACATTGATATTTTGAAGAATATAAGCTTATTCTCAGTGCAAAATACATTGACACATTTTAAGAAAAATATTATTTCCCTTCTGGAATTATTTCACTTAAATGAAGAAATGAAATCATCAATTGAGATTCAGTACAACATCATACATCATACATGGACTGATATTGCAACCACTGAGACATTTTGGTCTGAAGTTTTCAATTATACAGATTCTTCGGGAGGTAAATCCTTCAAAGACGTTGCAACTTTTGCCCTAAATTTATTAATTTTACCAAATTCTAATGCTGAAGTGGAACGGTTATTCAGCAGCATGAATGTCGTGAAAAATAAAATGAAAAACAAAATGCAGCTGCCCATGCTTTCAGCAATTCTTGCAGTAAAATATGGATTAAAGAGGCATAATAAATGCTGCAAAAACTTTAAATTACCTAAAGATGTCACCGCCAAAATTGGAACAATGGACTCATATGACCCAACAAAACTTCAGAAGATGTGCAGTCTGACTTCTCAAATTACGATGAAATACTATTCGAGCTGTAATTAATACAACACAATTGGTAAGTAAACTGTTTTTGACATTTTTCTAGTTTTAAAAATGTCTAGCACTTTCTAGCACTCCCCTAAAATCTAGCATTAAAACCGATTTACATTTGGCAACCCTGCGAGTCATATGAGCCCAAAAAAACTTCAGATGATGTGCATTCCGATTGCTCAAACGCGCCAGAAGATGTGCAGTCTGACTTTTTTAAATTACAATGATATACTATTGATCTGTAATTAATACAGCACAATTGGTACTTAAAATATTTGTTGGCACTTTTTCTAGCATTAAAAAATATTTCTAGCACTTTCTAGCACTTTTAAACTAAAATCTAGCACTAAAAGCCGATTTACATTTGGCAACACTGAATACCACCCAGTTGGTGATGTAACGTGTCCATGGAATACGTGCATTGATATGTGTCTAAGATATGTATGACGTATGTATATCAAGCATGACAAAAAGATGTTTTTATCACCGGAGAAGAAATAGAAAATATAAACAGTTTTAACCCTTTCGCTGCTACATACTTTCCAAAGGCTGAGCTAAAAATAGCTACTCTTTGTTTCTAGGTAACAAACGTGAATGTACGCCTATAGCAGTGACAGTAGCAATGTATAACGTGTTAACACGTCTTTAGCCCACAGAGGAGAGATAATAACAGACGTGTTAATGTGTCTTTAGAAGTGAATGGGAAAACGTATATATACGTCCTTAGCAGCTAAAGGGTTAATATCTCGGTTCACTGCTAACAAGAGATGAAAATGTGAACAGTTTTGAATATCTCGGTTCACTGCTAACAAGAGATGAAAATGTAAATAGTTTTGAATATCTCGGTTCACTGCTAACAAGAGATGGAAATGTGAACAGTTTTTAATATTTCGGCTCACCAGATGGAAATTGGATGAAGGAAATTAAAGGAAGAGCAGGGGTCAAAGACGTAGTTCTAGGGACAACGTTGCACCAAGTTTAGTGAACTGTCACTTTTCAAGATCCTATCCCACCGCCGCATGGTGACCATGGAAACAGACAGTGGATCCTGTGTGGCTAAGTGGGTAGGAATAGAGGAAAGCTACAGGTAGTGGTGTAATAGTTCGTGAGACTAGTACATGGCTCCAGGAAAGTAGAGAAAGAAAAGGATTTTTAAAAACCAGAAGAATAAACCAAGGAAGGCAAATAGTGAACGCTGGTATAGTATAATCTACCGCTAAGTCTAACACCTGACAATCGACTACATTAATTTCACACAAGGCCATCTAAACAACTTATACAAAGTTTATTGGTATCTAAACTGGTAAATGTACATACATACTCTCTCTCAATTGATATGAGACTAAAAGTACATAAACACATTTCCCGCAATAAAAGTTATAACACTAAATCCGCTTCTCTACTAATTAACAGAAAGTTCAAAGAATCCTCTGTCGGGTTTTCCCACATCTATCACAACATATTAAATCAAAATACACTAGTTCAGCATCTCAACTAATTACGCAAAGTTCCAAGAATCCTCTGTTGCAGGTTCTCACATCCATCACAACATATAAATCAATAACACTAGTTCAACTTCTCAGTATTTACGCAAAGTTCAACTGACACTGTTGTGTTCTTCGCTGTCGTTCAAGTCGTTTTTCTCTTTGCCTTACACGCTCAAGTGTTCAAAAAGTCTTCTCCGCTCAAGAGATTGTGGCTTACTCTCCCGCTCAGACGATACGTGTTTTTCTCTTCCGTTGCTCTGTTCTAACTGTCTCGCTCTTACGCTCACAAAAATAATCTGTCCGTCCTCCTCAACTTCTCAAGAGTAACTGTCTATATATCCAACTAAAAGCCCAAGCTGGCTCCTGCCCTGGTCTCGAGATCCCCGACTTAACGGGAGTCCTCGCATACCCCGGGTTAAATCACTTTGCTTGAGTTTAATGCTCTACTGGTCAGCACTTGGGACTGGTAAACAATTTATTTAATACCATCTTGGTCAATGACGCCAAGTGCAATAAAGAGGTTTTGGGTTGACCTCCGACTCTACTCCCTAAATAACAGTGAAACTGTTACAGACCATCCTATGCTATCTAGAACTTTAGCCCTATCCATAAAGTTCTAAACTTCCTTCTCCTACACTACCCTAAAGTCCCAACATCACTCCTCCAACTGATCCACTCAAGGTTACGATATCCTAAACCATACCAAAAGAAATCGCACAGGACAAAGTCCGAATACAACCATCATATGTTGGAAGCAAACAAATTACATCTTGTGAATATCTGGCTCATAAATGCACCCAAACCAATTTCTGATAGGTCAACAGACAAGGCAACAGACAAGGCGGTACCTGGATACATCAGCAAAACAATTTAACCCTCGCAGTGGTTAAATATATCATCAGTTTATGACGCAAAATGTACATCCACTATTTTAAAATTTGCCAATTTCATCTGTGGTTACATAGTAAGAAGGAAAAGTGACCTCTATTGGAGGCTGGTTAAGCCAATGCGGAACACCTCTAGCAGCTCATCTACTCGGACCGTATGTCACAAGTCTATATGTCTTTGTGCCTTCCACGCACAGCTCTAATTATCTGTCTTTGTGCCTTCCACGCACAGCTCTAATTATCTGTCTTTGTGCCTTCCACGCACAGCTCTAAATATCTGTCTTTGTGCCTTCCACGCACAGCTCTAATTATCTGTCTTTGTGCCTTCCACGCACAGCTCTAAATATCTGTCTTTGTGCCTTCCACGCACAGCTCTAATTATCTGTCTTTGTGCCTTCCACGCACAGCTCTAAATATCTGTCTTTGTGCCTTCCACGCACAGCTCTAATTATCTGTCTTTGTGCCTTCCACGCACAGCTCTAAATATCTGTCTTTGTGCCTTCCACGCACAGCTCTAATTATCTGTCTTTGTGCCTTCCACGCACAGCTCTAAATATATGTCTTTGTGCCTTCCACGCACAGCTCTAAATATCTGTCTTTGTGCCTTCCACGCACAGCTCTAAATATCTGTCTTTGTGCCTTCCACGCACAGCTCTAATTATCTGTCTTTGTGCCTTCCACGCACAGCTCTAAATATCTGTCTTTGTGCCTTCCACGCACAGCTCTAAATATCTGTCTTTGTGCCTTCCACGCACAGCTCTAAATATCTGTCTTTGTGCCTTCCACGCACAGCTCTAATTATCTGTCTTTGTGCCTTCCACGCACAGCTCTAATTATCTGTCTTTGTGCCTTCCACGCACAGCTCTAAATATCTGTCTTTGTGCTTTCCACGCACAGCTCTAATTATCTGTCTTTGTGCCTTCCACGCACAGCTCTAAATATCTGTCTTTGTGCCTTCCACGCACAGCTCTAATTATCTGTCTTTGTGCCTTCCACGCACAGCTCTAAATATCTGTCTTTGTGCCTTCCACGCACAGCTCTAAATATATGTCTTTGTGCCTTCCACGCACAGCTCTAAATATCTGTCTTCGTGCCTTCCACGCACAGCTCTAATTATCTGTCTTTGTGCCTTCCACGCACAGCTCTAAATATCTGTCTTTGTGCCTTCCACGCACAGCTCTAAATATATGTCTTTGTGCCTTCCACGCACAGCTCTAAATATCTGTCTTTGTGCCTTCCACGCACAGCTCTAATTATCTGTCTTTGTGCCTTCCACGCACAGCTCTAATTATCTGTCTTTGTGCCTTCCACGCACAGCTCTAAATTTCTGTCTTTGTGCCTTCCACGCACAGCTCTAATTATCTGTCTTTGTGCCTTCCACGCACAGCTCTAAATTTCTGTCTTTGTGCCTTCCACGCACAGCTCTAAATTTCGACCATACTCAATTTTTTCCTTGTCTCTCCCGTACTCCGCTCTCAACTAATAAGTTCAGCCTTACAACTAATAATGCAATTTACAAACAATATTAACCAATCCGAAAATCGCATGGGCACCTTGGTTACACTTCAGCCTTCCCAAAGGACCTAGTCATGGCACCATAATTTGACCAGGATAGTAAATCAAATATCCCATAGGACATCGGAAACTAACATTCATATGTCAAAGCAAAAATTCATCATCAATTTATGAAAGAAAATGTACATTCACAATTTCAATTTTCCAAATTCATCCGTGATTACCTGAAAAAAGAATGCAATCCCAATCGAGGCTGGTTGGGCCCGTGTAAGACACCCTCCCAATCCAGGCACTATCTCCATGGTACAAGAAAGAACGCTTCTAAATTTTACATACAATGATATGATCATAAAAGAACATCAACCAGGTCAAAAGCTTATTGACACTTTGGTCACACATACAAGAAAAAAAGCACGATATTTACATTCCTCCTCACCAACTCTTCTCTCTAGTCGAATCGCTACGCGGTTGTCAATAAATAAAATTTATTAACCAGGTAATTCCCCCTTCCCTGGATAGGAAACTCCTAAAAAAGATTCCATTACTCACAACATCTTGATTGTCCAAAGACTACTTAATGTTCTCTCTGTACTCTCTGTGTAGCTCTATCTTCTCGCTGTATATTCGCTAATAAGCATCATGATTCATGTGCACTGCACTTCAGTGTCTACTCACTGCACTATCTTACTCATCTCTATCTCCAACGTACACCCAACGCTACTTCTTAATTATCATAATACATACTTTCATATTTCAATAAGTGCTCGACACGCTTCAATAGTACGTTATACGCTAATGCACACATTATCTGTATATTCGCTAATAAGCACCTCTCATCAGTTACGTATTATTCATGTGCACCCACTGCACTATCTTACCCACACAGCTCTTAATTATCATAATGCATACTCTCATATTACAATAAGGCGCTCGACACGCTTCAGTACCACGTAATATGGTAATGCACACAGCATATAAGTTATAGTATTCTCTAAATATCTCCCAAACAAATGATGCCTATAATCAGTACAATACATAATGTTCAATGATTCTCTCACATGCACATCTCTCTTATTGTGCATACAATACACCTCTCTACAGCAACAATAAACTCTCACATGCACATCTCTCTTATTGTGCATACAATACACCTCTCTACAGCAACAATAAACTCTCACATGCACATCTCTCTTATTGTGCATACAATACACCTCTCTACAGCAACAATAAACTCACTGCTTCTGTCACATGCACATCTCTCTTATTGTACATACAATACACCTCTCTACAGCAACAATAAACTCAATGATTCTCTCACATGCACATCTCTCTTATTGTGCATACAATACACCTCTCTACAGCAACAATAAACTCAATGATTCTCTCACATGCACATCTCTCTTATTGTGCATACAATACACCTCTCTACAGCAACAATAAACTTCTCTCACATGCACATTTCTCTTATTGTACATACAATACACCTCTCTACAGCAACAATAAACTCACTGCTTCTCTCACATGCACATTTCTCTTATTGTACATACAATACACCTCTCTACAGCAACAATAAACTCAATACTTCTCTAACATGCACATCTCTCTTATTGTGCATACAATACACCTCTCTACAGCAACAATAAACTCTCACATGCACATCTCTCTTATTGTGCATACAATACACCTCTCTACAGCAACAATAAACTCAATACTTCTCTCAAATGCACATCTCTCTTATTGTGCATACAATACACCTCTCTACAGCAACAATAAACTCTCACATGCACATCTCTCTTATTGTGCATACAATACACCTCTCTACAGCAACAATAAACTCAATGTTTCTGTCACATGCACATCTCTCTTATTGTGCATACAATACACCTCTCTACAGCAACAATAAACTCAATACTTCTCTCACATGCACATCTCTCTTATTCTGCATACAATACACCTCTCTACAGCAACAATAAACTCAATACTTCTCTCATATGCTCATTTCTCTTATTGTGCATACAATACACATCTCTACAGCAACAATAAACTCAATACTTCTCTCACATGCTCATTTCTCTTATTGTGCATACAATACGCCTCTCTACAGCAACAATAAACTGGAAAAACAAAGATTTTCCCTCAGTGCACACATAATACACTATCTCCACTGTACACACAACTATTCTCTTAATTACCACAGTGCACTGTCTCTCTAATATGCACGACTCATACCTCATGTCTTTTCCTATTTATGTATGTCCCCCATACCACTCAACAAGGAGCATTTTTCTGTGCATACTCTCAGTAGGGTACCCAGGAATAGTCAGTGTTCGTATTCTCTCCTCTTTGGCTTGTACGTCATAAATCAACTTCTCTAATTCTATCAAATTTCTGGCTTCAATGTCCCAATTCTCTGCCTTGTGCTCTTTGGTCATCTCCATCCATTCACGAAGCAATCCTAATTTCGCTACTGTCCCAATTTGAATTTCCTTCTTCAAGTTTTCTACTTCATCTACACCCTGTACCTTATAATTTATTAGGACATTAAATCTTTTCATTAATTCCCTAGTTCTAGGCCTCGCATTCTTCCTGGACCTCTTTGTACCAAGTAGTTTGTCTTCTCTAAGCTCAATTTCCTGGACCTCTTTGTACCAAGTAGTTTGTCTTCTCTAAGCTCAATTTCCTGGACCTCTTTGTACCAAGTAGTTTGTCTTCTCTAAGCTCAATTTCCTGGACCTCTTTGTACCAAGTAGTTTGTGTTCTCTAAGCTCAATTTCCTGGACCTCTTTGTACCAAGTAGTTTGTCTTCTCTAAGCTCACTTTCCTGGACCTCTTTGTACCAAGTAGTTTGTCTTCTCTAAGCTCAATTTCCTGGACCTCTTTGTACCAAGTAGTTTGTCTTCTCTAAGCTCAATTTCCTGGACCTCTTTGTACCAAGTAGTTTGTCTTCTCTAAGCTCAATTTCACGTAACAACCTTTCTAACTCTTGCACATTTTTTTCTTCAGTGTTAGAATTTCCTTCCTTGTAATCTACTACCAACTTCAGCCACTCTTGTAGTAACCTTGATTTCTCTTCTACTAGCTCCTTGATCTGATTCTTCAAATTCTCTGCCCCATCCACCGTTTCTATACCTGAAGTTATGTCTGCTACTCCGTTATGCAGTTCTGTTTTCCCTTTAAATGACGTCGTCGAGGCTGGCTGTACATGTAATGACATGTCAGTTGACACTGTTCTAGAATCGGTTTTGGTCATAACTATATTTCGTGATGTCTGTGCTACTTTCTCTTGCAGTTTTTCATGTGTAACCCTTTCTAGTTCCCTGCCAGTCTGTTCCAACTCTATCTCCAGTCTACTCTGTTGCCTTTCTAGTTCCCTGCGAGTCTGTTCCAACTCTATCTCCAGTCTACTCTGTTGCCTTTCTACCTTGTCTAAATTTTGATCGTAAATCGTCTACAGAACTGTACAAAGAGTTAGTTTCTAACAGTTTCGATTGTAGTTTTCGCCGTAGTTCTGAATCCTCTATTCTCAGTTCTTCATTTTCCTTACATCTCTCTAACAAGTCTAGCTTCAGTATGTCTTCTCTCTTCTCAACAAGGTTCTCTCTTTTCTGGACAGCTCTCATCTCTCTATAACAATTTATTGTATAGATTCTGTGGTCTCTAAAATGCCATCCGCTCACTGACTTCTGTCTAAAATTTCTGATTCGTCTATAATTTCTGCTAGTGCATTCCATGGCGAAATGCGCCACCCCATGACAATTGAAACATATCAGGCGTATAAAAAAAGAAACCTCTAACCTACATCTCATTGTCGGTGTCCCTGCTTCTGTCTTGATGTCAATTTAGCACACAACCAACTTGTAATATAATTTATGTAATATCTTACCAACAAAGCTGAAATTCAAGTAAATTATATTATGCAAAACCAAATACAATGATTAATTACAACATCATTTAATATCTAAATAATCTCTACAGTCTGAAACAAAATATACACAGCCTACTGGTGACCTATATTTCCACGGTTCACTTCTCTATATGACCGCGACAACTCTAATTCTAAGAGATCCTGGGAACGTTAGCATCACAATAAAACACATGTAATAGTTCGTGAGACTAGTACATGGCTCCAGGAAAGTAGAGAAAGAAAAGGATTTTTAAAAACCAGAAGAATAAATCAAGGAAGGCAAATAGTGAACGCTGGTATAGTATAATCTACCGCTAAGTCTAACACCTGACAATCGACTACATTAATTTCACACAAGGCCATCTAAACAACTTATACAAAGTTTATTGGTATCTAAGCTGGTAAATGTACATACATACTCTATCAACTGATATGAGACTAAAAGTACATAAACACCTTTCCCGAAATAAAATGTATAACACTAAGTCCGCTTCTCTACTTATTAACAGAAAGTTCAAAGAATCCTCTGTCGGGTTTTCCCACATCTATCACAACATATTAATCAAGTACACTAGTTCAGCATCTCCACTATTAACGCAAGGTTCAAGAAATCTTCTGTTGTGGGTTCTCACATCCATCACAACATATATATCAATAACACTAGTTCAGCTTCTCAGTATTTACGCAAAGTTCAACTGACACTGTTGTGTTCTTCGCTGTCGTTCAAGTCGTTTTCTCTTTGCCTTACACGCTCAAGTGTTAAAAAAAAGTCTTCTCCGCTCAAGAGATTGTGGCTTACTCTCCCGCTC
This sequence comes from Arion vulgaris, assembly GCA_020796225.1. Lineage (NCBI taxonomy): Eukaryota > Metazoa > Mollusca > Gastropoda > Stylommatophora > Arionidae > Arion > Arion vulgaris. The sequence continues at coordinate 41,126,224 of CM036758.1, forward strand.
AGACGATACGTGTTTTTCTCTTTCGTTGCTCTGTTCTAACTGTCTCGCTCTTACGCTCACAAAAATAATCTGTCCGTCCTCCTCAACTTCTCAAGAGTAACTGTCTATATGTCCAACTAAAAGCCCCAGCTGGCCCCTGCCCTGGTCTCGAGATCCCCGACTTAACGGGAGTCCTCGCATACTCCGGGTTAAATCACTTTGCTTGAGTTTAATGCTCTACTGGTCAGCACTTGGGACTGGTAAACAATTTATTTAATACCATCTTGGTCAAGGACGCCAAGTGCAATAAATGGGTTTTGGGTTGACCTCCAACTCTACTCCATAAATAACAGTGAAACTGTTACAGTGGTAGTAGTTCAAGCACGGAAAACTAATGCAGGTCCAAAAAACCTGAACAAAATGCACGCATCTCCTGGCCGAACGCCCGATGAATAGTTGCCCAAATAGTTGCTGAAACGTAAGAAATAGTATCGTACAAGTCGTCTGTGAACGAATGCCAACTCCTTGGAGCAAATGGCAGCACCAAAAATGGCAGCACCAAAATCAACAGTCTCGGCAAGTGTCTCTGAAAACAATAACGTATCGTGGCGACACATGGGAAGATTGCGGCAAACTCCGTACTAAAGGCGTAGCGCAGATACATTTACTGGGTAAGGTTGGCCAAGCGCAAATCCTGAAGTTGTGTTTTAGTGCCTAACGAAACGGCCTTCCGTGGAACAACCAGGCAAGGTTAATGTTGCATTTACAACTAACCTCCCCGGAAGAGCTGAGGTGGGTGATGTTGGCGAGTGCAAAAATTCAGTTGCGTTGATAGTGTCGAATGAAACGACCCTCTAGAATATATGTGCGCAGTTCAGTTCAGTGTTTCCCGGGGACAGGGAAAATGCAGAGAAGACATTGCAAATTGCAAAGTGCCGACACGCACCCCGAAACGGCTGAGAATAGTCCTACTCAGGAACAAACTCACCGTGGATAGAAAAGTAAGACCGATAATGCAATGGCTTGACTGGTACAAATCAAAGCATTGGCTAAAGGCGATACTTTTTTGACGTCGATCATCCTTTTGTAGCGATGACGTCCAAGTGGTAAACCCATCCGTCCCACAGTTCTAGAGAAAGCTACCATAGTAAAAAAAAAGGCTGGCTCTTTGGCGTAAAGTAAAAATATACGGCGAAAGATAATCGTAAAAGAGCAATGTAGCAGTCAAGTGACCGTCCCACTGACTAGTACTAGAAGGGTTGTTAATGTTCCTAAACCGGAGCGACCACACCCAGTCAGAAAAATTAACCGAGTAGTAATCGCTTTGTGGCGTAGATCGAAGCCAACATATACGGCGTTAAAACGATCATTAAAGAGTGTTCATCACACGATGCACACGATACGCCGCGCTTAGTCGAAAAGGTTGCAGTTCTAGGGCAAGCTACCCTAGTAAATAAAATGCTGGCACTAAGCCGGATGTGCTGGCCTAGTCACCATAGGCGTATAACTTGGCACAACGCAAAACCGTTGTTGACAAAGGCTGTTTATATATCCCAACAAGAATGATCAACATGGCCGAAAAGAAAGATCGAAAAAGAAAATAAGAGTAAATATGACTTTACATTAAATTAAACAACTTCTTCGAACGCTCCATATCGACCACTGATTAACCACTCCGTGTGATTTGTATGTGATCTGAGCCTAAGAGCGATTGCACGTTGTGCCAGTTATGATCCTACAAGTAGGCCAGCAGATCCGATTTCTGCGATGCTTTTTATTTACTAGGGTAGATTCCATAGGTCGTACATCAGTCGCCTCTTACGACGTGCCTTGTAGGTCATAGTGGTACTATTCTTTGCTTCACTTACAGGCCCCAGCACTAGTCGGGCGATTAAACAACTAAAAACAGTATGAAATGGAACTGATAGAGAAACAAAGACCAGAATACTAAGAGCATGCATATCCCCAGTGGCAACGTATGGGTGTGAAGTATGGACATTTAACAAGAAAGTGTGAAAATATATATATGATGTTGAATATAAGTTTTACAGAAGTCCTCCGTATATCATGAACAGAGAGGAGAACAAACAGATCTATCCAGAAAAAACTCAAAACCAAAGAAAACTAGCTGATGCTACAAATAAGAATTCGAAAATTAAAGTATTTTGGACATATAAATAGACACGAAGGGCTAGAAGAGATCATCATGGAAGGAGAGCATCACTGGAAAAATGAGAAGAGGAAGACCATCTAGAAGATGAATTCATTCAAGATGTAACTAATGGTTTGAGGACGACCGCTGCATAGGTGGGACTTCTGGTCTTTGAGAGAGAGAAATTTCGAAGAACGGTTCAAGTGGCACAGTTTTTGGTTATTGGTTACTAAACTGACGTCATTGCACTCCGGGTAGACCCATAGGTGCTCAGTCTCCCCAACAGATATCGAAGAGTATGCATACTGATGGTTCCTGTGGCTCGCTGATTAAACACACCTCTCACTCTGCCTCTCAGGCACAGTTCTGCTCAGGACAAGATATTTAACGATGATGAAGTATATTTATGTACTCATTATCAAGGTGCTTATCCTTTATAGGAAGTTGCTCTCTTTGCAGCACATCTGAAATTCACTCTGTCTCTTGACAGTTCACCCACTTTGTCAATGGTCATATTCATGGTTTCTTTAATATCTTGCAGCCATCTTCTTCTTGGTCTGCCTCTGCGTCATGGGACCCTGCCCTCTAATATTGTTCTTTCAAGGCCATCGTGACGCTTGATGTGACAAAGTATGTAATTTTCCTGTATAGTATGTTGTTTATCAGCCAATTATCTTTAACATTTAGTTCTTTCAGAACATCAGTGTTCTTTCTTTTTTCTCTCCATGGTATTCGTAGGATCTTTCTGTAGCATTTATGTATAGTATGTAAAAACATTCTTTTTGAATCCATAGAGATTCGTATATTTTGTATAACAGATTCTGAAAGTGATTTATTTCTTTTAACTGATACATTAGACAATGAATAAAAGAACATTTGTACAACACAATCTTTCTCCCAACATTATGTTATTTTAGCCAAACCTGGACATTGACATCAAATGATAGAAGAAAACTAGACACGACAGAGATGAAGTGTCTAAGCAGAATGCTGGGAGTACCAAGAAGAAACCGTTTTAGGAAGGAAGACATTAAGGGAAAAAAGTGGGTACAATATCAGTACTGAACTTTGCCCGTGTGGTACCAGCGCCGTAAGAGAAGCAAAGAATAGTAACATTGCGGTCTACAAGGCATGTCGTAAGAGGTGACTGATGTAGGACCTAGGAAGTTACCTAGTAAATAAAGAGCAGCGTAGAAATCGGATGTGCTGGCCTACTTATAGGCGCATAAATGGCCCAACGTACAATTGCTCTTATGCTCAGATCACATACAAAAATCACACAAAGTGGTTAACAAGTCGTCAATATGAAGCGTCCGAAGAAGAAGAGAAAGAAGTACTGAACTTCATTAAGAAGAGAAAGAAGTACTGAACTTCATTAAGAAGAGAAAGAAGTACTGAACTTCATTAAGAAGAGAAAGAAGTACTGAACTTCATTAAGAAGAGAAAGAAGTACTGAACTTCATTAAGAAGAGAAAGAAGTACTGAACTTCATTAAGAAGAGAAAAAAGTACTGAACTTCATTAAGAAGAGAAAAAAGTACTGAACTTCATTAAGAAGAGAAAGAAGTACTGAACTTCATTAAGAAGAGAAAGAAGTACTGAACTTCATTAAGAAGAGAAAGAAGTACTGAACTTCATTAAGAAGAGAAAAAAGTACTGAACTTCATTAAGAAGAGAAAGAAGTACTGAACTTCATTAAGAAGAGAAAGAAGTACTGAACTTCATTAAGAAGAGAAAGAAGTACTGAACTTCATTAAGAAGAGAAAGAAGTACTGAACTTCATTAAGAAGAGAAAAAAGTACTGAACTTCATTAAGAAGAGAAAGAAGTACTGAACTTCATTAAGAAGAGAAAGAAGTACTGAACTTCATTAAGAAGAGAAAGAAGTACTGAACTTCATTAAGAAGAGAAAGAAGTACTGAACTTCATTAAGAAGAGAAAGAAGTACTGAACTTCATTAAGAAGAGAAAGAAGTACTGAACTTCATTAAGAAGAGAAAGAAGTACTGAACTTCATTAAGAAGAGAAAGAAGTACTGAACTTCATTAAGAAGAGAAAGAAGTACTGAACTTCATTAAGAAGAGAAAGAAGTACTGAACTTCATTAAGAAGAGAAAGAAGTACTGAACTTCATTAAGAAGAGAAAGAAGTACTGAACTTCATTAAGAAGAGAAAGAAGTACTGAACTTCATTAAGAAGAGAAAGAAGTACTGAACTTCATTAAGAAGAGAAAGAAGTACTGAACTTCATTAAGAAGAGAAAGAAGTACTGAACTTCATTAAGAAGAGAAAGAAGTACTGAACTTCATTAAGAAGAGAAAGAAGTACTGAACTTCATTAAGAAGAGAAAGAAGTACTGAACTTCATTAAGAAGAGAAAGAAGTACTGAACTTCATTAAGAAGAGAAAGAAGTACTGAACTTCATTAAGAAGAGAAAGAAGTACTGAACTTCATTAAGAAGAGAAAGAAGTACTGAACTTCATTAAGAAGAGAAAGAAGTACTGAACTTCATTAAGAAGAGAAAGAAGTACTGAACTTCATTAAGAAGAGAAAGTACGAACCATTAAAAAGTACTGAACTTCATTAAGAAGAGAAAGAAGTACTGAACTTCATTAAGAAGAAAAAGTACTGAACTTCATTAAGAAGAAGAGAAAAGAGAATACTGAACTTCATTAAGAAGAAAAGTACTGAACTTCATTAAGAAACAACAAATTAAATGGTTCGGCCACATATAATGCAGAATACCAACAGACAGTGCGCCTCAAAAAGCAATGTTACTCCGATACAGTGGATACAAAGCATAATGTCGGTACTCGAAAGGTGAACCTCAGAGATAACAGAGGCGACGGAAGTCACTATTTATGAAGCGCACACAAAGATCCCTTCTAGAAATATCTTCTTATACCGACGCTGTGTGGCAAAATAAGATTGGAGAAAAGAAAAAGAAAGACAGAATGGATTATAAGAGATTGGAACTTTTTAAGTAAAGGATAAGATCTTTGTTATAGATTCGATTTTGAACTGTTTAAGTAAAGGATAAGATCTTTGTTATAGATTCGATTTGGAACTGTTTAAGTAAAGGATAAGATCTTTGTTATAGATTCAATTTGGAACTGTTTAAGTAAAGGATAAGATCTTTGTTATAGATTCGATTTGGAACTGTTTAAGTAAAGGATAAGATCTTTGTTATAGATTCGATTTGGAACTTTTTAAGTAAAGGATAAGATCTTTGTTATAGATTCGATTTGGAACTGTTTAAGTAAAGGATAAGATCTTTGTTATAGATTCGATTTGGAACTGTTTAAGTAAAGGATAAGATCTTTGTTATAGATTCGATTTGGAACTTTTTAAGTAAAGGACAAGATCTTTGTTATAGATTCGATTTGGAACTTTTTAAGTAAAGGACAAGATCTTTGTTATAGATTCGATTTGGAACTTTTTAAGTAAAGGACAAGATCTTTGTTATAGATTCGATTTGGAACTGTTTAAGTAAAGGATAAGATCTTTGTTATAGATTCGATTTGGAACTTTTTAAGTAAAGGATAAGATCTTTGTTATAGATTCGATTTGGAACTTTTTAAGTAAAGGATAAGATCTTTGTTATAGATTCGATTTTGAACTGTTTAAGTAAAGGATAAGATCTTTGTTATAGATTCGATTTGGAACTGTTTAAGTAAAGGATAAGATCTTTGTTATAGATTCGATTTGGAACTTTTTAAGTAAAGGACAAGATCTTTGTTATAGATTCGATTTGGAACTTTTTAAGTAAAGGACAAGATCTTTGTTATAGATTCGATTTGGAACTGTTTAAGTAAAGGATACGATCTTTGTTATAGATTCGATTTGGAACTGTTTAAGTAAAGGATAAGATCTTTGTTATAGATTCGATTTGGAACTGTTTAAGTAAAGGATAAGATCTTTGTTATAGATTCAATTTGGAACTGTTTAAGTAAAGGATAAGATCTTTGTTATAGATTCGATTTGGAACTGTTTAAGTAAAGGATAAGATCTTTGTTATACATTCGATTTTGAACTTTTTAAGTAAAGGACAAGATCTTTGTTATAGATTCGATTTTGAACTGTTTAAGTAAAGGATAAGATCTTTGTTATAGATTCGATTTTGAACTGTTTAAGTAAAGGATAAGATCTTTGTTATAGATTCGATTTTGAACTGTTTAAGTAAAGGATAAGATCTTTGTTATAGATTCGATTTTGAACTTTTTAAGTAAAGGATAAGATCTTTGTTATAGATTCGATTTGGAACTTTTTAAGTAAAGGACAAGATCTTTGTTATAGATTCGATTTGGAACTGTTTAAGTAAAGGATAAGATCTTTGTTATAGATTCGATTTGGAACTTTTTAAGTAAAGGATAAGATCTTTGTTATAGATTCGATTTGGAACTTTTTAAGTAAAGGATAAGATCTTTGTTATAGATTCGATTTTGAACTGTTTAAGTAAAGGATAAGATCTTTGTTATAGATTCGATTTGGAACTGTTTAAGTAAAGGATAAGATCTTTGTTATAGATTCGATTTGGAACTTTTTAAGTAAAGGACAAGATCTTTGTTATAGATTCGATTTGGAACTTTTTAAGTAAAGGACAAGATCTTTGTTATAGATTCGATTTGGAACTGTTTAAGTAAAGGATACGATCTTTGTTATAGATTCGATTTGGAACTGTTTAAGTAAAGGATAAGATCTTTGTTATAGATTCGATTTGGAACTGTTTAAGTAAAGGATAAGATCTTTGTTATAGATTCAATTTGGAACTGTTTAAGTAAAGGATAAGATCTTTGTTATAGATTCGATTTGGAACTGTTTAAGTAAAGGATAAGATCTTTGTTATACATTCGATTTTGAACTTTTTAAGTAAAGGACAAGATCTTTGTTATAGATTCGATTTTGAACTGTTTAAGTAAAGGATAAGATCTTTGTTATAGATTCGATTTTGAACTGTTTAAGTAAAGGATAAGATCTTTGTTATAGATTCGATTTTGAACTGTTTAAGTAAAGGATAAGATCTTTGTTATAGATTCGATTTTGAACTTTTTAAGTAAAGGATAAGATCTTTGTTATAGATTCGATTTTGAACTGTTTAAGTAAAGGATAAGATCTTTGTTATAGATTCGATTTTGAACTGTTTAAGTAAAGGATAAGATCTTTGTTATAGATTCAATTTTGAACTGTTTAAGTAAAGGATAAGATCTTTGTTATAGATTCGATTTGGAACTTTTTAAGTAAAGGACAAGATCTTTGTTATAGATTCGATTTGGAACTGTTTAAGTAAAGGATAAGATCTTTGTTATAGATTCGATTTGGAACTTTTTAAGTAAAGGATAAGATCTTTGTTATAGATTCAATTTGGAACTGTTTAAGTAAAGGATAAGATCTTTGTTATAGATTCGATGGTCATATTATAAAATAGCATGTCCCGCTCGTGTAAAAGCACTGCGAAACTGCTGCACCCCCTCCCCTATTTTCATTCGATATTATAGTTAGTGGGCGTCTGTAGCTTAGTGGTAGTGAGATCGATCCCAACCCAAGCGTACCTGGTTCAAATTCCGCGGTGGGCAAATTTAGAAGCACATTTCTTCGACCTGGATTCTTACGAACGGTTAAAATAGACTTCACCGTTCAGAAAGCAATGGCAAACTACTGAACGTATAATTGGTGCCTAGAAAATCAACGACTCGTTTACTGTGGTTGATGGCGATGTCTCGTAAAGGATATGCCACTATTTTCATTTCATTATAGATAACATTCAATATAATCAGTCGCACTTGTACATTTTATAATCTTCACGTTTAATGTCAGTAGACATGCCATAGTTCATGAAAACAATTACAAAAATCCATTATGGAACTGTGTGCTTCACAGTTCCAGAGATACAGTGTTTGCAGGTGTGCGCATGTGCAGATATATGACCGAGATAAGAAGCTGCACGCTATGTAGAGAGAGAGAGAGAGAGAGAGAGAGAGAGTGAGAAGGGGGGAAACTCTGGCACTGTCGCTTACGCAGTGCAGACCATACTTTTTTTTAAATATATGTTTGTTTCGTTTTACATGAATCTGTATTGACTAAGACAGCTCTACGATAGACAGCGGATGGGAAGAGATGACATGGACGTCCAAATGAAGCATCCACCGTCATCTGATCCTCCAGCAGATTGAGTTATGAAACATACATACAGAAGAAGAGGTTTCCTGGACTTAGGGTGTTCACGGCAGTGAGAGTGCAGACAGGCTTGCATAGAGAGCATCGATCGTCGGAATTATGAGAGTTAGGTGAGATGTTATTCCGTGTCTCGGTGGTCGTAGGTTGGGTAATGACACTAAAATTGATTTTTAGTATATCCAGCGATTTAAGAGTTACACGTGGATACAGAGCAAAAGCTGTTACCGCAAAAAATGGATTACAGAAATAACAGAGGCAGTGAAAGACACTGTTTATAAAGCGCACACAAAAGCCCGTTCTAGAAATCTCTTCTTATCCTGACGTTGTTAGGCAAAACAGGACTAAAGAAAAAAAGAAGAGTTACACGTTATACAAGCTGAACTATATGCATGAAGTGCAAAAAGGGAAGTGTGTTTAACAAGCTAGCACGGGAACCATCAGCACGTACAACCTTCGAAATCTGCTGAGTGAGACTAAGCAGCTATGAATCTGCCCGGTGTGCTTTGACGTCAGTTCAATAATCAATAACTATCTGACAGTCCCTTGACACAAAAACAACACATACGATCTACGAGCGAATCTCTCCAACTGAACACTCAAAATACTAGCGCTGTCATGAGTCTAATTATTTGAACAACTTTGACACAAAAGCAACACTTACGAGCAAATCTCGTAAACTTTGACACAAAAGCAACACTTACGAGCAAATCTCGTCAACTCGAATCTTCACATCTGAACACTAAAAAAATAACGCTGACATGAACCTAATTATTTGAACATCTTTGAGACTTTGAAAAGTCATAGCGAACCTGACATAGAAAATGAATGTATTTGTGTGACATTTCATTTGTTGATTTCTTGTTATGCTGGCGTTACAAAAGAGCGTTGCTAGGTTATCAAGAGAAATCAGATAGATAAATCGACGTATTGATTTGTGTTCTAAACTTGGGCAATGTATTGATTGTGTCTTTTCTTCTCGCACCGTTATACGTTACATAGGACCTGCAAGTAATTTATTCATTTAGCTCTGTCGTGGGCAGCTCGTTCAATCTCTTCCACGGAATTGAGTCCGATTTTTCTTGCCTCTCTCAGCAAAGTTCGTTTCAGGGCTCCCCTAGGGCGTCCTCTCTTTGTGGATACAAGGCAAAAGGCTGTCCACGCAAAAGGTGGATCTCAGAGATAACAGAGTCTATGGACAACACTTGAAACGCACACAAAAGCCCGTCAAATAAATCTTTTCTTACCCTGACGCTGTGAGTCAAAACATGATAAGAGAAAAGAAGAAAATAAGGAAAGAAATAGTATCCCTTTCTTGAACAATTTGCCTCCCACTTTAATGCCTATTTTGGTGTTCTTTAATCATTTCTTCTCAAGGTATGTCCAACATCTTCTCTTTCTTGTAACAGTTGTTACTAGTGGTTGACCAGACATTTCTTCTCATGTATGCCCAACATCTTCTCTTTCTTGTAACAGTTGTTACTAGTGGTTGACCAGACATTTCTTTTCAAGGTATGCCAAACATCTTCTCTTTCTTGTAACAGTTGTTACTAGTGGTTGACCAGACATTTCTTCTCATGTATGCCCAACATCTTCTCTTTCTTGTAACAGTTGTTACTAGTGGTTGACCAGACATTTGTTCTCATGTATGCCAAACATCTTCTCTTTCTTGTAACAGTTGTTACTAGTGGTTGACCAGACATTTCTTCTCATGTATGCCCAACATCTTCTCTTTCTTGTAACAGTTGTTACTAGTGGTTGACCAGACATTTCTTCTCATGTATGCCCAACATCTTCTCTTTCTTGTAACAGTTGTTACTAGTGGTTGACCAGACATTTCTTCTCATGTATGCCCAACATCTTCTCTTTCTTGTAACAGTTGTTACTAGTGGTTGACCAGACATTTCTTCTCATGTATGCCCAACATCTTCTCTTTCTTGTAACAGTTGTTACTAGTGGTTGACCAGACATTTCTTCTCATGTATGCCCAACATCTTCTCTTTCTTGTAACAGTTGTTACTAGTGGTTGACCAGACATTTCTTCTCAAGGTATGCCCAACATCTTCTCTTTCTTGTAACAGTTGTTACTAGTGGTTGACCAGACATTTCTTCTCAAGGTATGCCCAACATCTTCTCTTTCTTGTAACAGTTGTTACTAGTGGTTGACCAGACATTTCTTCTCAAGGTATGCCCAACATCTTCTCTTTCTTGTAACAGTTGTTACTAGTGGTTGACCAGACATTTCTTCTCATGTATGCCCAACATCTTCTCTTTCTTGTAACAGTTGTTACTAGTGGTTGACCAGACATTTCTTCTCAAGGTATGCCCAACATCTTCTCTTTCTTGTAACAGTTGTTACTAGTGGTTGACCAGACATTTCTTCTCAAGGTATGCCCAACATCTTCTCTTTCTTGTAACAGTTGTTACTAGTGGTTGACCAGACATTTCTTCTCAAGGTATGCCCAACATCTTCTCTTTCTTGTAACAGTTGTTACTAGTGGTTGACCAGACATTTCTTCTCAAGGTATGCCCAACATCTTCTCTTTCTTGTAACAGTTGTTACTAGTGGTTGACCAGACATTTCTTCTCAAGGTATGCCCAACATCTTCTCTTTCTTGTAACAGTTGTTACTAGTGGTTGACCAGACATTTCTTCTCATGTATGCCCAACATCTTCTCTTTCTTGTAACAGTTGTTACTAGTGGTTTGACCAGACATTTGTTCTCAAGGTATGTCCAACATATCTCCATCTTCTCTTTCTTACAGTGTTACTAGTGGTTGGTTAGCAGGCTGCAACGCCACTGCCCCGGCAACATTCATTTAAAAAATAATAACATAAAATGTATACAAAGTATCCACCATTCTTAAAATTTCAACGGGGACTCTCCCCGGTGCTACGGAGCTCGTGCACTACCTCTGAGATTTTACTGTGTAAGAAAGAGATTGAAGTACACATCGTTATTCACTGAAATGCAATGATGATGGTCATAATCAATCACTCGTACCCTTCTCACGGGTCAAGTCAACAGCCTCATAACGGCACAGTCTTTAAACAACCCGGTTTAAAGGTCGAAAGCCGAAGGATTGACTTCATTGTACCGGGTTTGACACCGGGTGGCTCGGTCCATCTCCGAAGAAATGACACTCTACCTTGAGAGAGTATTGCACAAAGCACGAACACCGGCAACAATCTTAGGGGTTGGTGCACTCGTGAACAGAACGACGTGGTCCGTAATCTTCCCCCGACCTTCAAATCACAAGGCAAGGGTTAACTAAGTAGTCACAAAGACCTCAATCTTGCTTATGTTGCAGGGGTCACGGCTAATTTACCCCCCTATCCGCCTTTCCTAATCAGTTCGATCTTAATTAGGTCACATATTTGAGCGTCCAGTCATGACCGCCTATCTTAAAGTAAACTTAGGATAATTAAAGATATGATGGTCCCGTGTCATCCTTATACTTGAATGTTTGATGTGTACGTGTATCCACTCCTGTTATCTCTATTCATTTACAGAAGCTAGCAAACAAATTAAGTCTCAGCAAATAGATCGTATTTTCTGTCCTGGGTTTTCTTCCATAAGCGTATCCATGTTCTAACAATGATTGCAAGGAAAGCGCAGACTATATTGTTTACCTAAACGTGTCCCGACCTTGAACTAGTAACAATATACAGTATACTGATTGCCCGTTCTGTCTCCCCAGGTGTTTCTCCTGTCATTTCTATGTCAATGTACGATAGAAATTATGTTTATTATCAAAACTGCGTGCGTTCATTATTTCCCCATTTTATCTATCTGTCTATCTGCGTGCCTGCCTGTCTATCTGTCATGTATAAATCCGTCTCTCTCTCTCTCCTCTAATATATATATATATATCCTCATTGTTGCGGATCAATCAATCAATCAAGGGCCATACCTGCCGGCGTAGGCGATCATGTCTCTCCACAACTCTCTTTTTGCAGATATGTCCTCATTTCACGAGTACATCTGAGCGTTCGCAAACAATTTTGAAAATTCGTAGATTTTTGCGGAATTTTACAAGCCAAGACAAAACTAAGATGGCCATGAATACAAAGTTAATGTGTTCTAGAATAATGTGTCAGCACTTTATGAAAGATGCTTGGTATACCTCAAAAAAGGGTGGAGACTGCAGTAAAACTTGGAAAATAGGTAAACACGTAAAAACAAAGTACTACAGTTTTACAAAATACATAAACTGTTTATGTATTTTGTAATACTGGAGTACTTTGTTTTTACGTGTTTACCTATTTGGTATACCTCAAGATGTGCGTTCAACAACTGAGTGAATATGTATGTTTCAAGTGGTTTGATTTTGATAACATGTGGGAAATTGTGGAAGCTTCTATCAGATTTTTGACTGACAAAGGTATGCACATAGATGATTCCAAGTAATGTGATCAGTATTGCCATCTCGAGAAACTTGCATCCATCTATAAAAATCAAGTAGCATCGCAAAAATGGTAGTGAGACTATAGAAGTAGTAGTATAGAAACTGTAGAAGTTTAGTTTTAGTTCAGTTTAGTCATCGGATCACCATCACTGCACGTCGAACAAATTAGTCCATAAGTGCTCCGATCTCTCCTCAGTATGTCCATCAGCGTGTGGCGACTAACGACACCGGTTCTTTGTTGGTTTACAATTCTTCTTTGTCTGCCAGCATAGCGTTCTTGTCGAGCTACACCACACTTAACTTTGAGTTCTTGCAGTCTGGTTAGTGTTGTGGATTCACCGCTATTACGTGAATCATGCACACGTCCTCTCTCTTTAAGGAATTTATAATATCAGCCTGGTCCATTGCTCGTCCGCTTTGGACAGCAGCCATACCTGCAAGCCTATCCGCACGTTCATTCCCCTTACACCTGCATGCCCTGGCACAAAAATAAAACTGATCTTTGTCAGCTTAGACCTCCCCAGCGATTCTATCCAATGTCTCCTAGCCCATCCAGTTTCTATCTTCCTGAGCATACTCATTGAGTCACTGAGAAAACATGCATGGATAAAAGTCTGTGATTCTAGCCAAATCATCGCTTTGGTAACCGCCATGATTTCCATAGTGAGACTGCTTGTAGTCACGGCAAAACCACCACTGTCTTCCTTCACAACATCACCTCCGACCTGAGCAGTGAAAGCCCACGAGCTCCGCACATGTCGAATCACCGAACCATCCGTATAAATGATTACATCATGCTCAGATGCGTTCTCAGAAATTAATGCCTGAACCTCTGCCTCCACAACAAGTGGGTTGTGTTGCCTGCATTCTTTATCAAGTTCGATGCATACAGAAAAGGATGTAGCGATTGCTCTTGGCACTGGTATCCATTCTTCACCGGGATCAATGTCTTCAAGTGTACACACCTGTTCAATACAGTCCTCGGCCTGACCCATCCAAGATTTTCCTCTTTTAACCTATTTCCTTTTGTCTCTTTATTTCCAAGTGCAGAGGATGTTGTGTGTCAGCATTGACTCGAAGGTATGCTCGTGCACGGCTCATCAGTATTCTATACTCCATAGTAGGATAGTCAAGGAGATAGCGCATCGCCCTGCACGACGTGTCTTTAGTGCAACCAAGTATAATGCGCATCGCCTCGTTCTGTATTCTTTCCAGTCGTTCTATCTGACTATGACTGAGAGTCAGGATCGCCAGCGCATACTCAAGCACAGAAAGGACCAGACCCTGGTATAAAGACAAAGATGGCGCTGTTCACAATCTGCCGCAGCCATTACCCTCATCGCCAGCAAACCTTTCCTCGCCTTCATTATCACATGAGCTATGTGTTCCGTAAAAGCTAGACTACGATCAAAACGCAGCCCCAGGTATTTCATAGACTGAGACCGCTCCACCACCTCTGAACACAAAACCACAGATGGTGTTGGAGTGTTGACGATGTGGTTGTTTAAAGAGAACCATGTCACCGCTGCTTTTGTGGGGTTGACCAATGCTCCCGCTTCAACGCACCATCTACCTATGCGGTCGAGTTCTGACTGAAGTTCCTCCACAAGCTGTTCTCTATCCTTGCCCTGACGATACACCAACACATCATCTGCATATGACATTGTCCTTCCTCTACCCGTGATCTGCTCTTTTGTGATGCTCACAGTATAGGCATTGAACAACACCGGAGATAATGGTGACCCCTGTGGTAAGCCAAGGTGGATTGTTGTTGGTGATGACGCCCAACTGCCACATTTAAACACTATCTTTCGCTGGAAGAGGGCCGCAAAGATCCAATTGAGGAGGAATGGGCTGATATTGAGTTCAGTCAGCTGCACCATTAAAAATGCAACGGCACTCTATTATAGGCATCTTCAAGTATCGTGAAGATAGCACAATTCCTCTTTGCTATTCCAGCACACAATGCTTCGGTAGAAAAACAATTTTCTTTAATCAATGCCCAATGGACCAATCCTACAAGAAAGTAAACTATTAGGATGTAAATTCATACAAGATCTCCAACTGCTAGCAACGAACCGCATCACGTGAGATCTAAAACCTCTGCCCTATGTGCCGCCTTTGACACGAAAGGAACAAACTAACTAATGGACCAATGAGAGAAATCGTCCTAGTGTGGATTCAGTCAAGTCGATTTCACTTGTAAAATTTAATTTCAAATATTTCACATGCAGGCAACTTTATGGACATTTGATGCAAAAGACATTCTTAAAAAAAAATAAGATTGTCAGAAAAATATAATTGAACATAATTTAAATGTAATTTAATGTTAGAAGAATTGTCTTCATTTCGGAAGATGAAAATATGGCATCCATATATATATATATAAGACCGTATTCATTGTCACAGACGGTCACAATTAGCAAGTGTTTTAATGTGACCGCATTCATTGTCACAGACGGTCACAATTAGCAAGTGTTTTAATGTGACCGCATTCATTCTCACAGACGGTCACAATTAGCAAGTGTTTTAATGTGACCGCATTCATTCTCACAGACGGTCACAATTAGCAAGTGTTTTAATGTGACCGCATTCATTCTCACAGACGGTCACAATTAGCAAGTGTTTTAATGTGACCGTATTCATTCTCACAGACGGTCACAATTAGCAAGTGTTTTAATGTGACCGTATTCATTCTCACAGACGGTCACAATTAGCAAGTGTTTTAATGTGACCGTATTCATTATCACAGACGGTCACAATTAGCAAGTGTTTTAATGTGACAACTTCTGAGTTTGCGCTTGTCTCTCTTGCCTTTCAGCTCATCTCAAAGTCTCTTTTCAAAAGATGCACTGTTTGCGTAATGTTGTTTTCCCACACAACTCGATCATCAGCTAGTTTTTGCTATTTTGTTGGGACCGATAGAAAAGTTTGTGATTGAGGTCATGCAGACATACTTTTCTCTGTTTGATTGATAGAACCGTCACCATAGCACTTCGATGAGTAACCATATGTGCTCCAATCTCTTTCTTACACAGGAATATATCAGCTGCAGTGCACGAACTCCGTAGCACCGACGAGGGTCCATGATATAATTTTGAACATGGTGAAGATATATTTTGTAAGAATTTTATTTTTAATCTTTTTTCTAATTAATTGTGTACGGGCAGCAGCTTTCCAGCCTGATCTTTTTTATTTTGAGTTGCCAGTGGTTCTTTTCCGTGCTCATATTCAACAAGGGACCTACAATTTATCGTCCGTCTCCGTAGAACTAGGAACTCGATCTCACCTACACTGAGATCAGGGATCTCTGGAAAAATATCGGTAGCAACTTGTGTGGTGGCATGGGTTGGTTTGTACCGGTTTTTTACCTTATTCTTTCGCATGCTTTTATGTTTTAATAAGTGTTCATTCATTTTTCTATACAATTACATGTCTTTTATCAAATTTCTTTACGAAATAACAAAACATTAACAGCTTAGCTTGTACCTACACAAGCGAGGTCTCTGTGGTTAAGTGGTTACGCCTTTGCCTTGAGAGTCGAAGGTTGTGGGTACGAATCCGGGCCACGCGTTCTGTACTCCAGTGCATTTTTTCCAGAGATTCCTAGGATTATTGCCGGAGCTAATGTGGTGCTTTGTGCAATACTATCGGCAGGTCGCTTGCCATTTCTGCGGAAAGGTACCGAGCCATATGTGATCAAATCCGGTGCAATAAAGTCAATCCTTCGGTAAGAGATGCGGAATAGTAAGACAAACATATTATTGATATACTGCACTATTTTCTATTGCTGTAGGCTATGTGTTGATAAGTGTTTCATTTTCTTCTTCTATTTTCATTGATCCTATTTTGCCTCATAGCGTCAGGATAAGAGACTAGAACGGGCTTTTGTGTGTGATATATAAAGTGTTTGTTTTACTGCCTCTTGTTATTTCTGGTGGTTCGCGTTTTGTTTGGTTGATCTTGAGCCTTGTATTGGAGTTGTATTGCTTGCTTTTTGAGGTGCACTGTGTGTTGGCAATCTGCTCATGTGGCCGAACCGTTTAATTTTTTTGTTTCTTGAAGAAATTCAGTATTAATGACGTACCCACCTTTTTCTTGATGTCTTCATTTCTAAACCAGTCTCTTCTTGTTATTCCCAGCATTCTGCAAAGAAATGTCATCTCTGTTGTGGCTAATCTTTCTTCTATTGTTTCATGTAATCGTCCAGGTTTTGCACTGATAGTATAATGTTAGGAGACAAATGGTGTGTTGTACACTGCTCTTTTAGTGTTCATGGTGACATGCTTGCATTTGAAAATTGGTGTCATTTGTACTACTATCTCATCATTTGTACTACTATCTCATTTATTGCGTCTATGTTGGATTTCTTTATTCTTCATTTCTGAAAAAAGCTCTCTAGATATTTCGAAAGGGTCTAAAGTCAAAGGATTGGCTTTATTGCACCAGGTTACCGTCTGCCCAGCGTGTTCGTAGTGCGTTGGACTACGGGTGACTATCCCTCTGTGTGTGCGGGTTCAATTCCGCGGGATGGCAGAAAAAGCCACAGATTCCCCAGATTTACGGTGCTCGTGGCACCGAACGGAAGGGTTACGATGTCCATGGCACCGAGCCGAAAAGCTCAAGTGCTTCTGGATCGGAAAAAAAAAATTGCACCAGGTTTGACTCCATATAGCTCGGTCTCTCTCCACAAAAGTGGCACACCAACTGTCGAGAGTATTGCACAAGCACGAACTTCTCAGCTCCGGCAACAATCCTAGGTAACTCTGAAAGAAAATTCAATGTCAGCATGATTGGAACCCACAACATTAGGAAAGCAAGTAGCTTTAACCACTTAGCCCGCCCGCCCGCCTGCCCGCCCGCCCGCCCGCCTGTCCAGCGTGTTCTTAGCCCGCCCGCCTGTCTAGCGTGTTCTTAGCCCGCCCGCCTGTCCAGCGTGTTCTTAGCCCGCCCGCCTGTCTAGCGTGTTCTTAGCCCGCCCGCCTGTCCAGCGTGTTCTTAGCCCGCCCGCCTGTCCAGCGTGTTCTTAGCCCGCCCGCCTGTCTAGCGTGTTCTTAGCCCGCCCGCCTGTCCAGCGTGTTCTTAGCCCGCCCGCCTGTCTAGCGTGTTCTTAGCCCGCCCGCCTGTCCAGCGTGTTCTTAGCCCGCCTGTCTAGCGTGTTCTTAGCCCGCCCGCCTGTCCAGCGTGTTCGTAGCGCGTTGGACGGCGGGTGACAAGTCCTCTGTGAGTGCGGGTTCAATTTCGCGGACTGGCAGAAAAGCCACAGGTTCTCCAGATTTACGGTGTTAGTGGCTTGTTTTAATTGATGAGTCGCCATTGTGACCCGCTCCTACCTTGTCATCCCCAGGTATGTAAAGTCTGTAACTTGTTTTAAATGATGTCTGCCCTTGTGACCCGCTCCTACCTCGTCATCCCCAGGTATGTAAAGTCTGTACTTGTTTTAATGATGCTGCCCTTGTGACCCGCTCCTACCTCGTCATCCCCAGGTATGAAAAGTCTGTAACTTGTTTTAATGATGTCTGCCCTTGTGACCTGCTCCTACCTCTCATCCCCAGGTATAAAGTCTGTAACTTGTTTTAAGATGTCTGCCCTGTGACCTCTCCTACCTGTCATCCCCAGGTATGTAAAGTCTGTAACTTGTTTTAATTGATGGCTGCCCTTGTGACCCGCTCCTACCTTGTCGTCCCCAGGTATGTAAAGTCTGTACTTGTTTTAATGATGTCTGCCCTTGTGACCACCTCCTACCTGTCATCCCCAGGTATGAAAGTCTGTAACTTGTTTTAATGATGTCTGCCTTGTGACCTGCTCCTACTCGTCATCCCCAGGTATGTAAAGTCTGTAACTTGTTTTAATTGATGACTCGCCTTGTGACCTGCTCCTACCTGTCATCCCCAGGTATGTAAAGTCTGTAACTTGTTTTAATTGATGCTGCCCTTGACCCGCTACTACCTCGTCATCCCCAGGTATGTAAAGTCTGTAACTTGTTTTAATGATGCTGCCCTGTGACCGCTCCTACCTGTCATCCCCAGGTATGTAAAGTCTGTAACTTGTTTTAAATGATGTCTGCCCTTGTGACCCGCTCCTACCTTGTCATCACCAGGTATGTAAAGTCTGTAACTTGTTTTAATTGATGACTCGCCCTGTGACCTGCTCCTACTCGTCATCCCCAGGTATGTAAAGTCTGTAACTTGTTTTAATTGATGGCTGCCCTGTGACCGCCCTACCTCGTCATCCCCAGGTATGTAAAGTCTGTAACTTGTTTTAATTGATGGCTGCCCTTGTGACCCGCTCCTACCTTGTCATCCCCAGGTATGTAAAGTCTGTAACTTGTTTTAATTGATGTCTGCCCTTGTGACCCGCTCCTACCTTGTCATTCCCAGGTATGTAAAGTCTGTAACTTGTTTTAATTGATGGCTGCCCTTGTGACCCGCTCCTACCTTGTCATCCCCAGGTATGTAAAGTCTGTAACTTGTTTTAATTGATGCTGCCCTTGTGACCCGCTCTACCTGTCATCCCCAGGTATGTAAAGTCTGTAACTTGTTTTAAATGATGTCTGCCCTTGTGACCCGCTCCTACCTTGTCATTCCCAGGTATGTAAAGTCTGTAACTTGTTTTAATTGATGGCTGCCCTGTGACCCGCCTCCTCTCATTCATCCCAGGTATGTAAAGTCTGTAACTTGTTTTAATGATGACTGCCCTTGTACCGCTCCTACCTTGCCATCCCAAGGTATGTAAAGTCTGTAACTTGTTTTAATTGATGGCTGCCTTGTGACCTGCTCCTACCTTGTCATCCCCAGGTTTGTAAAGTCTGTACTTGTTTTAATTGATGGCTGCCCTGTGTGACCGCTCCTACCTCGTCATCCCCAGGTATGTAAAGTCTGTAACTTGTTTTAATTGATGCTGCCTTGTGACCAGCTCCTACCTCATCATCCCCAGGTATGTAAAGTCTGTAACTTGTTTTAATTGATGGCTGCCCTTGTGACCCGCTCCTACCTTGTCATCCCCAGGTATGTAAAGTCTGTAACTTGTTTTAAATGATGTCTGCCTTGTGACCTGCTCCTACCTCGTCATCCCCAGGTATGTAAAGTCTGTAACTTGTTTTAATTGATGGCTGCCCTTGTGACCCGCTACTACCTTGTCATCCCCAGGTATGTAAAGTCTGTAACTTGTTTTAATTGATGACTCGCCCTTGTGACCCGCTCCTACCTTGCCATCCCCAGGTATGTAAAGTCTGTAACTTGTTTTAATTGATGACTCCCCTGACTCTCCTCCTGTCATCCCCAGGTATGTAAAGTCTGTAACTTGTTTTAATTGATGGCTGCCCTTGTGACCCGCTCCTACCTTGTCATCCCCAGGTATGTAAAGTCTGTAACTTGTTTTAATGATGGCTGCCCTTGTGACCCCTCCTACCTTGTCATCCCCATAGTCTGTAATTGTAAGTCTGTAACTTGTTTGTAATTGATGTTAACTGATGCTCCTTGTGACCCGCTCCTACCTTGTCATCCCCAGGTATGTAAAGTCTGTAACTTGTTTTAATTGATGCTGCCTTGACCCCTCCTACCTCTCATCCCCAGGTATGTAAAGTCTGTAACTTGTTTTAATTGATGGCTGCTTGGACCGCTCCTACCTTGTCATCCCCAGGTATGTAAAGTCTGTAACTTGTTTTAAATGATGTCTGCCCTGTGACCGCCCTACCGTCATCCCAGGTGTAAAGTCTGTAACTTGTTTTAATGATGCTCCTTGACCGCCTAACTTGTCATCCAGTATGTAAGTCTGAACTTTTAATTGATGCTGCCCTGACCTCTACTCGTCATCCCAGGTATGAAAGTCTGTAACTTGTTTTAATTGATGGCGCCTTGTACCGCCCTACCTGCATCCAGGTATAAAGTCTAATTGTTTTAATTGATGACGCTGTGACAGCTCCTACCTTGCATCCGTTGTAAAGCTGTAACTTGTTTTAATTGATGACTGCCGTGACCCTCCTAACTTCATCCCCAGGTATGTAAAGTCTGTAACTTGTTTTAATTGATGGCTGCCTGACGCTCTACCTTCATCCCAGGTATAAGTCTGTAATTGTTTTAATGATGCTGCCCTTGTGACCGCCCTACCTTGTCATCCCCAGGTATGTAAGTTGTAACTTGTTTATGATGCTGCCTGACGCTCCTACCTTGTCATCCCCAGGTATGTAAGTCTGTAACTTGTTTTAATGATGCTGCGGACCACTCACCTTCATCCCAGGTATGTAGTCTGTAATTGTTTAATTGATGACTGACCTGTGACCTCCCCTTGCATCCAGGTATTAAAGTCTGATTGTTTTAATTATGCTGCCTTGTGACTCTCCTACCTCGTCATCCAGGTATGAAAGTCTGAATGTTTAATTGATGGTGCTCGACGTCCTACCTTCATCCCAGGTATGTAAGTCTGTAACTTGTTTTAATTATGGCTGCCCTGTGACCTCCTACCTGTCATCCCCAGGTATGTAAGTCTGTAATTGTTTTAAATGATGTCTGCTTGTGACCCCTCACTTCATCCCAGGTATTAAAGTTGTAACTTGTTTAATGATGGCTCCTTGACCGCTCCTACCTTGTCATCCCCAGGTATGTAAAGTCTGTAACTTGTTTTAATTGATGACTCGCCCTTGTGACCCGCTCCTACCTTGCCATCCCCAGGTATGTAAAGTCTGTAACTTGTTTTAATTGATGACTCCCTCCTACCTCGTCATCCCCAGGTATGTAAAGTCTGTAACTTGTTTTAATTGATGGCTCGCCCTTGTGACCCGCTCCTACCTTGTCATCCCCATGTATGTAAAATCTGTAACTTGTTTTAAATGATGACTCGCCCTTGTGACCCGCTCCTACCTTGTCATCCCCAGGTATGTAAAGTCTGTAACTTGTTTTAATTGATGACTCGCCCTTGTGACCCGCTCCTACCTTGCCATCCCCAGGTATGTAAAGTCTGTAACTTGTTTTAATTGATGACCCGCTCCTACCTCGTCATCCCCAGGTATGTAAAGCCTGTAACTTGTTTTAATTGATGACCCGCTCCTACCTCATCATCCCCAGGTATGTAAAGCCTGTAACTTGTTTTAATTGATGACTTGACCGTATGTTGATGGGGCTCGCTAGGGAGCAAAGAATAGTAACACTGCGAGCTACAAGGCATGTCATAAAAGGCGACTGAAGTAAGTCGGATGTGTTGGCCTACTTGTAGGCACATACCTGGCACAATGTACAATCTCTCTTAGACTCAGATCACATACACATCACAAAGAGTGGTTTAACAAGTGGTCGATATCGAGCGTTCAAAGAAGAAGAATTGTTGATTGTCGATTCAGAACAATTTATTATATTAATAATTGTCAAGACGATATAAACATTAAGTTATGTACTTACCAAGGCCACTAACAGACTTCACAACCTTGTTCCCTAAGGATGCACTCTCAATCAACTCAAACCATCCATTGGGATAAGCTGGTGGAATGTTTCCAACTAATCTTTTCTTTCGGACAAGATTTGCCGTCTCTTTGACCGATAATCCATTCTCCGGTATATACCCGATATCATCAAGTTTCCGAACTCTATTCAGTGGACGGAACAGTAAGGCATAGAGTACGTACAAGCATATAACGATAGCTGCCATGATGACGCATGTCCATAGAGATATCAGATGAGGTAAAGTGGTAATGGAATTTGCTACTTGAAGGACATGCGTTCTCGTGCTGTTCAGCCATACATGTCCTGCCTCAAATAGTGGGATTTGCAACAAGTCCGCAGTGAGAGACCCTGAAACAGCTACGATAAATAGCAACATTACAACAGCTTTTAAACAGCCTGTTCCCGTTATGAAAATATGATAACTGGGCATGATTTCAGAGACATCAACTAACACCATTGTACTAGTCTTGTACGATTTACCACGAGAACATCAAGTTATGTATGTACTAGTCTTGTACTGTTTATCACGAGAACATCAAGTTATGTATGTACTAGTCTTGTACTGTTTATCACGAGAACATCAAGTTATGTATGTACTAGTCTTGTACTGTTTATCACGAGAACATCAAGTTCTGTATGTACTAGTCTTGTACGATTTACCACGAGAACATCAAGTTCTGTATGTACTAGTCTTGTACTGTTTATCACGAGAACATCAAGTTCTGTATGTACTAGTCTTGTACTGTTTATCACGAGAACATCAAGTTATGTATGTACTAGTCTTGTACTGTTTATCACGAGAACATCAAGTTATGTACGACAAGAAATCCACGATTTGAAGTCGCAGAAACTTGATCACAGAATCTTGATATCTTTGCATCAACTTTGGTTTTAGTTCCTCAAATCTGGAAAGAAGAAAATATGGAGTCACTCGCATTATATAATTGTTCAATAGTATTTGTATTTAACTTGGTGACTCGCAACGTTTCCGAGCCATACAACCAGACGGATTTGGGGGTCTCAATGGCGAAGTATTCCGAGCCATACAACAAAACAGATTTGGGGGTCTCAATGGCGAAGTAGTTAAGTCGTATGCCTGGAGTCTCAATGGTGAAGTAGTTAGGTCGTATGCCTGGAGTCTCAATGGTGAAGTAGTTAAGTCGTATGCCTGGAGTCTCAATGGTGAAGTAGTTAAGTCGTATGCCTGGAGTCTCAATGGTGAAGTAGTTAAGTCGTATGCCTGGAGTCTCAATGGTGAAGTAGTTAAGTCGTATGCCTGGAGTCTCAATGGTGAAGTAGTTAAGTCGTATGCCTGGAGTCTCAATGGTGAAGTAGTTAAGTCGTATGCCTGGAGTCTCAATGGCGAAGTAGTTAAGTCGTATGCCTGGAGTCTCAATGGTGAAGTAGTTAAGTCGTATGCCTGGAGTCTCAATGGTGAAGTAGTTAAGTCGTATGCCTGGAGTCTCAATGGCGAAGTAGTTAAGTCGTATGCCTGGAGTCTCAATGGTGAAGTAGTTAAGTCGTATGCCTGGAGTCTCAATGGTGAAGTAGTTAAGTCGTATGCCTGGAGTCTCAATGGTGAAGTAGTTAAGTCGTATGCCTGGAGTCTCAATGGGGAAGTAGTTAAGTCGTATGCCTGGAGTCTCAATGGTGAAGTAGTTAAGTCGTATGCCTGGAGTCTCAATGGCGAAGTAGTTAAGTCGTATGCCTGGAGTCTCAATGGTGAAGTAGTTAAGTCGTATGCCTGGAGTCTCAATGGTGAAGTAGTTAAGTCGTATGCCTGGAGTCTCAATGGTGAAGTAGTTAGGGCGTATGCCTGGAGTCTCAGTGGTGAAGTAGTTAAGTCGTATGCCTGGAGTCTCAATGGTGAAGTAGTTAGGGTGTATGCCTGTCGTATTGAAGGTTGTGGGTTCAATTATGAACCGATACACTGTGCAATTATTTCTTGAGATCCCTAGGATTGTTGCCGGAACTACGGAGTTTGTGCTTTGTGCAAAGCACTCGACAGATGGCATGCCATCTCTGCCGACAGGGGCGGAGCCATATGGGAAAACCCGGTGTAATGAAGTCAATTCTTCGCCTTTGTACAACAAGAAAGTTTCACAGTTGAGCTGAATATCATGAGCTTTGTTTTAGTGGAGATGGCAGTAGATTTTCAAGATGGTCTCCAACATGGGATAAAAAATTGATCTTCTATCTCCCTTGTCCATAGACAACATCTTTCAAGTGTGCCTTCGATGCCAGAACAGCAACTCGTGCATTTCCGCTAACCGCAGAATATCAACTCGTACTTTTTTTTCTTTTCGTTCGGTTTCGCATGCTCGTGTAAACCATGAGATGGGTTGCCTCTATGAAGCTGCATGTCAGTTGGAGTTCCTCGAGAGTTTCCCATAGCTTGCAACTCGTTCAATTCCGCTAACCGCCGAATATCAGATCGTTCACTTCCGCTAACCGCCGAATATCAGATCGTTCACTTCCGCTAACCGCCGAATATCAGATCGTTCATTTCCGCTAATCGTATAAAATAAATGATAATAACTCCTTACAAGTTCATGAAGGAGGACATCTCTGTGTATGATCTCTTCCTCCCCGCCCCCCAAACCACCCAGACTTACCTTGTATCAATATCATCTCAATGATTCTATACCAAGCCAAGTCCATGGTCATATACTTCAAGATTGAGATGCCAAACTGTCAAAGAGAACAGTGGTGCATTTGCTGTAACAGCAAGCAGCTTCGCAATGGAGATCAAAGCGGTAACTATAGCTCTAAAGTGGTTGAGTACACAAGAATTCACACATACATGTATACTGAGCGACTCGATGAATATGTTCAAGAATCAGACTGGCCGTATAAGGCAGGAAACGTCTTGTCACATTAAAGCACATCCTGAATGACCCATTTAACTTTTATTTTTGTAACAGTGAATATTAAGGTGCAGAATACCTGGTGATACAGCAGTGGTCGGGGAAGGATAGTCAATAGAAAGTGCAGATATCATCAATGTCATAGGAAAAGCAGGATGTACAGATGACTTTGAAAACATTTATAACTACATCACTATCCAGAGTGAATGAGATGGGAGTAAAGCTGGAAGCTGTTAAATACGAAAATTGTGTTAGAGGCACGAGACATTTGATAAACACAGAACGGATATGATTAGTCGCTATACGATGCAAAATATACATGGAATGAGATCGGAGTAACTATGGACTTGTCCGTAGTTCTGTGGTCCTCGCTAATCACTATATGATATCTGTTCCTCTCGTAGAATTATACGTTACATAGAGCCTGCATATCTTCTTCTTCTTTGCGTTCGTTCTTTACGACCAATTTTAATCACTCTTTGTGATATGTTTGATCTTTGCCAAGAACGTGTATACGTTGCACATTGGTTTGTAGGCCCCTAAACGCATAGACTTCTACACGTTTAGGACACATGCATCCGATTTCAGCCAAACCTCCTTAGTCGCCTCTACGACATGCATGGCAGGTAACAGTGGTTTTATTCTTTACACCCCAAATTGGGCCCCGGTAACTACTCGGGCGGAGCCACAATTAATTTCTCCATACCGTTCTGTCCTGGCACTCACTCACTCAATTTCTTCTATGAAATTGAGTCAAATATTTGTTTTCACTTCTAAGTGATATAAATCGGTTGTAGGTCACTTAGAAAGAAAACATCTGGTTTTGCTGCAATTGTAGACCACAGTAGTACAAACCGTTAATAATAATGTAACGGGCCACATGTTACCGCGGGCCGGAGACTGATACCTTATATAAACTGGGTCATGTTTTTGTGGAAATTGTTTGCAACTACATCAACTCACAGTTGGTTCTAATCAACTATACACAGTGAAAACATAACAGTGAAATAGCAACAACAGAAACCATTTATAATCTTGGCTTAATTACTTACCGCTATGGCTAAATCTCTTGCGAACACAGACCTAAGTTGCACGTTTTTATAAAACATTAGTGTGTACAAGATTTCAAGAAATCGAAACTGAGAGATGTAGGCAACTTCTGCCAGTTTTATTCCTAGGTTTCGTGTCCCGTTCAATGAGTGAGAGATCTGAGACTGAAGTAAAGGCGGAGCTACAAGAATCAGGTTGGGGAAATTAGGGTAAGCATTATCTAGCGCGCGAAACTGTGGCGTCGGTGATTCCAACAAACAACTCTCACTATGTAGGTCAACAAGGGTCACCGTCACATAAGTGCTGTTTAAAGTACAGTTTGTGTTAGGCTTATTGTTGAAGGTGTGTGTGTCTCTTGGCACAGATGTGAGCGACTGTGAGAGCGTGTGTGTCTCTGGACGGAGGAGTGAGTGTGTGTGTGTGTATGTTTACTAAGTGACGTTTGCAGGTCAATATACAGAATGCGTGTCACGTGTCCCAGATCTATTGATATGAGTGGATCTATCTATTGAAGCACAGCCAGGCTTTAGCCACAGCCAGGCTCTAGCCACAGCCAGTAGTTTATAGTTGGCTCTGCTCTAGCACAGGCCAGACAACTGGCTGGGTATTCCCTGACCTAGATAAGAAAAGGGGCTGACTATATTCTTAAGATCTCTTTACGAAATCCATTACTGTACAGACATACATTTAATGACAAACATCGTCAATGGATTATAGATACTAATAAACTTGAGATATGGTCATAAAATGAATTTTATTTTAATCAAATGATCATGGTTTTATTCATATTTGGTTTTATTCATATTTAACACAGCTTTAAGAAAATTCAATGTAGAAGCTCAACATGATTAACAAAGTATTGCAGAACATCAGTTGCATTATAATGTAATACATAGTTGTATAATAAGGTACAATATACGTTTCTAACATACACAAAAGTTGCTTTAACTGTAGCACACTTTGTTGCTCTTTTATAAATGTCCATCTTACTTAGATCATTGATATGTAATGATAAATATTGTAAACAATTGACTATAAACAATTACTTGCTAGTGAAGTTTGAAGTACCCTTCCAAGTTTATACATTTTATAGACATTTGAAGCACATACAGCAAATTATATCAGATGAACTGAAAACAAAAACGCCCGTCATGCAAACATTACAAATTAGCTTATACATATTGTTTCTTAAGGTTTGCCTTGAGATTTTGATGTGTAAACTGAAGGTTGTTGCAAAGTGTTAATTGATGAAACTTAATGTGAAAATTTGGCAAATTTTCTCTTGTTAGAAGAACTGACTGTTTTATCATTATGCATTTTTCTGTAATTGTTTAAGAATACATTAGACAGTGGGGATAATGCTTTTGAAATAATGCTTGCCTTCCTTTGGACAACCATTAGTACACATACCACTAAATTCATCAACACAATGTTTCACAATACTACATGTAACAATATGGATAATGAGCTTCTTATGCTGTTTACAAGCCATAAATATTGCTTCTAATTCTGGTGATACGAGCCTCTGCATAGCAGCATATGACACAAACGTCAACAGTGTAATCAGTTTAGATGAATATTTAAGCCCTCCTCTATCCAGTAATTGAATGTAGTCAGTTGCAATCTCTGGCTGAACATCAACTATCATTGTTTTCTCCATTTGTAGCAAGGCCTTACATGAAATGCACTGTTTTCCTACTGATCTTACTGGAGACATATCCAGCAATATATACTAATGATTCCTCTGTACCTTCTACACAAAGCAACTCACAATCATTAGGATCAATGTGGAAAAACACTTTGTCTACATCAGACTGGATACCATCTTCAAAAACACTATCACATTCATCACCCTCATGACTCATAGCTTCAGCAAAGTTACGAATTGAAAAATTACCATAGACAGATGATGTGAGACACAATAGGGAATAAATATTCAATTTCTTTTCTGCTTCCAATATTTGTTTCACTGATACTAGATAATTGGAACCAGTCAATTGACGATATTCACCAAAGCTTGCTTCTAAGTTATCAGTTTGTAATTTTCCCAAAAGTATGAATTCTACATTCAAAGTAGAAAAGGAATACTCAGCCAGTTCAATCATAACAGTTACAGAATGCAGTAAAGCAGAATATGTCTCTCTGGTTAGTTTCCTATTGGAAGAAGGCAACTTGCCCCATTCAGTCAACCACACAACAAAATTTTTGCGCATTTGATATTAGCTCATTGACGGTTGCGTATCTTACAGTAGTTCACTTGACCGATGCACATATAGCTACTTGCGCACTGGAATATTATATTTACCCTGCGTAACATTTTAGAACAATGTAGCGAGTGGCAAAGGACTATATACATCAACTTCATAGATTTTGAAAAGGCATTCGACAGCGTCCACAGAGACAGCATATGGAAGATACTAAGACAATACGGCCTACCGCAGAAGCTTGTCAACATCATAGCCCTCTTCTATAAAGATTTCTCCTGCAACCTAAAGAATTCCAACAAAACATTCCCAGTAAAATCTGGTGTAAGACAGGGATGCGTAATGTCCTCTCTTTTGTTTAGTATTACAATTGACTGGGTGCTAAAAAATGCCATAAAACAACAAGCACCAAGAGGAATAAGATGAAACCCTTTCGATATGCTTAAGGACCTGGACTTTGCAGATGATATAGCCCTGGTGTCATACAAATATGAACATATACAAGAGAAAAGTACAATACTTCACAGCACGGCAAAGACAGTAGGCCTCAAAACAAACACAGGAAAAACAAAAATTATGACAAACAGTGAAATCCAACAACCAGTAATGTTAGAAAATGAAACACTGGAAAGGGTTGAGCAGTTTACATATCTTGGTAGCGTACTGACACTAAATGGTGGCACAGAGGAAGATCTAAAATCACGTCTAAGTAAGGCCAGAACCGCTTTTGCCAGAATGAAACCAGTATGGAAGTCCAAAATCTACAATAGGACCACAAAGCTTAAACTCTATAAAAGCATTGTTTTGCCAGTTTTGCTCTACGGATCGGAGTGTTGGAGGATGACCAAAGGAGATACTAGCAGGCTGTCAGTTTCCACCACTCTTGTCTTCACAGAATCTTGGGAATCTTTTGGCCAGTAAAAATATCCAATAACCAACTACTCCAAGATACAAGACAAGAGGCAATGAATGACATACTCAAAAGAGAAGATGGAAATGGCTCGGACATGTTATGAGAATGAGACAAGAAATGCCTGCAAGGGTAGCCTCACTTGGACACCAGAAGGAAAGAGAAAGAAAGGCAGACCACGGACAACATGGAGGCGCATGATGGAAGAGGAACTGGACACCGCATCTCTGACGTGGGGCTCTGCGCTGAAGGTTGCACGGGACAGGAGAGCATGGAAAGTCCTTTCTGAAGCCCCATGTGTCACTAGGCATGACGGGATTAAGTAAAAGTAAGTAAGCACTGGAATATTGCTCATATTCCATTTCCTACAGTCGTCGGTACAACTGTGTAAGAAGTGATATTTCTTTGCTATTTTCATATTCGGTAAGTGTAAATATGAAAACTGTTAACAATAATGGCTATACTAATGATCAACACCAGCTGCTAAATCCTCAGCTTATTTATTCGTAGATTTATAATGCTGAATCTAGTGTAGACATCTACTATCTGCAGCTCAATCCTCAGCTTATTTAAAATATTTGTTTGCAGATTTATAATGCTGAATCTAGTGTAGACAGCTACTATCTGCAGCTCAATCCTCAGCTTATTTATTTTTATTAGTCCCACTACAAGGTAGAATGGTTAGTATAAATGAATGCATCTCCATATTATTTTTTATTTCAAAATGAAATCATAGATGTTCTCAGTAACACATTATTGATATTTATACCACAGTATTGATTATTAATATATTTTTTTAATGTTCTTTACTTTTTATTTTTAGAGTCGAGATGGAGTTTCCAACAAAGCAGAAAGGAAATACTGTTTTGACATATCTTAGTTTTGAGTACAACAAATTTAAAGAAAATAAAACTGGTGTGATAACTTGGAGATGCAGAGAGTGTAAATCCAGCCGCTGAAAGGCTTTTGCCAAAACAAATGATGGCAATATTGTAGAAGCACCATCCTCACACTCTCACGATTCCTGCCCACAATAGGTCCAAGCAAATATTGCAATGAGAAAAATGAAAGAGTTTATAAAGCATGTTGGCACCACTGCGAGAAATGTGATTGGGAAGGAATAGTGAGGTTTTAGCCTTTTATAAAAAGTCTAGGCCTTTGTGCCAAGCAATGAGGTTAGACCTGTATTGCTCTCCTTGCTGAGTCCTTTGCAGATGAAGAGAGGTACAATGCAATTTTGACATACTTCTTCTCCACCTACAGTGAAGGTGCGCTGGAGAGATCCCCAATTCCCGTTAAGAGTTTGGAATCACCATGAAGCTTCGGCTGAAAAGTCTCCTAAAACAACTGCTGTGAAGGCTTTCATAATGCTCTGAACTCTATTTTCCATTGTAGCCATCCAAGTATCTGGTTGTTGTTGGATGGGCTTGAAAGAGACCTGGCATGTCACAAGCTTACATTGGAAAAAGTTAGAGTAGGACAGCCAGAGGTCACGAAGAAAAAGTAGGAAGCTCTGCATCAGCAAGTTGCTTACGTTGTGCAGAGGAGCGAGACAAACTTAGTTTTTTTAGGCGGATGGCAAATTTGCAGTAATTTTCAGCAAAGTTCATTTCAGGGTCTACCTAGGCCGTCTTCACTTTCTTGTACCCTTTGCATCCCGCTTCAATGTCTGCCTGGATATATTCTTTGATCAACTTGCTTTCTATGTCTTTAGTCATTTTCCAACTCTCACTGGCATCTGTTTTATAACACCCCTTGACTTCTGCATTTTAAAATGCAGTGTGAACTATGCTGATGCACACCTTTCAAAATCAAGCAAATCTTTATATATCTTGATTGTTTTTATGCTGCTATAGATGACAAGTTATCTGTTTTTCTTTGTATATCTTGTTTTTATGAAATTAAAGATTATTAACCATTAAACATTGTTATGTTTTTTGTTATTTGAACCTTTTTGATGACTTGCTCTATTACCAGCAACCTTTTTGATGACCCACTCTATTACTAACAACATTGAAACTAAGCATATAATATGGTTGGAAAGAACCAAAAAAAGGATCAAGAATAGCAACAATTTTTTTATTACATTCTACTGTATTTAGAATAAACAGCAACAAAACCAAAGTACTGACATTCGCTATAGAGGAAAACGACTACCAATATCTCCACCAATCGTCCATCACAAGTCATAAACTTTACATACCTAGGGAGTATTTTTGCTAAAAAGGAAGAATAACTAATGAAATCCAACACAGATGCAGCAAATCAAATGATAGGACAAATGGGGCCTATTTTAAAATGCAAACATAAACACAAAAAGAACAATGTTCAACACAATCTTTCTCCCAATATTTTGCTATCAGTGTCAAACCTGGATGTTGACATTAAATGACAGAAGAAAACTAGTCACAACAGAGGTGAAGTGACTGTAGAATGCTGGGAGTAACAAGAAGAGACCAGTTGCGATCAGGGGAAAAGTTGGTACAACAAAATCCTGGAAGAATAGGACGTCCAGGGACAACTATTTGGTAATATCATGGCCCTATTTCAAGATAGCCAGAGTACAGCAGGAACAACAGAAGGAATGACTGACTGGTTCTCCATTACATCAGGTGTCAGACAAGGTTGTGTTCTCTCACCACTACTCTTTATCACATATGGATAAAATAACATAAGAGGCAAATTCAAATAATACTCAAATACACCAAAATGAACAAGATCTACAACAGCATGTTGACATCCTGAACCAAAACTGTATCTTCATCTTTGTGTTCAGTTTCGTATGCTCGTCTAAACCATGAGATGGGTTGCTTCTATGAAGCTATGTCAATTGGAGTTTCTGTCTGGTATGCACACTGTAGTGCCAGCTCTCTTTCCATATTATTTTGTGGTTTTCTTAATGTGGCCTGCAGGACTGACAAGCAGTCGCAAAGGAAGACAAGTTTGTTGTTTTGGATGTTTCTTTGCTACAGTATTTTTTAGGCGTCCACAATTGCCTGTTGTTCAACTCTCAAATTTGTTGAGAGTTCTCCAGTGGCACTTACATTTTTTAGTCTGGTGCCGTCTTGGAGTATGATGATGGTTCTGGCCCCTCCTTTTCTCTCTGTCGTGTCTGATGATCCGTCTGTATATATATGGGTCCCCTCAGGATTGTGTGCCCTGTTGCAGCTGCTTGCTGGTTTGTAAAATTGTACATCTGCTGCAATAATTCTGTGCCAAAATAAAGCTTGAAGAAACTGACTGTAGATGAATAAAAGAAGGTTGTGATATTATTTTAGTGCAGATACAATGATTACTAGGAATTCAAATACAAAAATTTAAAGGCTACTTTATAAAATGCATGGAAAAGCAGCTAGGGCCCTGTGAATAACATGAGCACACAGTGTTCATTTAACATACATTAAAATAAGTCATAATGCACTTATCAATCACATCTTTTTCCATACTGTGAGATGAGAAAGACAAGACTATGGTGCCTTGCTGGTCGAAAAAGTATATAATATATCCTCTGGATCACTGTCAAGGCTGGCGTATGACTGGTCACTTCCTACATGACTTGGCAAACAATAGAAACAAATATAACTGTTAGTAGAAATGAATAAATAAATAATTTTAACAATCAGACAGCCTGTAGGAACATTCATTTACATCCTACTAGAAAATCACAAAAACGTAGAAATAAACAATATCTAACAACTACAATAGCGTAAACAAAACATTGTATCTCGAACAACAAATTAAAGCCTTGTCCTAGCAATCAGTTGCTAAATTAAAGATGAGTAACTTATTGTTCTAGTATTTAACAAAATAAAACTCATCAACATTGCTAATTTGTTTAACTAAGCAAGTGACTGTCACAGAATCCACTACGATCAAATACAAACAACAATGCTTGTTTCAGTTTCACACTAAGTCTAGTGGCGAAAACGTAAATTCCTGTCACATGTTCGCGGATAGTTTGCTACATTTTACATCTCCGCTTCAGATTTACCGTGCTTCATCTCATATTAAAACAACATTACAATCATTATATTTTTCTATGTTTAGTTCTCTATGTTCTGTAAAATGTTCGATTGTCTATGTGTACAACTGTCTATATGTGCATCGGTCAAGTGAGCTACTGTAAGGTACGCAACGGTCAATGTGCTAATATCAAATGCGCAAATGTCACGGAACCAATTTTTCAAATAAAGAAACAATTCGCTGTTAATTGAAGTTAGTGGATTAGCAAAATTATTACGGCTATTCCTTCCTGCGAATTTACTCTTAACATTCATAATGTGCCACCATCTCCAAATGACCTCAATGAAATCTGCTGTTTCTTGACTTCCTAGGAACCTCAAAGCTGCAATATTGTCCTCACTGAAAATTGCAAGAGCTAGTGAAACTTTCTGCCTCTCTATACTTGAGGGGCAAAGGGCTTTACTAGTTAAAGTTGGTGCCAACTTCACAATACTCAGACGCTCATTTTGATACAGTTTTTTCAAATGTGAAAAAGAAGCACTTGCTACTTGGCTAGAATTAGTACAATTTGAGATTGATGTTTTATTCAGAAGTAACTCGGTTGTGGCGGGATATGATAATGTCTGCTCTGCATCTTTCTGGTTCAGCCAATTTCTCCACAGACATTTCAACAGATGCACTGAGTCATACAATAAAAAGATTTTTTTACCAGCAATTCCAGGATTTTCTATATATGTACTGTTGTTTTTAGAAGGTTATTATAAACTTTTCGGTTAACTGAGTTGTTGTCTGCAAGTACTGCCAGAACTGTGAAACTGCACTTTTGTACACTGTTGATGATCTGAAGCAATTTTGTGCCAAGATCCTCTGATGTCATCCTGTACATAGGCGACAGCTCGACAACTTCTCGATAACTTCCAAACACTGAGGAAATGAGAAAAGCCTGTACTGTTGTTGCTGATTGCATAGAGTTTTCAGCCCTACCAAGTAACCTACCACCTGAGTATGTTACAGCTGATTTGATATGAATTTCATAAATTTGTACTGCCACAATCTTTTCCAACTCAGAAAGTCTGCACTCTTTAAATTTCATGTATGTAGAAATGCTGCCATCATCATTAGACAATGAATAAGGAGAAGTTAAATTTTTTAATGTGGATGGATGTGGGAGACATAATAAGAGAGATTTTCTGATAAATCTATAGCATGCAGGAGATTTCAAGAAAACCATATAGGAAAAGCATAATGTACAACTACTGTAGCGTCTTCTGTATTTGTCCTTATTGACAAGTTGTACCTGCTCTAAGATAAATGTTAGTTGTTTTTCATGTATGTGTGTATTAGTATCTTCAGATGATAATATTAATTCTCTAACAATTTCTAAATTACTACATGCTTCTTCTAATAAATCACTAATACTCTTTATGTATGGAGAAGACAAGATGAAAACAATATGCACAAATTCAATTTAGCACTCTGCAATATCAGTAATCCAAATATTTGTTGCCGATAAATATCAAAATCGAGTAAAATAACAAGACACGCTGACGTTCTATCGTTTACCGACACACACACAATGTCAGACCACTTTACGGAAGAGAGAAATTGAGTTATCTGGCCTGGGCTATAGCCTGGCTGTGATTGAAGAGTGTGTGTGGGGATGTCTATTTACATGAGTGTATGCCAACCTATTGTATGAAGTGTGTGTGTGTCTATTGACATGAGTAGTGTGTGTCTGTGGACATGAGTAGATTGTAGGTCTATTTACATAAGTAGAGTATATGTGCCTATTGACATGGATAGAGTGTGGCTCTATTGACTTGATCAGAGGGTGTATATCTATTGACATGAGTAGAGTATGTGTCTATTGACATGAGTAGATTGTGTGTCTATTGACATGTGTAGATTGTGTGTCTATTGACATGAGTAGATTGTATGTGTCTATTGACATGAGTAGAGTATGTAGGTCTATTAACATGAGTAGATTGTATGTGTCTATTGGCATGAGTAGTTTGAGTCTATTGACATGTGTAGATTGTGTGTCTATTGACATGAGTAGAGTATAGGTCTATTGGCATGAGTAGATTTGTGTGTCTCATTGACATGAGTAGATTGTGTGTGTCTATTGACATGAGTAGAGTGTGTGTCTATTAACATGAGTAGATTGCATGTGTCTATTGACATGAGTAGATTGCATGTGTCTATTGACATGAGTAGAGTATGTGTCTATTGACATGAGTAGAGTATGTGTCTATTGACATGAGTAGAGTATGTGTCTATTGACATGAGTAGATTGTTTGTCTATTTCTCGTGAACACTTTTTCACAAGAAATACATTTCACGTGCACTGCCTGTAGCGGATACTCGGGATCTCATGGGACGGCAAAGTAACAACAAATGAGGTATTGAAGTAAGATGGGATTCCTAACATAGTTACCCGTATCCGACAACATTAAGATGGATGGGTCACTTGACCTGAATAAATGAAGGCCGAATTCCCAATGTTATATTGTATACATATATTGTGTACAGGAAGCTGCCGTGTCATGGCCCACTGAGTTATTCGTGTGGTCTTTGATAACATATGTTAAGGAGGACCAGGAAGGGGGCACGGTTATTGGTATGTGTCGATTTCACCAGAGCCAACTATAAACTACTGGACCTTCGGGCTCAGGTAGAAATTGTGGGAAATCAGACCCCAACTACACCACGTGACCTCGCATTCCAGTATTGGTGTATATAGACAAATTAATTTTAAATCAACACAAAATGCTAACTCGAAGTCATATTATGCAACAAGTTAAGTTTAACATTAAGGAATATCAATATTATAAACATTTTTCACCAATAAATAACCATAGACTCACCGAATTGAGTAAAATTGCAAAAAAACTTGCAGTCAGTTGTCTGGCCTGTGCTAGAGCCTGGCTGTGATTCCACACTGCCAATAATAGCTGACACATTCCGTTTCTGTGGATACTGAAACATAACTTTCTTTTAATCATTTACAGTCCCTTGCTGACGAGAACTGTCTTGCTGACGAGAACTGTCTTGCTGACGAGATCTGTCTTGCTGACGAGATCTGTCTTGCTGACGAGAACTGTCTTGCTGACGAGATCTGTCTTGCTGACGAGAACTGTCTTGCTGACGAGATCTGTCTTGCTGACGAGAACTGTCTTGCTGACGAGAACTGTCTTGCTGACGAGATCTGTCTTGCTGACGAGAACTGTCTTGCTGACGAGATCTGTCTTGCTGACGAGATCTGTCTTGCTGGGTTTATCTGGAGTCTACCTACTATAGATGACTTGAGCCTTTTGTCGTCGCGCTCAACAATCCAGGCCTTTATGTAGGGTGTCATTCGTGTGTCGACCTGAGGCCCGTGAGGGAAGCAAAGAATAGTATCACTGCGACCTACAAGGCATGTCGCATGAGGTGTATGAGACAGGGGTCTAGGAAAGCTACCCTAGTAAATAAAAAGCGTCACAGAAATCGGATGTGCTGGTCTACTTGTACGCGCATAGCTGGCACAACGTACACTCGCTCTTAGGATCAGATCACATACAAATCACAAAGAGTGGTTAATATAGAGTGGTCGATATGAAACGTTTGAAGAATAAGAAGTAGAAGATGCAGGGTGTGCTCAGATATGGGAAATGTGTCATAGAAGTAGAAGATGCAGGGTGTGCTCAGATATGGGAAATGTGTCATAGAAGTAGAAGATGCAGGGTGTGCTCAGATATGGGAAATGTATCATAGAAGTAGAAGATACAGGGTGTGCTCAGATATGGGAAATGTGTCATGGAAGTAGAAGATGCAGGGTGTGCTCAGATATGGGAAATGTGTCATGGAAGTAGAAGATGCAGGGTGTGCTTAGATATGGGAAATGTATCATAGAAGGAGAAGATGCAGGGTGTGCTCAGATATGGGAAATGTGTCATAGAAGTAGAAGATGCAGGGTGTGCTCAGATATGGGAAATGTGTCATAGAAGTAGAAGATGCAGGGTGTGCTTAGATATGGGAAATGTGTCATAGAAGTAGAAGATACAGGGTGTGCTCAGATATGGGAAATGTGTCATAGAAGTAGAAGATGCAGGGTGTGCTTAGATATGGGAAATGTATCATAGAAGTAGAAGATACAGGGTGTGCTCAGATATGGGAAATGTGTCATAGAAGTAGAAGTGCAGGGTGTGCTCAGATAGGGAAATGATTCATAGAAGAGAAGATGCAGGGTGTGCTCAGATATGGGAAATGTATCATAGAAGTAGAAGATGCAGGGTGTGCTCAGATATGGGAAATGTGTCATAGAAGTAGAAGATGCAGGGTGTGCTTAGATATGGGAAATGTGTCATAGAAGTAGAAGATACAGGGTGTGCTCAGATATGGGAAATGTGTCATAGAAGTAGAAGATGCAGGGTGTGCTTAGATATGGGAAATGTATCATAGAAGTAGAAGATACAGGGTGTGCTCAGATATGGGAAATGTGTCATAGAAGTAGAAGATGCAGGGTGTGCTTAGATATGGGAAATGTGTCATAGAAGTAGAAGATACAGGGTGTGCTCAGATATGGGAAATGTGTCATAGAAGTAGAAGATGCAGGGTGTGCTCAGATATGGGAAATGTATCATAGAAGTAGAAGATGCAGGGTGTGCTCAGATATGGGAAATGTGTCATAGAAGTAGAAGATGCAGGGTGTGCTCAGATATGGGAAATGTATCATAGAAGTAGAAGATACAGGGTGTGCTCAGATATGGAAATGTTCATAGAAGTAGAAGATGCAGGGTGTGCTTAGATATGGGAAATGTATCATAGAAGTAGAAGATACAGGGTGTGCTCAGATATGGGAAATGTATCATAGAAGTAGAAGATGCAGGGTGTGCTCAGATATGGGAAATGTGTCATAGAAGTAGAAGATGCAGGGTGTGCTTAGATATGGGAAATGTATCATAGAAGTAGAAGATACAGGGTGTGCTCAGATATGGGAAATGTGTCATAGAAGTAGAAGATGCAGGGTGTGCTTAGATATGGGAAATGTGTCATAGAAGTAGAAGATGCAGGGTGTGCTCAGATATGGAAATGTGTCATGAAGTAGAAGATGCAGGGTGTGCTTAGATATGGGAAATGTGTCATAGAAGTAGAAGATGCAGGGTGTGCTCAGATATGGGAAATTTTCATGGAAGTAGAAGATGCAGGGTGTGCTCAGATATGGGAAATGTATCATAGAAGTAGAAGATACAGGTGTGCTCAGATATGGAAATGTATCATAGAAGTAGAAGATCAGGGTGTCTCAGATATGGAAATGTATCATAGAAGTAGAAGACAATAATATGTCTTCCTCAAGAGAGACAGAGGATGACTGATATTTGTCCCAGATAGGCTGGTGCAGCCAGGCATTTTACCTTGCTGTGGGTTCTGTGTCCATGGCGTCCCATATGATCATCGTCAGTTTGTTCTGGCTTTTCCCCTTCAGAGTAACCCAAACTATGCAACGACGACTATCACACATTCGACAGACAATGACAGACCATCATCTTTCGACTCAGGACACGGCATAACATATTTAAAAAACATTTGCACTTGCTAGGATTGTCTCCATACCCTTTGTGTCCCTCTGGCATCTCTGATCAAACAAGAAAATAAGCTCTGCAAGACTGTCCTCTGTATGTCCTCTCTAAAAAGGAATGCTGGTCCCACAACACAACACTACAATTAAAACTACATGGCGCCCAGAGATGCGCTCCAGACAACAGTACATTTCATCATGCAAGACTGTCCCCTGTATGTAAACCCTAGAAAGTTATGCTGGCCCTACAACACTACATTAAAAACTGCATAACACTAAAAATGAGCTTAAGACAACAGTAGACTTCATCATAAGAACGCATCTGATGGTAAAATCATCAAAATAGCGATCTCAAGAAGAAGAATGAGAATGTCCGACTTGATCTAACCTTCCAGAAGTTAACATCTCCCGCCGACATAGTAAAACGATCACCACGACACACAATCCGTCCAACCACGATCATGTATGATAATATGGAGGGGGATGGGCTGACTTCTAACAAAAGAATAGTAAAACAACACCTTCCTATTACATCATCGTTGGTCTCTTTGTCTCAGGAGACAATAGGTCTTATGTCACGTAGTATGTTCTGCGCTGACTCACGACATTTCTTGTGTCTGTAATGGGCTATAAAGTAATACCTGTAATGACATTCCTATTTAGAAAGAGATATAATCAAGCGTGACGTGAAACAACTTGATGTAAGTACACAAGACGGAAAGGAGATCGCCAGAAACAGATCCAGCTGGAGACAGGCTCTGTAAATGAATCGGAGAACCATTTAAGCCAGATTAATTAACCTTTCCACTTCGTTATTGTTGTTTACCGCAAGACGCATGTATATTGCAATGGGGTTTATAAAAATAGGGGGTCTCTGTGGCTAAATGGTTAAGCGCTTGCCTTGCGTCCCGAAGTTTGGGGGTTCGACTCCGGAACGCGTAGTTCTGTTCACTAATATTGTTGTCGGAGCTACAGAGTTCGTGCTTTATGCAATACTCTCGGCAGATGGCGTACCATCCATATAGGAAAATCCAGGTGCAATGACGTCAATCCTTCGGCTGTAGACCTTACATATTGAAATGTAGACTAAATTAGACAGTATATTTGCTTTATGTCATCTTAAACAATTTTACTAGCACGTATATTTGCTTTATATCATCTTAAACAATTTTACTAGCACGTATATTTGCTTTATGTCATCTTAAACAATTTTACTAGCACGTATATTTGCTTTATGTCATCTTAAACAATTTTACTAGCACGTATATTTGCTTTATGTCATCTTAAACAATTTTACTATCACGTATATTTGCTTTATGTCATCTTAAACAATTTTACTAGCACGTATATTTGCTTTATGTCATCTTAAACAATTTTACTAGCACGTATATTTGCTTTATGTCATCTTAAACAATTTTACTAGCACGTATATTTGCTTTATGTCATCTTAAACAATTTTACTATCACGTATATTTGCTTTATGTCATCTTAAACAATTTTACTAGCACGTATATTTGCTTTATGTCATCTTAAACAATTTTACTAGCACGTATATTTGCTTTATGTCATCTTAAACAATTTTACTAGCACGTATATTTGCTTTATATCATCTTAAACAATTTTACTATCACGTATATTTGCTTTATGTCATCTTAAACAATTTTACTAGCACGTATATTTGCTTTATGTCATCTTAAACAATTTTACTAGCACGTATATTTGCTTTATATCATCTTAAACAATTTTACTATCACGTATATTTGCTTTATATCATCTTAAACAATTTTACTAGCACGTATATTTGCTTTATATCATCTTAAACAATTTTACTATCACGTATATTTGCTTTATATCATCTTAAACAATTTTACGAGCCAGTATATTTGCTATAAAGGACGACAGGGTTACGACAATGTGCTGACATAAAACGTATCAGGAGGAAATAGAAATAAAATCCATCATGGATCCTACATTCATTATGTCTCGAGACTAACATAATGTCATCACCATCCTTCATTATTCATCTGAGTATCATCTTCATCAAACAGCGGACATCATTAAATAGCTTGTTCTGAGCAGAGCTTTGCCACCCCAACAGTCCGTTAGAATATATCTCTCTCTCATAGGTCAGATGTTTCACCTCTCCAGCCGTCATGTTAACAAATAATCAGATACATCATTACACCATCTCCTCCGTGGTCTTCCTCTTTGACGGATTGATTCCTTTCATGATGGTATTCTCTAACCCTTCGTATCTCTTGATATGTTCAAAATACTTCAATTGTATATTTTCACACACACACCGGACATATACACATCATTTCTCTGATTTCCTGCTTCATTGTTTTTCTTTTATCTGATCATGTTGTGCCTCACAGCGTCAGGATAAGAAGAGATTTCTAGAACGGGCGTTTGTGTGCGCTTCATAAATAGTGGTTTTCATAGCCTCTGTTATTTCTGTGGTGTACCTTTTGCGTGGCCTGCCTTTTGATTTGTATACACTTTATCA
Organism: Arion vulgaris; assembly: GCA_020796225.1. Taxonomy (NCBI): domain Eukaryota; kingdom Metazoa; phylum Mollusca; class Gastropoda; order Stylommatophora; family Arionidae; genus Arion; species Arion vulgaris. The sequence goes on from CM036758.1 coordinate 41,167,427, forward strand.
GAGTAACATTGCTCTTTGAAGCGCACTGTCTGTTGGTAATCATTGTATCAGAGTAACATTGCTCTTTGAAGCGCACTGTCTGTTGGTAATCATTGTATCAGAGTAACATTGCTCTTTGAAGCGCACTGTCTGTTGGTAATCATTGTATCAGAGTAACATTGCTCTTTGAAGCGCACTGTCTGTTGGTAATCATTGTATCAGAGTAACATTGCTCTTTGAAGCGCACTGTCTGTTGGTAATCACTGTATCAGAGTAACATTGCTCTTTGAAGCGCACTGTCTGTTGGTAATCATTGTATCAGAGTAACATTGCTCTTTGAAGCGCACTGTCTGTTGGTAATCATTGTATCAGAGTAATATTGCTCTTTGAAGCGCACTGTCTGTTGGTAATCACTGTATCAGAGTAACATTGCTCTTTGAAGCGCACTGTCTGTTGGTAATCTGCTTATATGGCAGAACCATTTTTTCTGATCCAGAAGCACTTGAGCTTTCAGCTCTTCGTCTCGGTGTCATGGACATCGTAACTCTTCGACTCGGTGTCATGAACACCGTGAATCTGGAGAACCTGGGACTTTTCTACCAGCCCGCGGAATTGACCCCGCACTCACAGTAAGCTTGTCACCCGTCGTCCAACGCGCTACGGACACGCTGGGCAGGCGGACAAACAGGCCAAACCATTTAATTTGTTGTTTCTTGATGAAGTTCAGTAGTGATGCTGTACCCAATTTTCCCATGATATCTTCATTTCTAAACCTGTCTCTTCTTGATACTCCCAGCATTCTTCGTGACTAGTCTGTGAATTCCTCCTAAACAAGTGAATAAGACATTTTGTTCAAAGAACCTCGTGGTAGGAACGGAGCCAATGAATATGAAAAGTAGATAAACAACAAATAAGTAGTATGGGCTTCAGAAAAAACAGTTGACCAAACTCAGGATTCGAACAACAACCATGCTTCTTACGGCACCAACTGCTTAGCCCTGAAGAGGAGGTTTTTCAGAGCACAACCAGCTAGCTCTGTCTCTCAGTGTTTCGATAACTAACAACACCCTTTCTGTGCTGGTTGATGTATCTACTGGGGGAGGTTTCTCTTATTGTTTCCCGTCTTGCCGCATCTATAGATAACCATTTATCTTCTTTAATGAAATCTTATGTTTTCTCTTAGAGAGTTGATGATGTCACTTGTGTCCACAGAATGTCAATTCTCGATCGTAGCATTGATCGCCAGTACATTCGCTCTCTCACTGCCCTTCACCGCAGAATGACCTGGGACATATAAGGTGATTATCTGAATTGGCACGTTTTGTATTAGTTTTATCACATGACTTCGTTCCACATAACCGGTCTTGATCTTCTGTATCAAGCTTATAGAGTTGTTGAGCATGCATACGTGAATGTTTGTGTCTCTAGCCACTTTATTGATTTCGTCCCCTGCCTTGACATGACCTCCATGCTGTTGACATGGGCGTCCACACAAGTATTTCCAGGAGGGGGCAAAATGAAGATTACAATTTTAGTTAAAGACCAGATTCCCATAAAACCGTGTTATCAAAAAGCCATTTCCCAGAGGGTGACACTTGCTCCCCCTTCCACCCCACCCTTTATCTTAGCGTATGGATGCCAATGGCTGCTGGTAGTTGTCACATATGCGTCACTTGTCTCTTTGATGACCTTTTCTTTAGTTCTAGCCGTATAAACCCACCACCTCCGACTGTACCGAATCACAGAGCCATCAGTGTATAAACAGCATCTTCCTCCGACAATGTATAGTCATCTATTAACACTTCGACTTCTGCGTTGAATAGTGTGGGCAACGAATCTCAAACTACGATCGAAATGTAATTGTCTTAAAGGTCGTAATTATATATATATTTTCTCTCGTACCTTTATACGTTACATATAGCCGGTATGTAATTTCTCCATACCGTTCTGTCCTGGTCAACTCGTCCAATCTCTTCCATGGAATTGAATCCGATATTTCTTGACCTCTCTCAGCAAAGTTCGTTTCAAGGTTTCCCTATGCCGTTCTATCTTTCTTGAACTGCCACTTCAATGCATGCTTTGGTATTCTTTGATCATTTCTTCTCTAGGTATGCCAAACATATCGCCAACTTCTCCTTTTTATAAAAGTTGTTACTAGTGGTTACTAGACATTTCTCTGATTTCATCACTTCTCCTGAATTCGTCCCATTTTATGTTCATTATATTTAGCAGACATCTATTTTCAAATGCAATCAACTTACTTTCAATATATTTAATCATTTTATATTACTAAAGATACAAGACAGTAAGGTTAGCAACGAACGAATTCTACAGAAGAAGAAGAAGAATGAAAGCGAGAATGTTATCAGCTGTGAGAAATTATTGTGAAGGTTTTGGTTACTAGTTGCTAGATCGACGACATATCACTCTGGGCAGACAATAGGAAAGTTTTGGTTACTAGTTGCTGGATCGACGACATATCACTCTGGACAGACAATAGGAAAGTTTTGGTTACTAGTTGCTGGATCGACGACATATCACTCTGGACAGACAATAGGAAAGTGTTGGTTACTAGTTGCTGGATCGACGACATATCACTCTGGACAGACAATAGGAAAGTTTTGGTTACTAGTGCTGGATCGACGACATATCACTCTGAGCAGACAATAGGAAAGTTTTGGTTACTAGTTGCTGGATCGACGACATATCACTCTGGACAGACAATAGGAAAGTTTTGGTTACTAGTTGCTGGATCGACGACATATCACTCTGGACAGACAATAGGAAAGTTGTGGTTACTAGTTGCTGGATCGACGACATATCACTCTGGACAGACAATAGGAAAGTTTTGGTTACTAGTTGCTGGATCGACGACATATCACTCTGGACAGACAATAGAAACTACACCTTCTAATTCTTCTTCTTCTTCGAACGCTCCATATCGACCACCTGATAATCCTTCTTTGGGATTTGTATGTGAGCAGAGCCAAAGAGCGATTGTACGTTGTGTCAGCTATGCGCCCACAAGTAGAGCAGCATATTCGATTTCTTCAACCCACCCTTTTTATTTACTAGGGTAGCTTTCCTAGGTCCCTACCTCAGTCGCATCTTACGACATGCCTTGTAGATTCCAGTGTTACTATTCTTTGCTTCCCTTACGGGTCTGGTCTCACCCTGGCGTGAACTCCAACAATGTCCAATAGTTTGCATACTGAACAATTTAACCACATGGCTTCATAAAAAGAATGCACTTATGTCTAATAGCTTCAGGATAAGAATATGTGATCTATAGAATGGGCTCTTATGTGCGCTTTTTTATATGGTTATGTTATGTTCTTCGATCAACGTCATGGCACATTGGGTATTCCCATATGTGTTCTGTGCTCCGCTGCAGCAACCATCCCAAAGTCCACTTGCTTACTGTACCATGAAAAGTTGATTCTTCTTCTTCTTCCTCGATCATTCTGATTGTGATATATAATTGATCTTTTCAAAACCGTAATTTACGTTATTCCATTATGCGCCCATGGTGACTAGGCCCGCCTACCCGATTTCAGTCAGATAGGTAGCTAGCCATAGAATGATCCAGGCATGGATCTACGTCTTTACGATCATCTTTTTGCGGAAGCCTTTGTATGATCTGAGCCATGGTGTTCGGACGTCATCTTTCTCTGTGTAGGATGATCGGCGTCCGAAAAGTATTGCCCTTCGTCAATGTTAGGGTTTGTACCAGTCTTTGCATTATCGGCATTACTTTTCTATCCACGGTGAGTTAGTTCCTGAGTAGCATTATTCTCAACCGTTTCGGGGCGCGTGTTGTTACTTGGCAATTTGCACGGTTTTACTCTGCATTTTTTTCCTGCCTCCGGGAAACATTGGACTGGGGCTGCGCACATATATTTTTGAGGGTCGTTTCAATTGGCGCTAGCAACGCAATTTTAATGTTGCGCTAGCCATCATCACCCACCTCAGTTCTTCCGGGGATATTAGTCGTTAATGCAGCAGTACCTTGTCCGGTTGTCCTAGGGTGGATAGTTTCGTTAGGTACTAAAACGCAACTTTAGAATTTACGCTTTGCCAACCTTCCCTAGCAAATGTATCTGCGCTAAGCCTTTGATACGAAGTTTGCCGCAATCTTCCCGTGTGCCGACACGATACGTTACAGCGTTTTCAGAGACACTTGCCGAGACTTTTATCGTGCCTCGAGACTGCCAGGACAAGCAGCTCAACTAGGGCACAGAGCTTCAAGTTACGCCTCCTGTGGGCCCACGTTTCTAATATGGATGCACCTCTCATTCCTACATGTTCGTCTGTACGCCTTTACTATCGGCCGGGAAGCTGATAATTGTGGTGCGACCGTTGTGTTCTCATTTTCTGTGCCTCGAGACTGCCCTGACACGCAGCTCTCGTAACTGGTGACATCTGGTGATGACTCATACACTGCTGTTTCTTACTTTTTTGGTAACTTTGGCAATTTGATCGGGTGTCGGCCAGAAGATGCATGCTTTGGTCGTAGATTTTGGCCATGCATTGCTTATCCGTGCTTGCACTAGCTCTCCCTCGATCCCTTAGCCAGACCGAAACCAAAGTCTGTTACCAGGGTCACCTCGTGGAGGTGGGATACAGGGTCTTGATTAGTGCCAGCTCACTAATCCTGACGCAGCGTTGTCGCCAGCGCCTTTGACCCCAGAAGTTGATTAGTGTATCTTCTCTATCCCGAAAACGATACTGTTTGGCATGTCCACACTTAACTACTATTTCTCACACTCGTTTCAGTGTCTGATTCTTGCCCATATCATATATCACATATCAGAGCGTACCACATTGATCACATCGGTTATGTCCATACATTTGCCAGCTTGAGTCGGGGCATTGTTTGCAGGAAAGTCAGCACATTGGTTGCTCTACACTCCAGCATGTCCAGGTGTGTACATCCAAGTCATTGTCTTGAGATGTGACCTCTTAATGCTGTCCATCCAATCCACGCACAGACTTCCATATTCAATCCTTTAAAGCATATTCATCGAGACTGATATGATAATCGTATGTGTGGCTTATTTCTAAGCCTCCAACGAGAGAGCCCTGGAGGCAGTGGTGATCTCTATGGCCATGCTTGCACTTGGTGTCTTTCACCGACTTTTATTTTTGTGATCTTCCTTTTGCGTGTACGACCTTTAGCCTTGTATTTAATCAACACTAGTCGCAATGTCATATCATTTAATCAACACTAGTCACAATGTCATATCATTTAATCAACACTAGTCGCAATGTCATATCATTTAATCAACACTAGTCGCAATGTCATATCATTTAATCAACACTAGTCGCAATATCATATCATTTAATCAACACTAGTCGCAATGTCATATCATTTAATCAACACTAGTCGCAATGTCATATCATTTAATTTGTTACGTTGTTAATTATATTTTTATGAAGTTCAGTACTGATTTTGTACCCACTTTCCACCTGATGTCTTCCTTTTTAAACCGGACACATCTAACATTTCATCTCTGTAGTGACTAGTTTTATGACTCATCTAACATTTCATCTCTGTAGTGACTAGTTTTCTTCTATTGTTTGATGTCAGCGTTCAAGTTTGGAACTGATACCATACTGTCGGAAAAAGGTCGTGTTGTTTTTATGTTCATGGTGACATGATTGTATTTCAAAATTGTTACAATTTGCCAGAATGTATACAGTCACAAGAGAGCCGCTGTAGCGTAGTTGTTAATGAACTCGCTCCACAAGGCTGGTGGTCTGGGTTCAGCTCCCTCAATGCGCGTGGAATTTTTCCCGACCACGACGGCTCTCACGTCGACCCAGCCTCAACTGGGTACTAGACATGCTCTGGGAAATTCAAGGGCCGGCGTGATGCTGACCACATCACCCATTGTGTACCGACGGTCAATGAAAATACAGGCCTAACACTGTATTGACCTATATACCACGAGGTATGAAAGGGTTCCTTTTTTATACCGTCACTAGACCCACAAACCCACCAGATCTGGTGCAAGGAGTTCTGCTTGACATCAGTGTGGGAGAGATCACAAAACAGGAAATCCGCAATGCCTTGAAAACTTGAAAATTGCAAGGTGGCAGGAGTAGATACTATTCCAGAAGAAGCACTGAGGGAGGGAGGAGAAGAGATGGTAAACAGCTCCACCTACTGTTTAACTTTGTGTGCAACAGATGGAAGATGCAAGCAGACTGGAAGAAAGTACTGAGGGAGGGAGGAGAAGAGATGGTAAACAGCTCCACCTACTGTTTAACTTTGTGTGGATCAGATGGGAGATCCCAGAAGACTGGAAGAAAGGCATCCTTGTAAAACTGCCAACAAATGGAGATTTATCAAAATGTGACAAGTGGAGAGGGATCATGCTGCTTTCAATTCCCAGCGAAGTCCTCACTAGAGTTATCCTGGACATGATGAAAGACGTCATTGACCAGTGGCTTAGAGATGAACAGACTGGATTTCGGAAAAATAGATCTTGCAATGACCAGATATCCACTCTAAGAATCATCGTAGAACAATCCATTAAGTGGCAGACTCCGTTCTACGTGTACTTTGTTGATTTTGAGAAGGAATTTGACAGCATAGATAGGAAATCAATGTGGAATATCCTGAGAAACTATGGGTGCCAGAGAAGACTGTTGACATCATCCGGCAACTGTATGAGGGGTTTGCCTGCCAGGTTATCCACGATGGAAGACTGTCAGAGGAGTTTCAGGTCCCTACTGGTTTTAGACAAGGATGCCTGCTGTTCCCCTCCTCTTCTTGATGCTACTTGATTGGGTTACACGTACAGCATATGCCAGGTCCGGAAAAGGCATTCAGTGGATACTTATGTCAAAATTAAAAGCCCTGGACTTTGCGAATGATCTTGCCTTGCTCTCGCATAGGCCCCAAGACCTGCAGGAAAAAAATGGATGCTCTGACGCAAACGGCACAACGGGTCCGTCTTAAAATCAGTCAAGAGAAGACAAAAATACTGCGAAGCAACAACATATAGCAAGACTTAATATTGATTGAAGGAAGGGGTATAGAAGATGTTGGTGAATTTGTCTACCTTGGAAGCAAGATCAGCCAATCAGGAGGTACATATGAGGACACTAATGCCAGAATTAGGAAAGCTCGACAAGCCTTTTCTATACTGCACACAGTGGGAAAGTCCACTGCCATCTCCACGAAAACAAAGCTCAAGATATTCAGCTCAAAAGTAAAATATGTGTTGTTGTATGGCTCAGAAACGTGGCGAGTCACCAAGTTAAATACAAATAAGATTCAGACCTTTGTCAACGGATGTCTTCGGCGGAATCTCCGGTACAGTGGATATAAAGCAAAAATATGTTCACGCAAAAGGTTGGACATCAGAGATGTCATAGAAAGCGAAAAACACTTTATGAAGTGCACACAAAATACTGTTCTAGAAGTTTCTTCTTATCCTGACGCTGTGAGGAAATCTAGGATTAGAGAAAAGAAGAAGAAGAAAAAGACTACTATGCTTAGGAAAACATGACTAGAGAAAAGAAAGTGTGTTTCTATGTCTAATCTTGTAAATTTATTGACTTAATTTCTGTGTTTTGCTTACTGCTAACTGATTCACTTCTTGTCCCCAGATATCTTAATTGCTTCAGTTGTTATCTGTGCAATGACAACCATCTTTGAATGTCTGAAAGCCATCAAGTTTTATGTGGTACAAAGAGGACGCAAGAAAGCTGTAAAAGAGGATGTGGAAGATGAAAGCAATGAATCTGGGATTGAGAGAACTTCTTTAAAAGCTACATTCCGCAAGAGACATGCTACTACTTGAATCTATGCACAGTTTTGTAAAAGCATATGATGCTGCTAATCTATGCATAGCTTTTTTTTTATTGTAGTCCGTGTTTCTTGTAGTCTGTACGATTGCTAGTTCTGTTATAATACACTAACGTATGTTATTGATGTGTTTCTTGTAGTCTGTATGATTGCTAGTTCTGTTATAACACACTAACGTATGTTATTGTTGTGTTTCTTGTAGTCTGTACGATTGCTAGTTCTGTTGTAATACACTAACGTATGTTATTGATGTGTTTCTTGTAGTCTGTACGATTGCTAGTTCTGTTGTAATACACTAACGTATGTTATTCATGTGTTTCTTGTAGTCTGTACCATTGTTAGTTCTGTTGTAATACACTAACGTATGTTATTGATGTGTTTCTTGTAGTCTGTACGATTGCTAGTTCTGTTGTAATACACTAACGTATGTTATTGATGTGTTTCTTGTAGTCTGTACGATTGCTAGTTCTGTTGTAATACACTAACGTATGTTATTCATGTGTTTCTTGTAGTCTGTACGATTGCTAGTTCTGTTGTAATACACTAACGTATGTTATTGATGTGTTTCTTGTAGTCTGTACGATTGCTAGTTCTGTTGTAATACACTAACATATGTTATTGATGTGTTTCTTGTAGTCTGTACGATTGCTAGTTCTGTTGTAATGATATGTCTTCTTTATTGTGATTGGTTGTTGTCTAATGTAAGTACTGTAAATGTATGGGTGTGAAGCATGGACATTTAACAAGGCAGTGGGAAAACATATATATGTTTTTGAATAAAGGTTTCACCTGTGTATCACCGGGTCAACAAGGGTAACAAATAAAGGTTTCACCTGTGTATCACCGGGTCAACAAGGGTAACAAATAAAGGTTTCACCTGTGTATCACCGGGTCAACAAGGGGAACAAATAATAGTAACATTGTGACCTACAAGGCATGTCGTAAGAGGCGACTGAGGTACGGGCCTGGCGAAGCTACCCTAGTAAATAAAAAGTGTTGCAGAAATCGGATCTGCTGGTCTACTTGTGAGCGCATAACTTGCAAAACGTGCATTCGGTACTCCATGTCAAAATGGCTACTTTGCAAAGACTTTTGAAGTTCCTAAATATTACACGTGGGATAAGTCATGGCAAGTTTTTAATAGAAGAAAGAGGCGGGGGAGGGGTCGAAGTTGTCGGGTTGGATGGAGTTAAGTCTAGCAACTTTGTATGTTTCTACCTCTGCCTCCTACTTCATACCGTTAGAGGTCCATTATCATTTAATGATTGAAAGTCAAGTTTGTACAACATTTCGTGAAGCATGTCAAAAACTTGGTTTACTGGAGGACGACAATCAATGACATGCTACGATGGTAGAAACAGTTGCATCAGAATCACCACGAAAGATTAGATCACTTTTCCTCAAGCGGGTCCATCAAATCCATACAATTGGTGGTATACGTTGAAGGAAAGTATGTCTGCAGATATTCTTACTCAAACAAGACAACATAACCCTGACTTGCAAATTGATTACACCGAAGATATATTTAACTCTTAATCATCACATAGGATAAAGTTATTGACACTGTTGGCAAAACTTTGCAAGACTTAAGCCTTCTAAGTCCAGCAAGAAACGTCATTCGTTTGCAAAGAGAAATACTTAAAGAAACCGCATTACAACACAGACTTAGAGAGTATTTAGAGTAACGCATTACGTAACGGACAACGAGCCATTATTAGTTCAAGACTAAAGAATTCTTTACGATATATATCTGCACCAAGTGAAAGATGCTACAAGAGGTATATTCTTCATTGATGCACCAGAAGGGACATACAAGACGATTGTGATTAATTTACTTCTTACAAATATTCGCTTTCGATCGTATATTACAATTGCGATGTCCTTCTTCTGATATAGCAGCCTTGCTTCAAGGAGGACAAATACTGCCCACGCTACTCTTAAACTGCCATTTGATTTAGCACTTATCGAAGAGGCAATTTGCATCATCAGTAAAATAACAGGAAAAGCGGTAGTTATACAATAATGCAAATTGATCGTTTTTGGATGAATGCGCTATGATTCACAATCACTGACTAGAAGCACTCATCAGGTCTCTTCAAGATATTAAAAATAATCGACAACTTATGGGTGGAGCATTAGTGGTTCTTGCTGGTGATTTCAGGCAAACGCTCCCTATTATTTCTAGAGGAACAATGACTGCTGATCTCAAGGCACGTATTAAATCATCTCAGCTTTGAAGATATGTTCAAACTTTAAAATTAACTACCAAAATGATGGTCCATTTACAGCAGGATGTTAATGTATTGACGAATCCTGAGCGAAGTAGGGTTAATTAGCTAATATCACATAAATGAGAACGTACCGCATTGATGACATCGGCTTGCCTGCTTGAATGGGGGCATTGTTTGCAAAAAAGTCAGCACATTCGTTGCCCTACTGTAAAGCATGTCCAGGTGTGTACATCCAAGTCATTGTCTTGAGATGTGACCTCTGAATGCTGTCCACCCATTCCACGCACAGACTTCCAGATTCAATCTTTTGAAGCACATTCATCGAGTCTGATATGTTAGTTGTACGCGTGACTTGTTGCTCAGCCTCCAACGAGAGAGCCCTGGAGGCAGCGATGATCTCTCTAGTCATGCTTGTACATGGTGTCTTTCACTGCCTCTCTTAATTCTGCGATCGACCTTTTGCGTGGACGAGCTTTTGCCTTGTATTTAATAAATACGACTAACAATGATCTTTGAAGCACACTGTGTGTTGGTAATCCGCTTATGTGACCGAACCATTTAACTTGTTGTTTCTTGGTGAAGTTCAGTACTGATGTTGTACCCACTTTTTTTCTGATGTTTTTATCTCTAAACCGGTCTCTTCTTGATACTCCTAGCATTCTGCGTAAACACCCCATCTCTGTCGCGTCTTCTTCTTCTTCTTCAAAACATTTTCGGATATCGATTTGTATACTTTTAAAGTAGTTAGTGGTCAAACGGAGTCCATGCACATCTCCATATAGCTTGTCTTTGACTGACATTGATTTGTATACTTTTAAAGTAGTTAGTGGTCAAACGGAGTCCATGTACATCTCCATATAGCTTGTCTTGGACTGACATCGATTTGTATACTTTTAAAGTAGTTAGTGATCAAACTAACTTGTGACTTAATTAATAATTAAGAATTTTGTGCACAAATGTTTTCCGATAGCTCCCTCCAGAAATTTGGGCGGTTTCACCAGGCCATGAACGGTGCGCCACACAGACGTATCATACCAGATTTTCAAGATAACGATCTGGTGTGGCGAAAAACTGATGAAGCTAAAGGAATGGCATTTCTGGATCATTTTCTTCAACAGACGAATCGAAATGATAGGGAAGAAAGACTCAATATCATTTCCCTGTTGTCGGAGCAATGTGTCGACACGGAGTGGAATGACGATCTTGAATTCACGAGTGATGAAATACGTGCAATGCTTAAGAGATCACACAATACTGCACCAGGCCCCGATGGTATCCAATACAGTGACATAAGCAGGATATCGGACGAAGACCTGAATGGGCTTTGTAAAGAATTCAACACTAGTTTAAAAATGGCGAGATCAGGGAGGAATGGCTACACAGTTATTTAATACCACTGGCAAAACCTAACAAGAATCACAAACACATAAGCGGCTTTAGAATAATTGCAATGCAGAACACAGTGGGCAAGCTTCTCTAAAAGTTAGTGGCATGTAGGCTCGATCGGGATTTGGAGGAACGTCGCATGTTTCCTTCCACCCTCGGCGCATACAGGCGGAATAAAGGAAGTTGGTGTAATGCATCGATCTTTTCCTATGACGTCTTTGAAGGCTTCCAGGCTGGTTTGGAGGCTTGTGCTGTTGTACTAGATCTCGAGGATGCTTACAACAAAGTTCCAATCACATACCTTATACAAATGCTCACGCTACTCAAAATCGATACATTGCTCATAAGATAGATTGCAAGGGCCCTGTTCGAGAGGAAAGTGGCACTCAGGTGTGGTAATTGGTACTCTGTGCAGACAAAAATTTCACCGGGCCTACCCCAGGGGTCTCCACTATATCCAGTACTATTCAATGTATTCACCATAATGATTACGAAGCAGCAATTATCTGGCAGGGGACGAACACTGTCATTTGCAGACGACATCATGGTGTACAGACAGGGAGAAACAGGGATGAAATTGCTAATAAACTCCAGGAAGAAATGAACCGCATAATGGCCTGGTGTGATGTTTCTGGTGCATCGATAAACCATACCAAAGTTGTGCTATCATGGTTCTCCTAAATAATCACATTGTGAAGTCTGACACACCACATGTTACGTTAGATGGACATACACTCACACGAACAGCATCTGTGAGTTATTTGGGTGTAAAATTTGATCGCAGTCTATGCTTTAGGGACTATATCGACCAAGTTATTGCCAAGGCTCGCAACGCACACTCCGCACTGAGAATCATGGCGGCTGCTAACATTGAGCAACGTCTTCTTGTGCTCTTGTACCAAGGTATTGTTCTGTCATGTATAGAATATGCATGCGCTCTCCTAACAATTAGTCCTACGCAAACAGTGAGACTGGAAAGAATTCAGAATGAGGCTATGCGCATCATTCTGGGATGCACCAAAGATACACCAGGAGTGTCAATGCGATTCCTTCTTGATCTCCCAACTATTGCTAACAGAATTGAAACTTGGAGGGTTCGATCATATCTAAGAATCAATGCAAACAAGGAACGTCCTCTCCACGAAGAACTCATTAAGGAGAAAGGGTGTAGACTCAAGAGAGGTACATCATGGCTGAGTCAGGCGGAAGATACGCTTAGGAAAATATGTGATCCTTCCGGAATTGCAACAGGAGAGGAATGGATTGCTGTGCCGCCTCAATTTCCGACTACTTTCACCGTTATTACATCTATTAAGAAAGACTGCGAACAAAATAATCTGTCACTGCTAAACGTGGAGGTGGAGGCTCTCTTGAATGACATCATCAATGATACAGATGTGGTTATTTACACCGATGGTTCAGTCATTCGTCAACAACGCTGTGCGTGGGTTTTTCAGCACGCTCAGGAGGAAAAACAATAGTAGGCCAGTGGGGCCTAAGCAACAACCACAAGTAGCTTGACAATGGAGGTTCGGGCGGTTACGGAGGCGGTAAACTGGTTGGCATCTCATAATTACTCTCGTGTTTTCATACTCAGTGACTCCATGAGCATGATTCGTAAAGTCGAATCAGGTATGGTGAGACGCAACTGGGTGGAGGTACTGGTACAGACAATGATCAGAGAAATCACCTTTATTTTTGTCCCTGGGCACGTAGGAGTTAGGAGTAATGAACGAGCTGATAGATTGGCTGGCTTAGCTACAATATCAGAGAGAACTGCAATGGATGGAAGTGACATTCTTCACGCATTGAGGAGTCTTTCCGAACAGAGGAGTTTCAGGGCTGTGAATCCCACTCGCTGACCAGATTGAAAGAGATGGGTGTTAATATTGATGCAGCCCGAAAAGTACGACATACTAAATATGCAAAGAGATTGATTAATCAACATAGAACTGGCGTGTTGGGTCGCTGGACGCTGCTGGATTTGCTGAGGCGGAGATCGGAGCATCTATGGACATGTCCGGAGTGCTATGATGATAGTCCTCATATAACTGATAATTGATAGAGGTCAAACGGAGTCCATGTACATCTCCATATAGCTTGTCTTGGACTGACATCGATTTGTATACTTTTAAAGTAGTTAGTGGTCAACCGGAGTCCATGTACATCTCCGTATAGCTTGTCTTGGACTGATATGGGAGTTGGCCGTGTGTTTTCTCTCTGTTCCGTGTATGTTGGACATTCTTACAGTATGTGTGTCTCTGTCACCTTGCTGGTGCCACATGTGCATATGTCAGAAGGACTTATTTTATACTTGTTAAACAGATGGTACCTCAGCCTAATGTGCCTTGTTCGTAGACGAAAAATGACCACCTGTTCTTCTCTACTTAGTTGGTGGTATGCATCGTCCTTTTCATTCCCTGGGTGATCTCTCAACCATGTGTTCTTGTAGGCCATTTTTATCCGTGCTTTTGTTTCCTCATATGTCATACTGGTGTCTGTCTGGTAGCCTGCTGCCTGCTTTTGCCAATATATCCGCAGTCTCGTTGCCAGGTATTCCGAAGTGAGATGGTATCCACTGTATTACCACTCTGGAGAAGATGTTGCATACTTGGTGTAGTGATGCTTGCAGTTCCTTCAAGTTATTATCGTTTTGATTTTGTGAGCAGTAATTACTGACAGGACATTAGTCAAAAATACTTGGTTTTCTTTTGCATGTTTCTCTGACATTATGGCTTCTGCTGCCGCTTTTAAGGCCTCTGCCTCTGCTCTGTAATTGCTGGAGAACCTTCCTGTCGCTAATTTTAGCTTCCTATGTTTCATGTCACAGAGCACTATGATGGCTTCACCTCTTCCATTTTCAGTTGCATTAGTTACAGACACATCTGTGTATACATGTGTCTACCTACTGTTAGGGTAGTGTTCCTCTATATACTCAGATTTTAACTGGAAAAGAATGTGTTGTTTTAGTGTTCATGGTGACATGTTGACATTTCAAAATTGCTGCCATTTATTATATTGTATGCACTTTAGTAATATAAACAAGTCTCATCGTTCCATTCGTTGTGTAACTAACATTCGTTTGGCATTTTGAACAACAACACAAGTTACTATTCGTACGACATTTCATGAATACATATTTACACAAGAAATTACTGTTCGTACGAGGTTTTACAAATATATATTTACACAATGTTTATTAATGTATTGCTGCTCTTGATTGCCTACAAGCTACAACACATTCAATGCAGATCACTTCACACAATGTTTATTAATGTATTGCTGCTCTTGATTGCCTACAAGCTACAACACATTCAATGCAGATCACTTCACACAATGAAACAACAGCAAAACAAAACAACAATCCACACAAGATCAGTTCCAATATAACAACACCGAATGAATATGTCAGGAGAACATCGTTACAGTTGTCTGCGTCCAGGATGTGTTCATCCATCCATTTGGCATTGACAATATTTCGGGTTCTGATGACAGAAATACTGCCTGGAGATGAGAAGAAGATCAATGTATTAGAAATGATGTATCTAAACTGGTAGCATACAGAATAGTTTTAGTTTATTCGTCGGATACCCTAATACCCTAAGTTTTAGTTTAGTCGTCGCATACCCTAATACCTTAAGCTTTAGTTTAGTCGTCGCATACCCTAATACCTTAAGTTTTAGTTTAGTCGTCGGATGCCCTAATACCTTAAGCTTTAGTCTAGTCGTCGCATACCCTAATACCCTAAGTTTTAGTTTAGTCGTCGGATACCCTAATACCCTAAGTTTTAGTTTAGTCGTCGGATACCCTAATACCTTTTAAGTTTTAGTTTAGTCGTCGGATACCCTAATACCTTTTAAGTTTTAGTTCAGTCGTCGGATACCCTAATACCTTAAGCTTTAGTCTAGTCGTCGGATACCCTAATACCCTAAGTTTTAATTTAGTCGTCGGATACCCTAATACCTTTTAAGTTTTAGTTTAGTCGTCGGATACTAATACCCTAAGGTCTCAAATGGCTATAGGGACATTTTAATTTTGTATTTACTGCTACTATTACTACTACTACTACTACTACTACTGCAACTACTACTGCAACTACTACTACTATTATTACTAACTACTACTACTACTACTACTACTACTACCACTACTACTACTACTACTACGACTACTACTATTACTACGACTACTACGCATCATCAAATAGCTTGTCCTGAGCAGAACGTTGCCACCCCAACAGTCCTCCGGAATTTCTCTCTCATAGGTCAGATGTCCTGCCTCTGCAGTCGTCATGTTCAAACCATCAGTTACATCCTGAATCCATCTTATACGTGATCTTCCTCTTCTTCTCTTTGCCGGTATGCATCCTTTCATGATGGTCTTCTCTAGCCCTTCATGTCTTTTCATATGTCCAAAATCTCTCAATTTTCTCTTTCTTGTTATGTTATGTTATGCGATCGATGTCATGACACATTGTGCATTCCCATTCGTGCTCTGTCCTCCGCTGCAGCAGCCATCCCAAAGTCCGGTTGCTCACAGTACCCATGAGAAGTTGATTACTATATCTTCTCTCTACCACGAAGACGACACTGTCTGGCATGTCCAAACTTAACACCTAATTCTCGAAATCGTTCCAGTGTCTGAGACTTGTCCATGTCACATAATTGAGCGCGTACGCATTGATGATATCGGCTCTATCCATACTTCTGCCCGCTTGAGTCGAGACATTGTTTGCAAGAGAGTCAGCACGCTCGTTATCCCGCACTCCAGCATGTCCAGGCGTGTACAGCCAAATCATTTTCTTGAGATGTGATCTCCGAATGATGTTCACCCATTCCACACTCATACTTCCAGATTCTATCATTTGAAGCATATTCTTCGAGTCTGATGTGATAATCGTATGGGTAACCTGCTGCTCAGCCACCCATGACAGAGCCCTGGAGGCAGCTGTGGTCTCCATAGTCATGCTCGATGTCGTTGTCTCGAAAGCCCCGTAGTCCTCATGAAGTGTGCGACCGTTTCGTTGTGCTGAGTAAGCCCAAGATGACTTAGTACCACGTATGACAGAGCCATCGGTATAGATATGGATATCACCTGGATGGGAGTGCTGATCCACGAGTGCAAGAATCTCTGCATTGACGACGCCCGAGGTCCATTCCCTACAGCGGCATCCAAGTGTACTGACAATCCTGGTGTAAGCAATCATATCCTCTGATATAGGCATCCATTCTTCACCATGCCTCAGCTCATTTAGAGTACAGACCTGTTAAATAACAGTTTTCTCTTTCTTATTTGCATCATTATCCAGTTTTCTTTCTTATTTGCATCATTATCCAGTTTTCTTTCTTATTTGCATTATTATCCAGTTTTCTTTCTTATTTGCATCATTATCCAGTTTTCTTTCTTATTTGCATTATTATCCAGTTTTCTTTCTTATTTGCATCATTATCCAGTTTTCTTTCTTATTTGCATCATTATCCAGTTTTCTTTCTTATTTGCATCATTATCCAGTTTTCTTTATTATTTGCATCATTATCCAGTTTTCTTTCTTATTTGCATTATTATCCAGTTTTCTTTCTTATTTGCATTATTATCCAGTTTTCTTTCTTATTTGCATCATTATCCAGTTTTCTTTCTTATTTGCATTATTATCCAGTTTTCTTTCTTATTTGCATCATTATCCAGTTTTATTTCTTATTTGCATCATTATCCAGTTTTCTTTCTTATTTGCATCATTATCCAGTTTTCTTTTTTATTTGCATCATTATCCAGTTTTCTTTCTTATTTGCATCATTATCCAGTTTTCTTTCTTATTTGCATCATTATCCAGTTTTCTTTCTTATTTGCATCATTATCCAGTTTTCTTTCTTATTTGCATTATTATCCAGTTTTCTTTCTTATTTGCATTATTATCCAGTTTTCTTTCTTATTTGCATCATTATCCAGTTTTCTTTCTTATTTGCATCATTATCCAGTTTTCTTTCTTATTTGCATCATTATCCAGTTTTCTTTCTTATTTGCATCATTATCCAGTTTTCTTTCTTATTTGCATCATTATCCAGTTTTCTTTCTTATTTGCATCATTATCCAGTTTTCTTTATTATTTGCATCATTATCCAGTTTTCTTTGATTTTGAGTTCTTTCTTGATAGATCTCTTTGTTCTCTTCTCTTTCCATGATATATGGATAACTTTTCTGTAACACTTATATTCAAAAGCACACATGTTTTTCCACTGCCTTATTAAATGTCCGAACTTCACACCAATACGTTGCCCCTGGGAATATGGTCTTTTAGTATTTTGATCTTTGTTTTCTTATCATTTCCGTGCCACACTGTTTTTAGTGTAATTTTTTGTAAAGCCATGTTTTTTTTTTAAATTTCTTTCATCCCATTCCCATCTGTTGTTAGCAGTGAACCAAGCTATTCAAAACTGTTCACATTTTCTACTTACTCTCTGTTGATAAAAACATCTTGTGTCTTATCTGTTGTCATTAGTTTTGTTTTTGTCACATTGTGATATAGTTTTTGTTTTTCTCTTTTACTACGTAATTATATATATATATAGTCGTTTGTCGCAAGCGATGATGATGACCACAGACTCACGTCCATATGTATCTTATTTAGATATTGACGTCAAATCTATCACACAAATCGGTACACACACACAAATTAAAAAGGGGAGATAACCAAAATATTTACAAAGTGTATAAGTCCCGACTTTCTTACCGGTCTTTCAAATACTGATCATAATTCTATACTTATGGCGTCCTGGCGGTCTGGTTTATTGGAATTTAGCTTACAGTTCTTGTATTTCTAGTATGTGGGTCTACTACCCTTCTACAAACAGGGTGGAATTATCAAGGAAATCGCCCGAGTGGTTACCGGGGCCCAAATTTGGGGTGTAAAGAATAGAACCACTGTTACCTGCCACGCATGTCGTTAGAGGCGACTAAGGAGGTTTGGTTGAAATAGGTTGCATGTGTCTTAAACGTGTAGAAATCTATGCGTTTAGGGGCCTACCAAAACCAGTGTGCAACGTATACACGTTCTTGGCAAAGATCAAACATATCACAGAGTGATTAAAATTGGTCGTAAAGAACGAACGCAAAGAAGAGGAAGAAGATCAAGGAAATATGTCATGCATATTATTTTATTACCAAAGAACAGCTAAAATTAAAAAAAACAGTTTGTGAAGATGAAATGTTGGAGGTGCTTGTTGTTCATGTTGACCAACTTCGCGTTATTGCTTCTTTATCCTTGAACAAGGCTGTCTCAAACTGTTTATTTATTGCTGCTTCATCATTGAACAAGGCTGTCTCAAACTGTTTATTTATTGCTTCTTCATCCTTGAACAAGGCTGTCTCAAACTGTTTATTTATTGCTTCTTCATCATTGAACAAGGCTGTCTCAAACTGTTTGTTTATTGCTGCTTCATCATTGAACAAGGCTGTCTCAAACTGTTTATTTATTGCTGCTTCATCATTGAACAAGACTGTCTCAAACTGTTTATTTATTGCTGCTTCATCCTCAAACAAGGCTGTCTCAAACTGTTTATTTATTGCTGCTTCATCATTGAACAAGACTGTCTCAAACTGTTTATTTATTGCTGCTTCATCCTTGAACAAGGCTGTCTCAAACTGTTTATTTATTGCTGCTTCATCATTGAACAAGGCTGTCTCAAACTGTTTATTTATTTCTTCTTCATCCTCGAACAAGGCTGTCTCAAACTGTTTATTTATTGCTGCTTCATCCTTGAACAAGGCTGTCTCAAACTGTTTATTTATTTCTTCTTCATCCTCGAACAAGGCTGTCTCAAACTGTTTATTTATTGCTGCTTCATCCTTGAACAAGGCTGTCTCAAACTGTTTATTTATTTCTTCTTCATCATTGAACAAGGCTGTCTCAAACTGTTTATTTATTGCTGCTTCATCATTGAACAAGGCTGTCTCAAACTGTTTATTTATTGCTGCTTCATCCTCAAACAAGGCTGTCTCAAACTGTTTATTTATTGCTGCTTCATCATTGAACAAGGCTGTCTCAAACTGTTTATTTATTGCTGCTTCATCATCGAACAAGGCTGTCTCAAACTGTTTATTTATTGCTGCTTCATCCTTGAACAAGGCTGTCTCAAACTGTTTATTTATTGCTTCTTCATCATTGAACAAGGCTGTCTCAAACTGTTTATTT
>CM036758.1:41189529-41315357 GCA_020796225.1 Arion vulgaris
TACTCACCAATCGACCATCACTCATTTACAAATTCACTATATCTAACTCACCGTCGTTCAATCACCAACTCACCATAACTCGGTGACCAACTAACAAACTAACTATTACTCACTCACTCACCAACTAAGAACCACTAGCTTGCCAACTCACAACCAACTCGCCATCTCTCACTCACTAACTCACTCACTCACTCACCAACTAAGAACCACTAGCTTGCCAACTCACAACCAACTCGCCATCTCTCAGTCACTAACTCACTCACTCACTCACTCACCAACTAAGAACTACTAGCTTGCCAACTCACAACCAACTCGCCATCTCTCACTCACTAACTCACTCACTCACTCACCAACTAAGAACCATTAGCTTGCCAACTCACAACCAACTCGCCATCTCTCACTCACTAACTCACTCACTCACCAACTAAGAACCACTAGCTTGCCAACTCACAACCAACTCGCCATCTCTCACTCACTATCACTCACTCACTCACTCACCAACTAAGAACCACTAGCTTGCCAACTCACAACCAACTCGCCATCTCTCACTCACTATCACTCACTCACTCACCAACTAAGAACCACTAGCTTGCCAACTCACAACCAACTCGCCATCTCTCGCTCACTCACTCACTCACTCACCAACTAAGAACCACTAGCTTGCCAACTCACAACCAACTCGCCATCTCTCGCTCACTATCACTCACTCACTCACTCACCAACTAAGAACCACTAGCTTGCCAACTCACAACCAACTCGCCATCTCTCGCTCACTATCACTCACTCACTCACTCACCAACTAAGAACCATTAGCTTGCCAACTCACAACCAACTCGCCATCTCTCACTCACAAAAAAACTATCATCATAACCTGCTCTGCCATCTGGAGTAGGCGATCATCGATCTCTACAAATGTCTGTCCCTGGTGTCTGCCATCATCTCAGATATTGACGCTCTTCCGTGCTATGAAGGCTGTTCAAAATTGTCTCTCTCTCTCTGTCTTCCTCTGTCTCGTCTTTACCGGTTGTCACAATGTGTTCTAAACCTCCTCCTCATCACATGTCCGAAAATGATGACTGCCTCTTTCTTATATTGATAATAAGTTTTTCTGTGTCTTGGCCTCATTCAACACCTCAACATTTGTCATTTTAGCAGACCGTGGGATTATCATCCTTCTTCTGTAAAACTCGCATCCGTATGTCAGTACTGGCTCTATGTAGCACCATGACTCTCATTCTCACTTCAATTGACAGTGACTTGTTGCATATAATTCTTCTCATTTTCTGGAGCCGCTTGTGTTTTACCGGGGTCTTCAATGAGAGCAAAGAATAGTAACACTGTGACCCACAAGGTATGTCATAAGAGGCGACTAAGGTAGGAACATAGGGAAGCTACCATAGTAAATAAAAAGCGTCGCATAAATTGGATGTGCTGGCATACTTGTAGGCGTTTAACAGGCACAGCGTACAATTGCTCTTAGGCTTAGATCACATACAAATGACAAAGAGTGGTTTATCAAGTGGTCGTTGTGGAGTGTTCGAAGATAAGATTTTCTGCAACGCTGATTTGGCATGCTCTATTCTACTCTAAACAAAACTATACATAAAGAGAGTTTCACTCACTAACTCACCATCTCTCACTAACAAAACTATACATCAATAAAGCAGCACTCACTAACTCACCATCTCTCACTAACAAAACTATACATAAATAAAGCAGCACTCACTAACTCACCATCTCTCATTAACAAAACTATACATAAATAAAGCAGCACTCACTAACTCACCATCTCTCATTAACAAAACTATACATCAATAAAGCAGCACTCACTAACTCACCATCTCTCATTAACAAAACTATACATCAATAAAGCAGCACTCACTAACTCACCATCTCTCATTAACAAAACTATACATCAATAAAGCAGCACTCACTAACTCACCATCTCTCACTAACAAAACTATACATCAATAAAGCAACACTCACTAACTCACCATCTCTCACTAACAAAACTATACATCAATAAAGCAACACTCACTAACTCACCATCTCTCACTAACAAAACTATACATCAATAAAGCAGCACTCACTAACTCACCATCTCTCACTAACAAAACTATACATCAATAAAGCACGTACCTGCAATCTGCAAGATAAAATTGATACAAAAGTACACAAAAGTTATCAAATGTACTGGAGTCACACTGTCGTTATCTCTGACTCCACGATCTTTGATAATAAGGATAATAATGATGAAGACACAGATGATAAACATTGCCGAGCTGATGACCAGATAAATGGGAATGAATGGTTCCAGCTGGCAGGAAGTAAAGTTCAGGGAACCTGGTCGGATTATAAAATAAGGTTAAAATGTGAATACGTTTATTTTAACTATATCGTTCTAACGTGGGCGTGTAGTTTTATCTATATAATGTCAGACCTGCAGTAAAACTATGTTTAGTTTTAGTTTAGTTTAGTCGTCGGATCACCATCACTGCACGTCGAACAAATTAGTCTATAAGTAGTTTGCCAAACTATGTAACAATGGAGACTAGGGATCTATGTGGTGTACGTTCCAAAGTAGTTTGCCAAACTATGTAACAATGGAGACTAGGGATCTATGTGGTGTACGTTCCAAAGTAGTTTGCCAAACTATGTAACAATGGAGACTAGGGATCTATGTGGTGTACGTTCCAAAGTAGTTTGCCAAACTATGTAACAATGGAGACTATGGATCTATGTGGTGTACGTTCCAAAGTAGTTTGCCAAACTATGTAACAATGGAGACTATGGATCTATGTGGTGTACGTTCCAAAGTAGTTTGCCAAACTATCTAACAATGGAGACTATGGATCTATGTGGTGTACGTTCCAAAGTAGTTTGCCAAACTATGTAACAATGGAGACTAGGGATCTATGTGGTGTAGAGGTTATGGGCTCACCTTTCGTTCCAAAGGTAATCGGTTCGCTCCCTGGTGCAGATATCGGGATATTTTTCCAGAGACCCTGCTCTCAGTGTAGGTGAGATTGAATTCTAGTCCTATCGGAGAAGGACGATAAAACGTAGGTCCCATGTTCAAGTTGAGCACATAAAAGAACCATTAGCAGTTCAAAATCGATAAAGAGCAGGCGGGAAAGCCACTGCCCGTGCAAAATTTATTAGAAAGGTTAAAAAATAAAATTCCTACAAAATATTTTCACCATATTATAAATTACATCAGGAATTCTCGCCGGTGCTACGAAGATCGTGTACTGTCGCTGAGATCTTCATGTGTGGGGTCAAAGGCGCAAGGAAGCGGCGTGCCAGGATTAGAGAGATATCTCTAATCCCCTGCTCTCACCTCCAAGTGGTGACCCTGGTAACAAACGGTAGTTCCAGTCTGGCTAAGAGGGCAGGTGCCGTGAGAGAGCTACTCTGGGGCAAGAAGAGATGCAAAGGTAGTCATGCCTGATGGGATCCGCTCGCACCACAGACGAGCGAACTCCCAGAGTGACTATTAATGCTCGCCTCTCCCGGACGATGGGAAAAGCTAGAACGACACATGTGGAACCTCGCGGGGTGGAACTCGGAGCCCACGCATTCTCTCTCTTGATGCACTTCTCTTGAGCCGATGAGAATGCTGGGTGATGAGTTGGACAGCGCGTTGGTCCACATGGGTCAAAAGTTCGAATCAAAACCATCGAAGAAACGTTGACCCGCGTGTGGCGAAATTCGGAGCCCAAGCATACTCTCTTTAGCCACCACACTAGAGCCGATGAGTATGCTGAGTGCCGAGTTGAACCGCAAGCTGGGTCACATATGTCAAACCACTGACCCCCATCACATACATGGGGGCACGACCCAAACCATTGAAGAGACGCTGACCCGCGTGTTGCGAAATTCGGAGCCCAAACATGCTCTCTCTAGAGCCACTACCCTAGAGCCGATGAGCATGCTGGGAGTCGAGTTGAGTTGCACGTGGGCATCTTGGGGCGAAACTCGGTTTTGCCCCCTCGAAGTCGGACAGCCCACTGGGAATTGACGGAAATGGTGAGGTAGACACCAGGGCAGAGCGAGCGCGCATACGGACGTTGCAAGGGTAGGCACCACATGGGGCGAAACCCGTGACCCCATCTCATGGGTGAGAGACCGGGTTGAGTCACAGAAGGTGACAACCCAGGCAAATGTGTGCACAACATGGAAGGCACGAAAAATGTGAGCACGGAAAAAATCGATGGTGACAGGGCGTCAGGGCAGAGCTAGCACGCACGCTGGCAAAGTCATAGTGCGCCCCATTGAGGGGCAGGCCGGGACGGTAAGAGGGTGGGCATCAAACCCACATGAGTAGAACTGGAAAGCCCAGCAGAGGCAAAACCAGTGCAAGCGCGGCAGCGGCCATCGCGGCAGCAGCAAGCGTGGCAGCTGCAAGCAGGGTATACGTCCCACCCAAATGCACAGAGCAACTGGAAAGCCCAGCAGAGGTAAAGCCAGGGCGCGTTTCCGCTCGCAGGGAACTACTGCTGCCTTGTAGTTTTGATTGGGGACAATCAAAGCCTAGCGGAGCAAACCGCAAACAAACCTGAAAGGGCGGCAAACCAAGGTGTTCATTAAAACGACCGGTTTTGCTGGGCAGATGGCGTTCATAAGCCCGGGAGTGCAGGCCGTCTAAGAGTCGCTGCCCTGAAAGAAAATAGCAACCCACTGCCTTGTGGGGTACGGCTGGGAACAATCAAGGGAAAGCGAACCGCACACAATAGCTGGCTGAAATCGAACACCCCCACCGAAGGATAAGCAACTGTGCTCAAATAGGTGCTGAAGGTTGGTGCACGTACATTACGTTCTGATGTTCCGCAGTTTATACACCACAATAAGAATGATAAAAACTAGCCTAGAACGATGGAGAGAGAGAGAGAGATCTTCATGTGTAAGAAAGAGATCGGAGCACACATGGTTACTCACCGAAGTGCAGTCCACTGATGACCGATGGTCTAATCAATCAATCAATCAGTCAGCAATGGCGAAACACTACTTTAGTTTTACTAAGTACAACAACAATGTATAGCGACGTTTCGACCAAGAGGTTCAAGCAAAGGATACAACAAAAGCGAAGACATTCAGACTTCTTATAAAGCAGATATAACATATACAGTCTGGCAATAAATGCACACATACAGTCTGGCAATAAATGCACATATACAGTCTGGCAATAAATGCACATATACAGTCTGGTAATAAATGCACATATACAGTCTGGCAATAAATGCACATATACAGTCTGGCAATAAATGCATAATCATAATGTGAGCTCGATGAGTCCTGATATTTGTCAAGGTTGTGATAATACGATACGGAGGTCTCTTTGGCTAAGTGGTTAAGCCGTATCCTTAGGTTCCGAAAGTAGCGGGTTCGAATCCGGACATCACCGTTCTGTTCACGAGTGCATTTGCTCAGAGACCATCTAGGATTGTTGTTCAAGCTAAGGAGTTCGGGGTTGATAAGATACTCTTAGCAGGTGGCGTGCTATTACTCCTGTGAGGGACTGAGTCATATGGGGTAAAAACTCGGTGCAATAAAGTAAATCTTTCATCTTTAGAATATGTTAGATTATGTGAGTCTTTTGAATATCTTGGTTGACTACTAACAAAAAAATGGAAATGGGATGTAGGAAATAAAAATAAAGAAGAAGAAATATAGCATTACAAAACTGACAACAACTGACAACAACTGACAACAACTGTCAACAACTGTCAACAACTGACAACAACTGTCAACAACTGACAACAACTGACAACAATAAATTGAAAATAAAACTAAAGAAAGATATGAACATTAAGAGTATACATATTCCCAGTGGCAACATATGCGTGTGAAAAGTTAACATTTAACAGAGCAGTGGAAAAGCATATTTGTGCTGTTGAATATACGTACCTAGGGAGCGTTGTTTCAGCAAATGGAAGAATAACTAACAAAATCTAACGTTATCCCAATATTATGCTACAAGTGCCGAACATGGACGTTGATATCAAATGAAATAAGAAAAGTTAATCATGACAGAGATGAAATGTCAGCGCGAAATGTTGGGAATATCAAGAAGAGACCGGCTTAGAAATGAAGACATCAGGAAAAAAGTAGGCACAACATCAATACTAAACTTCATCAATGAACAACAAATTAAATGGTTTGGTCACATAAGCAGGTTGCCAACAGACAGTACACCTCAAAGTGCAATGTTACTCCAAAACAGTGGATACAAAGCAAAAGGTCATCCACGCAAAAGGTGAACCTCAGAGATAACAGAGGTGACGAAAACACTGTAAATGAGTTACGCACAAAATCCCGTTCTAGAAATCTTTTATATACTGACGCTGTGAGATAAAACAGGATTACAGAAACCAAAATTAAAAACAGAAAAATATACGTGTTACAAGAGACTTTTGTATACCATAGCCAGAGAAGACAAGAAATAAGTACTTTGTATACCATAGCCAGAGAAGAAAAGAAATAAGTACTTTGTATACCATAGCCAGAGAAGACAAGAAATAAGTACTTTGTATACCATAGCCAGAGAAGAAAAGAAATAAGTACTTTGTATACCATAGCCAGAGAAGAAAAGAAATAAGTACTTTGTATATTATAGCCAGAGAAGAAAAGAAATAAGTACTTTGTATACCATAGCCAGAGAATAAAAGAAATAAGTACTTTGTATATTATAGCCAGAGAAGAAAAGAAATAAGTACTTTGTATATTATAGCCAGAGAAGAAAAGAAATAAGTACTTTGTATATTATAGCCAGAGAAGACAAGAAATAAGTACTTTGTATACCATAGCCAGAGAAGAAAAGAAATAAGTACTTTGTATATTATAGCCAGAGAAGACAAGAAATAAGTACTTTGTATACCATAGCCAGAGAAGAAAATAAATAAGTACTTTGTATATTATAGCCAGAGAAGAAAAGAAATAAGTACTTTGTATATTATAGCCAGAGAAGAAAAGAAATAAGTACTTTGTATATTATAGCCAGAGAAGAAAAGAAATAAGTACTTTGTATACCATAGCCAGAGAAGAAAAGAAATAAGTACTTTGTATACCATAGCCAGAGAAGAAAATAAATAAGTACTTTGTATACCATAGCCAGAGAAGAAAATAAATAAGTACTTTGTATACCATAGCCAGAGAAGAAAAGAAATAAGTACTTTGTATACCATAGCCAGAGAAGAAAAGAAATAAGTACTTTGTATACCATAGCCAGAGAAGAAAATAAATAAGTACTTTGTATACCATAGCCAGAGAAGAAAAGAAATAAGTACTTTGTATACCATAGCCAGAGAAGAAAATAAATAAGTACTTTGTATACCATAGCCAGAGAAGAAAAGAAATAAGTACTTTGTATACCATAGCCAGAGAAGAAAAGAAATAAGTACTTTGTATATTATAGCCAGAGAAGAAAAGAAATAAGTACTTTGTATACCATAGCCAGAGAAGAAAAGAAATAAGTACTTTGTATACCATAGCCAGAGAAGAAAAGAAATAAGTACTTTGTATACCATAGCCAGAGAAGAAAAGAAATAGATCTGTTTGTTTTCTTCTTTGTCCATGGTATACAGATATCTCTTCTGTAACACGTTATATTCTTCATCTTCAGCGATCTCTGATCATACTCTTACTCCACTGTGAACCATAAACTAGACAGTCAGTTTCAGGTATGTTAGGTTTCCTCAACGCTTTTTTTAGGCCGACTGTGTGGGGCCACATGTTGTTTCTCAGCTCACCCAGAATAGGATAGTATTGCAGGACATGTTTGGAGTGTCTGCTCCGGCTGTTGACACTGGCATAGATCTGTTTGACTTATTCCTAAGTTTGTTGATTGTGCAGTATCCGGTCTACTACTACAAATGTCGTTACTGGTTGTAATACCGCTTTTAGGGCGGTGTAGAACAGGTGGGGGCATTTAATGGTAACATGGCTACTACGGTCGCCTCGAAATTGTTCATGTTATGATTTTTCTTTATGCCCCGACAGAAAAAAACTCCTTGGCCTTGCCGTGGATTGAACTTGGGTCTCCCGCATGGTATCATCGCTCTAATCTATATAGGATAAATATTATGACCTGGTCTGTTCTGCTGAAGCCTTTGATCAAGTCTTGTCCATAATCCCCTATGTTTACCCATTATCTTGTTAAATGTCCATGTTTCACATTCATACGTTGCTACTTAAACTATAACACTGTTGTTATTCTATTAGTTCCATTCCGCGTCATTTAAAACAAAAATATGTAGAGTAAGCAATACAAAATGAGAAGAAGCACGTCTGGCAGATGTGAACTTGTATATTTTGGCAGCAAGGAAGGTAAGAATAGAGAAACAGATGTAGCAGAAATATCAACAAAAAACTGAAGGCAAGAGAAGTTTTAAACGTGTTGTGAAATATTTGAAAATTAAAACAAATTAAAGACTAGATTAAAAATATATCATTGAAATGTTAGGTTAGTTGGTACGGCTCTAAAAGATGATAACAACAATACAGACTAACCAGAATATAAGAGATATTATAACTGGGTTCTTGCGTGGAATCGAAGAGTTCAATGTTATAAGAGTTTAAATGGTGGAATGGTTTACATGATATAAGAGTTTAAATGATATAAGAGTTTAAATGATATAAGAGTTTAAATGATATAAGAGTTTAAATGATATAAGAGTGTAAATGATATAAGAGTTTAAATGATATAAGAGTTTAAATGGTATAAGAGTTTAAATGGTATAAGAGTTTAAATGGTATAAGAGAACAGCTTGTTCATGGATTGGTTTAAACGAAAATCCTCTTTGCGGCTCCACTCTTTGAGGGCGTTCAGAATATCAGCTCTATTCATTGGCAATCCCCCTGATATGGTGGCAGTCGCTAGCCAGCCTGTCTGCTCTCTCATTGCCAGTGACACCCATGTGCCCCGGAACGAAAATAAGTGTAATTCTATAAATTGTTGACGCTTGTAGTGATT
This sequence comes from Arion vulgaris, assembly GCA_020796225.1. NCBI lineage: Eukaryota > Metazoa > Mollusca > Gastropoda > Stylommatophora > Arionidae > Arion > Arion vulgaris. The sequence goes on from CM036758.1 coordinate 41,198,501, forward strand.
CAGTCCATTGCCTTGCCCACCGAAGCAGTCTCCAGCTTTCGAATTCTGATACCATACTAACTTACTTACTTATTCCTTTCCGCTCCTCGTGGAGCATAGGGCCTCAACAGTTGTTCGTCAATTTTCAGGGGGCCTCTGTGGCTAAGTGGTTAAGCCCTTTACCTTGTGAGTCTCGTGGGTTCGAGTCCGGACCGCGTCATTCTGTTCACGAGTGCAGTTTTTCCCAGAGACCCCTAGGATTGTTGCTGGAGCTACAGAGTTCGTGCTTTGTGCAATACTCTCAGCAGATGACGTGCCACTTCTGCGGAGAGGACCGATCCATATGGGGTAAAACCCGGTGCAATGAAGTCAATCCTTTGACTTTTAAACCCTTTTTTTTTTAAAAAAACTTTATGGTATCCCAGGATAGTCGAACACTCTTCAGTTCCTCAAGAAAACTATCTAAACATTCTGATACCATGTTACATTATATCTCCAGAAGTGGTATGTACAATCTTGTAGTTGCTCGTCAGTAAACATTTGAGTCGTGTTTGATAATATATATATACTTTGACCGAAATTTGGATAGCCTTGTCCAGAGCCAACTAAAATTTATGGGCCTGCGGACTCAGGTAAAAATTATCGGAAATCAGATTCAGACCCCAACCGGTCACGTGACCTCGCATTCCAGTATTGTTGTATTACAGACGAATTCATTTTAAAATCAACAAAAAATACTAAATCAAAGTGAAATTATGCAGCAAGTTAAGTTTAACAATAAGGATTATCAATATTATGAATATTTTTCAGCAATAAATAACCATAGTCTCACAGAATTGAGTAAAATAGCAAAAAAGCTTGCAGTGTTCTATCAAACATATAAATATATTCCAGAAACGTGGTCAGGGGTTTTCCCGTCAGTTGTCAGATCCAGTTAGAGTTGGCTGTGGCTTGTCATACATGTCGCAGGGACGTAAAGGGAAGCAACCTACTCACATTCTTGGAGCAAGTTAGACAGATAACAAAGACTGTTTGTGACCTCCCTCCATAACTTTGTTTTCCAGTCCATCATATTTTTTCATGTCCAAAATCCATCAATTTTTCTCATTCTTATTTGTACGTCAGAGTGATTTCTTTAATTGTGAGTTCCTTCTGGATATAACTCTTAGATAACTTGGTTGAAAAGAACGAACACAAATAACAACAAACATTACTGGGAGTAGTTGTGACACACGATGATGATGATGATGATGATATTACATGCTCATATCGTTACTTCTAGATATAACATACCCATAATAAGTTTGGACATCACGTAAACTGTCAATATTAGAGCTGTTACAACACCTGCTGCACGCACACCTGGTCAGAGAGAGTTAAAGAAAGAAAAAATATATGTAGTTGCATACTAGTGTTATACCATAAGACTTACAGACTAATATTTTATCATAAGACTTACAGACTAATATTTTATCATAAGACTTACAGATTAATATTTTATCATAAGACTTGTAGCGTAGTTATCAGTTATATGAGGACTATCATCATGGCACTCCGGATATGTTCATAGGTGCTTCGATCTCCGTCTCAACAAATCCAGCAGAGACCAGCGGTCCAACACGCCAATTTGATGTTGATTAATCAATCTTTTTGCATATTTGGTATGCTGTTCTTTTCTGGCTGTACCAATATCGACATCCATCTCTCCCATGTGATCATCGACTGGGATTTGCAATCCGGAAACTCCTCTGCTCTGAAAAACTCTCTCAATGCTTTACAAATATCATTTCGGTTCATTGCAGCTCCCTCTGATATTGTAGACATGCCAGCTATTCTATCAGTGTGCATTCACTACCCCTGATTCATGCTTGCCCAGGGACAAAATGTTAAGCGTAGCGATATCGATCCCAAGAAGGTTATTGATTTTCAGAACATTAACAAAGCGATGGTATAGATCATAGATTCCCAAACTTTTTCGGTCCACCGCCCACTTTACACAACATGAACTTTGTAATGCCCTCCACATTATAACAGCTTGCCACCGCCCCCACATATATATACATGCTCTATTTTCTCTTTGACATAGAAAATTGATATATATTTCTTTAATACATGGTCAGTTTTCAAATGATTATATGCATGAAATAGAAAATTGATGAAAACATGGATCGTGTAAGATGGACATAAGATGAATTAAAATGCAGAATTCAAATTTTAAATGATTATTCAATCGCAAAATCACGAAAACTATTTATTTTAAAATATTTATTATTAATTTCTTCTTTAAGAAGCCACCGACCCCTAATCGCCTAAATAAAATCCTCCCAAATTCCTCTGAACCCACTATCGGACCCTAGAACGCTCCAGCGCCCACTGGGGGCGATAAGTCCACTTTGGGAAACGCTGGTATAGATCGAGTGCCATCCATATGTTATGTTATGCTATGTTATGTTATGTTATGTTATGCTATGCTATGTTATGTTATGTTATGTTATGCTATGCTATGTTATGTTATGTTATGTTATGTTATGTTATGTTATGTTATGTTATGTTATGTTATGTTATGTTATGTTATGTTATGTTATGTTATGTTATGTTATGTTATGTTATGCTATGCTATGTTATGTTATGTTATGTTATGTTATGTTATGTTATGTTATGTTATGCGATCGACGTCACGGCACATTGGACATTCCCATGCATGCTCTGTCCTCGTTTTCTTAGTGACTTGATGAGGATGTTCAGGAAGATTGAAACACACTGGGCTCGGAGACAATGGTTGAAGTCGCTGAGGAGGTATAGACTGACAAAACGCTGTTATATTTTTGTGTCACCGCGTGCGGGCGTACGGGGAAATGAACGAGTCGATAAGCTTGCAGGTATAGTTGTTGTAGGAAGTGGGCAAGCAATGGACCAGGATGATGTTCAGAATACAATTGTGGAGAGAGGACGTGTACATAATTCAAGTAATAGTGATGAATCTACAACCCTAACCAGACTGCAAGAATACCAAATCAAATGTGATGTAGCTAGACAAAAGCACTTATGAACTAACTGGTTCGATGTGCAGTGATGATGATTTGACGACTAAATTAAACTAAGAATCGATGTCGTTACTGGCCACACTCTGAGAGACACACTGAGTAAGAGATCGGAGCACTTATTAACTAATTAGTTCGATGTGCAGTGATGATGATTTGACGACTAAATTAAACTAAGAATCGATGTCGTTACTGGCCACACTCTGAGAGACACACTGAGTAAGAGATCGGAGCACTTATAAACTAATTAGTTCGATGTGCAGTGATGATGATGATCTGACGACTTAACTAAAACATCCACAGAAAGACTTACATTTCTCCTGAGGAAATCTTGAATACCGGTTCAGCAATGATCTGCTTCGACATGCTGGTACAACATCACTTGTAGAAGTTGATGAAACGTTCAAACAATCATCAGGAAGGGATGTCTCTGAATATTCTGAGGTCATGTTCTTCTTCTCTTTGAGTTTCACCTCACTAGGAAGCAGAAATAAGAGGCATCGTTACAGTGGACACAGGAGTTACGAGTCTCTCGTTATCCCGCTTTAACTTCCTCACACTATATGTCTGTCTGTCTACTTACCGACCTACCTACGGACCTAAAACCCACCCATCCACTCATCCATCCGTCCGTCTATCTGTGCTGTCTGTCTATTATGTATATGCAATAATGGAGAAAATAGTCCATGGAGAATGAGATAAGAGACAGCAAAGCGAAGTTATAAAAAGGATATTGAAGACACCTTGCACATGACATCGGAAGAGGCGAGAGAACTTACTAAGATCTAGTGTATTTTTGTGCTCTTTGTGATGAAAGCGACAATCTACAAAGTCCTACAAGGTGATTATATATATATATATATATATATATATATATTGATTGATCGATTGCTTGATAAAACCATCAATATTGCATTTAAGTAAATAAAAGGGTGTATTCCGATCTTTTTATTAGATATGAAGATTTCAGAGACAGTGACACGCTGAGTAGCACCAGCGGAGAACAGTGATGTACCTTTATGGAAAATGAAAACAATATATATATATATATGATATAGACAGATCCCACCAACAACTAATGGAAGGAATGGCAGGAATTGCCTGGTAGAAAGTGCAAACGAACGTAACACAACACATGATACATTTATGACAAGTGAGCAAGGAATTTTAAAAAAAAGAAACCCATGGAATGCACCCGAGCTACTGAATATGGTAAATAAATATATTGTAAACAGTATTAAGGACTTCGGGAAGAAACAATTTACCAAACACAGGATTCGAACCACAACCTTGTTTTTTAGAGCATCATTTGCCTAACCTTGCAGAAGGTCGTTTTTTACAGCACAACTAGCTAGCTTTCCCCCCAAAAAAGAGCTTTACTTAGTCTTATCTGTTTCAAATAGCATCAACTACACAACACATAACTATCAGGTTAATGCAGAAATGATAGACATCTACAACAAATTAAAGACGTCGACAACAGGAGGCAAGGGAGGATGTGTAGACATAGTTAGAGACAAAGAGGAAAGTTAAAAAGAAGATGAAGAATTACAAGAATCAGCAATGAACGACTAGAACGACTATATAGAGAAGTACGAAGAAGAAAGAGATTTAAGAACAATATCTTCGACAATAATGGACGTGCAAGAGAAAAGCGAGATGAAAAATCGATATCTCAATGTGACAAAAACAAAAATAATGACATCCGATAAAATAAGCATGACAAAGGGTATTTTTATCAACAGGAGAAAATGAGAAAATAAAAAATGTAAACAGTTTTAATATCTCGGTTCACTGCTAACAAGAGATGGAAATGTGAACAGTTTTAATATCTCGGTTCACTGCTAACAAGTGATGGAAATGTGAACAGTTTTAATATCTCGGTTCACTGCTAACAAGTGAAGGAAATGGGATGCAGGAATTTTAAAAAAAGAACAAACTTGGCCTTCCAAAAAAATTAAACATAAAAACTTAGTATGGGACGGAACTAATAGGAAAACAAAGATCATACTATAAGAGCATGCATATTTCCAGTGGCAACGTTGTGGGTGTGAAGCATGGACATTTAACAAGGAAGTGGACAAACATGTTATTTTAAAATAAAAGTTACAGAAGCGTTTTCTGTAGGCTATATCATGGACAGAAAAGAGAACTTCAAAATCAAAGACAACTGGTTGATGCTAAAATAAAGAATGAGAAAATTCGAGTATTTTGGACATGTACAGAGATAGAAAGGGTTGGAGACGACCATTATGGAAGGATGCAACCCGGCAAAGAGGAGAAGCGGTACACAACGGTGAAGATGGATGTAGGATGTAACTGATGATTTCAGCATGACGACTACAGAGGCGGGACATCTAGTTTATGAGAGATAGAAATTCCGAAAGACTGTTAGGATGGTAAAGTTCTGCACATAACTAGCTATGTGATGATGATGATGATGATGATGAGTATCTACAACATCACCAACAAGGCAAAGCCACATCCAGAGAATCTAAATCAGTTGCTACTGGCAGATGTAGAGAACATACTATATACCAACAAAGACTACCACAAACATCATATCAATTGTCTCAGCAATGATTGTCAGAAACTAAATATGAAACAGTTGAAAAAACATACATTTTATATAATAAACAGTATTTGAGTGGAAACCGAAAATAGAACAAGAAAACGGTTTAAGAAAACAAGAAAACGGTTTAAGAGAACAAGAAAACGGTTTAAAGCCAAAAGATAGACTTTATTGCACCAGGTTTTACAAAATATGACTCAGCCCCTCGCTGCAGAAACGACATGCCAACTGCTGAGGGTATTGCACAAAGCACCAACTTTGTAGCTCCGGCAACAATCCTAGGGTCTCTGGAAAAATTACACCAGTGAACAGAACGGTTCAGATTCGAACCCACGATCGTCGGAACACAAGGAAAGGGGTTAACCTTTAAAAAAGAGAATCGAAAGACTTCTGAAAAAAGACCGTGAAGACAGAGTATTCTTGTGATTGATCAGACATGTGATAAGCATGGAGACTAATTATGTCACAGAAACTGAACTGAGGTAGATACTAGAGTATAGATACACAAACTTGTTCGGTCCACCGCCCACTTTGCACGACATAAACTATGTAACTCCCCTACCCATTATGACAGTTTGCCAACGCCTCCCAGCCCCATATATATATGCTCTATTTTCACTGTGACATAAAAATTGATATATATTTCTGTCATACATGGTCAATTTTAAAATGATTATATACAGGAAATAGAAAATTGATGAAAAAATGAATCGTGTAAGATGGGCATAAGATGAATTAAAATGCAGAATTCAAATTTTTATGATTACTCAATCACAAAATCACGAAAAAACTCCCTCAACTGCTTCTGAACCCACTATCGTCCCACTGGAAGGCTTCAGCGCCCACTGGGAGGGGGCGTACCGCCCACTTTGGGAACCCATGCACTTGAGGGTAAATGAAAACGTGGAAGACCCAAAATGACCTTGAGAAGAACAGTAGAACAAGAACTGAAAAAAAATAATCACAGCTGAAACACAATGCAGAAGTTGGCCAATAATAGAGAAACATTATGTGCGTTTCTTGCTGCACTAAAAGCCAGCGGCGTCACCTGTGTCTCTCCCTCTAGAGAGAGAGATATATACTAACATAATAACAAACGAAATATGAGCAAGTAGACAAACACTTGGTTAACACCTCTGATAGTGGTTAATTTCTACACAAATATATATACTGGGAATAATGGTTTGTATACATCTTATCAAATAACAAACATGGGCGTCCACATCATTTGTTCGAGGGATGGGCAGAGAGAAAAAAAAAAAGTGTGCTTTGGTAGTTTCATTATTATGATTATCAAGTAGCTTGTCCTTTCCAGAACTTGGCTCCCTGACAGTAGTTCTAGAAAAAACTCTCTGTTCTGTGCAAGATGATCGGCATAGTTGGTAGCTTACTAAGCGGAAATGGAGAAGACTAGATTTGCATAAAACTGTTTTGATTAAAAATGCCCTTTTCCAAGGGGTGGCATTTGCCCCTCCCCACCCCTTCCCTTTCCTTAACGTATAGACGCCCATGATAACAAGGAGAAATACATGGCAGCTAAGCCAACTGTACGTTCTCAAGAGGTTCAGTTATTGCACGGGCTTCCAACTTGCGGTTATAGCATCACAATGAGGTACGAGATGACATTTCATAGTTGAGATAAACAGAGAAATGTATTGTACGTGCGAGATAGGAGCCTGGAATGCAGATTAATTATGTATATATATATTCCTCTCGTATAATTGTACGTTACACAGGGCCTGTACTTAATTTCTCCATACCGCTCTGTCCTGAGAAAATCTCTTATACGAAATTGAGTCAGATATTTTGTGTCTCTCTCAGCAAAGTTCGTTTCAGGGTTTCTCTAGGGCGACCTCTCTTTCTTCAACTCTTTGCCTCACACTTAAATGCCTCCTTTGCTATTCTTTGATCATTTATTCTCCAGGTGTGCACAACATATCTCCATTGTCTCTTTCTTATAACAGTTGTTACTAGTGGTTGACCAGACATTTATCTGATTTCATCATTCTTCACATAACAACGTAACAACTAACATTAGTAACTAAACTAGATAATTCTGTAACATCTAACATTGGTAACTAAACTAGATAATTATGTAACAACTAACATTGGAAACTAAACTAGATAATTCTGTAACAACTAACATTGGTAACTAAACTAGATACTTCTGTAAAAACTAACATTGGTAACTAAACTAGATAATTCTGTAACAACTAACATTGGTAACTAAACTAGATAATTATGTAATAACTAACATTGGTAACTAAACTAGATAATTCTGTAACAACTAACATTGGTAACTAAACTAGATAATTCTGTAACAACTAACATTGGTAACTAAACTAGATAATTCTGTAACAACTAACATTGGTAACTAAACAAGATAATTTTGTAACTAGATAATTCTGGAACAACCAACATTGAGAATTAAACTGGAGATCCCTGATCTCAGTGTAGCTGAGATCGAGTTTCTAATTCTATCGGAGACGGAAGATAAAACGTAGTTCCCGCGTTCAAATTGAGTAAGTAAAAGAACCCTTGGCAGTTCAAAATCCAGAAGAGCAGTTAGAAAAGCCGCTGCCGGGTGCAAAATTCATTAGGGAGATTAAATAATAAAATTCCTACAAAAAATTTTTCACCAGCTTCTAAATTACAGTGGGGATCCTCCTTGGTGCTATGTTCGCTGTTCGTGCACTACCGCTGCGAGCTTCCTATGTAAGAAAGTGATCGAAGCACACATGGTTACTCACCCAAGTGCAATGATGATGGTCCTATCAATCAATCAATCAATCAATTAGAGAATTCTCCAACAACCAACATTGGTAACTAAACTAGATAATTATATACAATGTACAAATCCAACACCAACATCGTTAAGTAAACTGTGTATCTGGTATTTTTCACTGAATTTCAACCGGCATCCATAACTAAATAACATCTTCAACATTACGCAGTAATTCTTAGAAAATATCCGCCAAGGTTAGGTAAACACCTACCTCACCACCTGTAAACCCTTACAATATATAACGCACGATATTCAAACTAACTAGCACGAGAAGGTAATTCAAAGTAGTTCCGGCAGTTGTTAAGCATCAGTTTACCTACCAGGTTTCAATAATTTATGTCTTTCGTTAGTGCCCTCGCAGTGCCTCAACATGACGTCGTATATTGCGTACACATGTTCTATAATTAGCTTGCTTTGTTCATAAAACACACATCTAAGATAATATACGTCGGTTTTTGGTTCAGGATCTACTAGTAGCTTGTCATGAGCAGAACATTAGCCACAATAGTAGCCTCCGATAACAATACAGCCAGCGGACTCGAAAATAAGACAATAATCGAGGCAAAAATTCGAGGAAATAAGACAACAACCGTCGCGTGACCTCGCATTCCAGTATTGTTGTACGAGTATATAGACGAATTCATTTTAAAATCAATACAACATGATAAATCAAGATTGTATTATGCAACAAGTTAAGTTTAGCTTCTTATCAAACATTTACTGTATAGTTTGTTGCATCAACTGCAAACGTGCGTGCAACTGTATAGTTTGTTGCATCAACTGCAAACGTGCGTGCAACTGTATAGTTTGTTGCATCAACTGCAAACGTGCGTGCAACTGTATAGTTTGTTGCATCAACTGCAAACGTGCGTAACTGTATAGTTTGTTGCATCAATGAAACTGCGTGCAACTGTATAGTTTGTTGCAACTGCAAACGTGCAAATCAGTTTGTGCATCAACTGCAAACATGCGTGCAACTGTATAGTTTGTTGCATCAACTGCAAACGTGCGTGCAACTGTATAGTTTGTTGCATCAACTGCAAACGTGCTAACTGTATAGTTTGTTGCATCAACTGCAAACATGCGTGAACTGTATAGTTTGTTGCATAACGCAAACGCGTGCAACTGTATAGTTTGTTGCATCAACTGCAAACGTGCGTGCAACTGTATAGTTTGTTGCATCAACTGCAAACATGCGTGAACTGTATAGTTTGTTGCATCAACTGCAAACTGGTTGCAACTGTATAGTTTGTTCATCAACTGCAAACGTGCGTGCAACTGTATAGTTTGTGCATCAACTGCAAAACTGCGTGCAACTGTAAGTTTGTTGCATCAACTGCAAAATGTGAATGTATAGTTTGTTGATCAACTGCAAACGTGGTGCAACTGTATAGTTTGTTGCATCAACTGTAACGTGGTGCAATCTGGTAAGTGTATAGTTTGTTCATCACAAACGTGCGTGCAACTGTATAGTTTGTTGCATCAACTGCAAACATGCGTGAACTGTATAGTTTGTTGCATCAACTGAAACGTGCTGTACACTGTATAGTTGTTGCATCAATCTGCAAACGGTTGGCATAACTGCAAGTGCGTAATTGTTCATCAACTGCAAACATGCAGCAACTGTATAGTTTGTTGCATCATATGCAACGTGCTGCAACTGTATGTTTGTTCCATCAACTGTAAACGTGCGTGCAACTGTATAGTTTGTTGATCAACTCAACGTCGTAACTGTATAGTTTGTTGCATCAACTGCAAACGTGTAACTGTATAGTTTGTTGCATCAACTGCAAAGTGCGTGCAATGTATAGTTTGTTGCATCAACGCAACTGCGTGCATATTGTTATAGCTCAAAGTGCTGAACTGTATATTTGCTGCACTCGAATCAATAGGCTTGCTGCAACTGATAGTGTGCATCAAGTCTTGTTTCACATGAGATCTGTAAGTATTTTTGTAACCGAACGATTATTGCAGTATCATTCAACGGAATACTTAGGTCATTTATCGCTTCAACGGTACATTTATCAGTTTTCAGTCTAATATTCCAATCTGTTAGTTTCAAGTTACAGTTTTTCCATTCTTTACTACTGACTTCACAATCTACAGATGTCAGTGATACCATTAGACATGACTTGCACAATTAGGAAATCAGGTCCAGTATTCTGTTCACTAATGAGAAATTAGATGAGTTGTCACAACCGAGAATATCAAGCTTTGTTTCACAATCGAGAGATATCAGGTCCTAGGTTTGTTACGTTATCAAATTTGCACAAATCAGTAATATCAGCGTCATTAGCGTCCAACGAGAATCAGGTCCAGTTTAGCCGCTTCACAATCGAGAATATCAGGTCCAGTTTAGCCGCTTCACACGAGAATATCAGGTCCAGTTTAGCGCTTTCACACTCGAGAATATCAGTCCAGTTTAGCGCCTACACGAGAATATCAGGTCCAGTTTAGCTTAACGAGAATATCGTCCAGTTTAGCGCTTCACAATCGAGAATATCAGGTCCGAGCTACAATAAATTCGTGTCCAGTTTAGCGCTTACAGCTCGAGAATATCAGGTCCAGTTTACGCCAATCGAGAATATCGGTCCAGTTTAGCCGCTTCACAATCGAGAATATCAGGTCCAGTACGTCTCAGTCCAGTTGCGCTTCACAATCGAGAATATCAGGTCCAGTTTAGTCGCTTCACAATCGAGAATATCAGGTCCAGTTTAGGCGCTTCACAATCGAGAATATCAGGTCCAGTTTAGTCGCTTCACAATCGAGAATATCAGGTCCAGTTTAGCCGTCCACGAGAATATTCAAGGTCCAGTTTAGTCGCTTCACAATCGAGAATATCAGGTCCAGTTTAGCGCTTCACACGAGAATAATCAGGTCCGAAGTTTAGCGCTTCACAATCGAGAATATCAGGTCAGTTTAGCGCTTACAATCGAGAATATCAGGTCCAGTTTAGGCGCTTCACAATCGAGAATATCAGGTCCAGTTTAGTCGCTTCACAATCGAGAATATCAGGTCCAGTTTAGTCGCTTCACAATCGAATATCAGGTCCAGTTTAGCGCTTCACAATCGAATATCGGTCCAGTTTAGTGCTTCACAATCGAGAATATCAGGTCCAGTTTAGTCGCTTCACAATCGAGAATATCAGGTCCAGTTTGCGCTTCACAATCAGAATATCGGTCCAGTTTGTCGCTTCACAATCGAGAATATCGGTCCAGTTTAGCCGCTTCACAATCGAGAATACGGTCCAGTTTAGTCCTCACATCGAGAATATCAGGTCCAGTTTGTCGCTCACAATCGAGAATATCAGGTCCAGTTTAGCGCTTCACAATCGAGAAATGTCCAGTTTGCCGCTCACAATCGAGAATATCGGTCAGTTAGCGCTTCACAATCGAGAATATCAGGTCCAGTTTAGGCGCTTCACAATCGAGAATATCAGGTCCAGTTTAGCCGCTTCACAATCGAGAATATCAGGTCCAGTTTAGCCGCTTCACAATCGAGAATATCAGGTCCAGTTTAGACGCTTCACAATCGAGAATATCAGGTCCAGTTTATCCGCTTCACAATCGAGAATATCAGGTCCAGTTTAGCCGCTTGCAACGAGAATATCAGGTCCGTTTAGTCGCTTACCCAATCGAGAATATCAGGTCCAGTTTAGCCGCTTCACAATCGAGAATATCAGGTCCAGTTTAGGCGCTTCACAATCGAGAATATCAGGTCCAGTTTAGCCGCTTCACAATCGAGAATATCAGGTCCAGTTTAGCCGCTTCACAATCGAGAATATCAGGTCCAGTTTAGGCGCTTCACAATCGAGAATATCAGGTCCAGTTTAGTCGCTTCACAATCGAGAATATCAGGTCCAGTTTAGTCGCTGCACAATCGAGAATATCAGGTCCAGTTTAGCCGCTACATCGAGAATATCAGGTCCAGTTTAGCCGCTTCACAATCGAGAATATCAGGTCCAGTTTAGCCGCTTCACAATCGAGAATATCAGGTCCAGTTTAGCCGCTTCACAATCGAGAATATCAGGTCCAGTTTAGCCGCTTCACAATCGAGAATATCAGGTCCAGTTTAGGCGCTTCACAATCGAGAATATCAGGTCCAGTTTAGGCGCTGCACAATCGAGAATATCAGGTCCAGTTTAGTCGCTCACAATCGAGAATATCAGGTCCAGTTTAGTCGCTTCACAATCGAGAATATCAGGTCCAGTTTAGCCGCTTCACACGAGAATATCAGGTCCAGTTTAGCCGCTTCACAACGAGAATATCAGGTCCAGTTTAGTCGCTTCACAATCGAGAATATCAGGTCCAGTTTAGTCGCTTCACACCGAGAATATCAGGTCCAGTTTAGTCGCTTCACAATCGAGAATATCAGGTCCAGTTTAGCCGCTTCACAATCGAGAATATCAGGTCCAGTTTAGCCGCTTCACAATCGAGAATATCAGGTCCAGTTTAGCCGCTTCACAATCGAGAATATCAGGTCCAGTTTAGCCGCTTCACAATCGAGAATATCAGGTCCAGTTTAGCCGCTTCACAATCGAGAATATCAGGTCCAGTTTAGCCGCTTCACAATCGAGAATATCAGGTCCAGTTTAGTCGCTTCACAATCGAGAATATCAGGTCCAGTTTAGCCGCTTCACAATCGAGAATATCAGGTCCAGTTTATCCGCTTCACAATCGAGAATATCAGGTCCAGTTTAGCCGCTTCACAATCGAGAATATCAGGTCCAGTTTAGCCGCTTCACAATCGAGAATATCAGGTCCAGTTTAGCCGCTTCACAATCGAGAATATCAGGTCCAGTTTAGCCGCTTCACAATCGAGAATATCAGGTCCAGTTTAGCCGCTTCACAATCGAGAATATCAGGTCCAGTTTAGCCGCTTCACAATCGAGAATATCAGGTCCAGTTTAGCCGCTTCACAATCGAGAATATCAGGTCCAGTTTAGCCGCTTCACAATCGAGAATATCAGGTCCAGTTTAGCCGCTTCACAATCGAGAATATCAGGTTCAGTTTAGTCGCTTCACAATCGAGAATATCAGGTCCAGTTTAGCCGCTTCACAATCGAGAATATCAGGTCCAGTTTAGCCGCTTCACAATCGAGAATATCAGGTCCAGTTTAGTCGCTTCACAATCGAGAATATCAGGTCCAGTTTAGTCGCTTCACAATCGAGAATATCAGGTCCAGTTTAGCCGCTTCACAATCGAGAATATCAGGTCCAGTTTAGCCGCTTCACAATCGAGAATATCAGGTCCAGTTTAGCCGCTTCACAATCGAGAATATCAGGTCCAGTTTAGTCGCTTCACAATCGAGAATATCAGGTCCAGTTTAGCCGCTTCACAATCGAGAATATCAGGTCCAGTTTAGCCGCTTCACCATCGAGAATATCAGGTCCAGTTTAGTCGCTTCACAATCGAGAATATCAGGTCCAGTTTAGCCGCTTCACAATCGAGAATATCAGGTCCAGTTTAGCCGCTTCACAATCGAGAATATCAGGTCCAGTTTAGCCGCTTCACAATCGAGAATATCAGGTCCAGTTTAGTCGCTTCACAATCGAGAATATCAGGTCCAGTTTAGTCGCTTCACAATCGAGAATATCAGGTCCAGTTTAGCCGCTTCACAATCGAGAATATCAGGTCCAGTTTAGTCGCTTCACAATCGAGAATATCAGGTCCAGTTTAGTCGCTTCACAATCGAGAATATCAGGTCCAGTTTAGCCGCTCACAATCGAGAATATCAGGTCCAGTTTAGTCGCTTCACAATCGAGAATATCAGGTCCAGTTTAGCCGCTTCACAATCGAGAATATCAGGTCCAGTTTAGCCGCTTCACAATCGAGAATATCAGGTCCAGTTTAGCCGCTTCACAATCGAGAATATCAGGTCCAGTTTAGTCGCTTCACAATCGAGAATATCAGGTCCAGTTTAGTCGCTTCACCATCGAGAATATCAGGTCCAGTTTAGCCGCTTCACAATCGAGAATATCAGGTCCAGTTTAGTCGCTTCACCATCGAGAATATCAGGTCCAGTTTAGTCGCTTCACAATCGAGAATATCAGGTCCAGTTTAGCCGCTTCACAATCGAGAATATCAGGTCCAGTTTAGTCGCTTCACAATCGAGAATATCAGGTCCAGTTTAGCCGCTTCACAATCGAGAATATCAGGTCCAGTTTAGTCGCTGCACAATCGAGAATATCAGGTCCAGTTTAGTCGCTTCACAATCGAGAATATCAGGTCCAGTTTAGTCGCTTCACAATCGAGAATATCAGGTCCAGTTTAGCCGCTTCACAATCGATAATATCAGGTCCAGTTTAGTCGCTTCACAATCGAGAATATCAGGTCCAGTTTAGCCGCTTCACAATCGAGAATATCAGGTCCAGTTTAGCCGCTTCACAATCGAGAATATCAGGTCCAGTTTAGCCGCTTCACAATCGAGAATATCAGGTCCAGTTTAGCCGCTTCACAATCGAGAATATCAGGTCCAGTTTAGTCGCTTCACGTTCACAATCGAGAATATCAGGTCCAGTTTAGCCGCTTCACAATCGAGAATATCAGGTCCAGTTTAGTCGCTTCACGTTCACAATCGAGAATATCAGGTCCAGTTTAGCCGCTTCACAATCGAGAATATCAGGTCCAGTTTAGCCGTTACAATCGAGAATATCAGGTCCAGTTTAGCCGCTTCACAATCGAGAATATCAGGTCCAGTTTAGCCGCTTCACAATCGAGAATATCAGGTCCAGTTTAGTCGCTTCACAATCGAGAATATCAGGTCCAGTTTAGTCGCTTCACCATCGAGAATATCAGGTCCAGTTTAGTCGCTGCACAATCGAGAATATCAGGTCCAGTTTAGCCGCTGACAATCGAGAATATCAGGTCCAGTTTAGCGCTTCACAATCGAGAATATCAGTCCAGTTTAGCCGCTTCACAATCGAGAATATCAGGTCCAGTTTAGCCGCTTCACAATCGAGAATATCAGGTCCAGTTTAGGCGCTTCACAATCGAGAATATCAGGTCCAGTTTAGCCGCTTCACAATCGAGAATATCAGGTCCAGTTTAGCCGCTTCACAATCGAGAATATCAGGTCCAGTTTAGTCGCTGCACAATCGAGAATATCAGGTCCAGTTTAGTCGCTTCACAATCGAGAATATCAGGTCCAGTTTAGCCGCTTCACAATCGAGAATATCGGGTCCAGTTTAGCCGCTTCACAATCGAGAATATCAGGTCCAGTTTAGGCGCTTCACAATCGAGAATATCAGGTCCAGTTTAGTCGCTTCACAATCGAGAATATCAGGTCCAGTTTAGTCGCTTCACAATCGAGAATATCAGGTCCAGTTTAGTCGCTTCACAATCGAGAATATCAGGTCCAGTTTAGCCGCTTCACAATCGAGAATATCAGGTCCAGTTTAGTCGCTTCACAATCGAGAATATCAGGTCCAGTTTAGTCGCTACACAATCGAGATATCAGGTCCAGTTTAGCCGCTTCACAATCGAGAATATCAGGTCCAGTTTAGTCGCTTCACAATCGAGAATATCAGGTTCAGTTTAGCCGCTTCACAATCGAGAATATCAGGTCCAGTTTAGTCGCTGCACAATCGAGAATATCAGGTCCAGTTTAGTCGCTTCACAATCGAGAATATCAGGTCCAGTTTAGTCGCTTCACAATCGAGAATATCAGGTCCAGTTTAGTCGCTTCACAATCGATAATATCAGGTCCAGTTTAGTCGCTTCACAATCGAGAATATCAGGTCCAGTTTAGCCGCTTCACAATCGAGAATATCAGGTCCAGTTTAGCCGCTCACAATCGAGAATATCAGGTCCAGTTTAGGCGCTTCACAATCGAGAATATCAGGTCCAGTTTAGCCGCTTCACAATCGAGAATATCAGGTCCAGTTTAGTCGCTTCACGTTCACAATCGAGAATATCAGGTCCAGTTTAGCCGCTTCACAATCGAGAATATCAGGTCCAGTTTAGTCGCTTCACGTTCACAATCGAGAATATCAGGTCCAGTTTAGGCGCTTCACAATCGAGAATATCAGGTCCAGTTTAGCCGCTTCACAATCGAGAATATCAGGTCCAGTTTAGCCGCTTCACAATCGAGAATATCAGGTCCAGTTTAGCCGCTTCACAATCGAGAATATCAGGTCCAGTTTAGTCGTTCACAATCGAGAATATCAGGTCCAGTTTAGTCGCTTCACAATCGAGAATATCAGGTCCAGTTTAGTCGCTGCACAATCGAGAATATCAGGTCCAGTTTAGCCGCTGCACAATCGAGAATATCAGGTCCAGTTTAGCCGCTTCACAATCGAGAATATCAGGTCCAGTTTAGGCGCTTCACAATCGAGAATATCAGGTCCAGTTTAGCCGCTTCACAATCGAGAATATCAGGTCCAGTTTAGCCGCTTCACAATCGAGAATATCAGGTCCAGTTTAGCCGCTTCACAATCGAGAATATCAGGTCCAGTTTAGCCGCTTCACAATCGAGAATATCAGGTCCAGTTTAGTCGCTGCACAATCCGAGAATATCAGGTCCAGTTTAGTCGCTTCACAATCGAGAATATCAGGTCCAGTTTAGGCGCTTCACAATCGAGAATATCAGGTCCAGTTTAGCCGCTTCACAATCGAGAATATCAGGTCCAGTTTAGCCGCTTCACAATCGAGAATATCAGGTCCAGTTTAGTCGCTTCACAATCGAGAATATCAGGTCCAGTTTAGTCGCTTCACAATCGAGAATATCAGGTCCAGTTTAGCCGCTTCACAATCGAGAATATCAGGTCCAGTTTAGTCGCTTCACAATCGAGAATATCAGGTCCAGTTTAGGCGCTTCACAATCGAGAATATCAGGTCCAGTTTAGTCGCTTCACAATCGAGAATATCAGGTCCAGTTTAGTCGCTTCACCATCGAGAATATCAGGTCCAGTTTAGCCGCTTCACAATCGAGAATATCAGGTCCAGTTTAGTCGCTTCACAATCGAGAATATCAGGTCCAGTTTAGCCGCTTCACAATCGAGAATATCAGGTCCAGTTTAGTCGCTGCACAATCGAGAATATCAGGTCCAGTTTAGTCGCTTCACAATCGAGAATATCAGGTCCAGTTTAGTCGCTTCACAATCGAGAATATCAGGTCCAGTTTAGCCGCTTCACAATCGAGAATATCAGGTCCAGTTTAGTCGCTTCACAATCGAGAATATCAGGTCCAGTTTAGCCGCTTCACAATCCGAGAATATCAGGTCCAGTTTAGCCGCTTCACAATCGAGAATATCAGGTCCAGTTTAGCCGCTTCACAATCGAGAATATCAGGTCCAGTTTAGCCGCTTCACAATCGAGAATATCAGGTCCAGTTTAGTCGCTTCACGTTCACAATCGAGAATATCAGGTCCAGTTTAGCCGCTTCACAATCGAGAATATCAGGTCCAGTTTAGTCGCTTCACGTTCACAATCGAGAATATCAGGTCCAGTTTAGCCGCTCACAATCGAGAATATCAGGTCCAGTTTAGCGCTTACAATCGAGAATATCAGGTCCAGTTTAGCCGCTTCACAATCGAGAATATCAGGTCCAGTTTAGCCGCTTCACAATCGAGAATATCAGGTCCAGTTTAGTCGCTTCACAATCGAGAATATCGGGTCCAGTTTAGTCGCTTCACAATCGAGAATATCAGGTCCAGTTTAGTCGCTGCACAATCGAGAATATCAGGTCCAGTTTAGCCGCTACAATCGAGAATATCAGGTCCAGTTTAGCCGCTTCACAATCGAGAATATCAGGTCCAGTTTAGCCGCTTCACAATCGAGAATATCAGGTCCAGTTTAGCCGCTTCACAATCGAGAATATCAGGTCCAGTTTAGCCGCTTCACAATCGAGAATATCAGGTCCAGTTTAGCCGCTTCACAATCCGAGAATATCAGGTCCAGTTTAGCCGTTCACAATCGAGAATATCAGGTCCAGTTTAGTCGCTGCACAATCGAGAATATCAGGTCCAGTTTAGTCGCTGCACAATCGAGAATATCAGGTCCAGTTTAGTCGCTTCACAATCGAGAATATCAGGTCCAGTTTAGTCGCTTCACAATCGAGAATATCAGGTCCAGTTTAGTCGCTTCACAATCGAGAATATCAGGTCCAGTTTAGTCGCTTCACCATCGAGAATATCAGGTCCAGTTTAGTCGCTTCACAATCGAGAATATCAGGTCCAGTTTAGCCGCTTCACAATCGAGAATATCAGGTCCAGTTTAGCAGCTTCACAATCGAGAATATCAGGTCCAGTTTAGCCGCTTCACAATCGAGAATATCAGGTCCAGTTTTGCCGCTTCACAATCGAGAATATCAGGTCCAGTTTAGCCGCTTCACAATCGAGAATATCAGGTCCAGTTTAGCCGCTTCACAATCGAGAATATCAGGTCCAGTTTAGCCGCTTCACAATCGAGAATATCAGGTCCAGTTTAGCCGCTTCACAATCGAGAATATCAGGTCCAGTTTAGGCGCTTCACAATCGAGAATATCAGGTCCAGTTTAGCCGCTTCACAATCGAGAATATCAGGTCCAGTTTAGCCGCTTCACAATCGAGAATATCAGGTCCAGTTTAGCCGCTTCACCATCGAGAATATCAGGTCCAGTTTAGCCGCTTCACAATCGAGAATATCAGGTCCAGTTTAGCCGCTTCACAATCGAGAATATCAGGTCCAGTTTAGCCGCTTCACAATCGAGAATATCAGGTCCAGTTTAGGCGCTTCACAATCGAGAATATCAGGTCCAGTTTAGCCGCTTCACAATCGAGAATATCAGGTCCAGTTTAGCCGCTTCACAATCGAGAATATCAGGTTCAGTTTAGTCGCTTCACAATCGAGAATATCAGGTCCAGTTTAGCCGCTTCACAATCGAGAATATCAGGTCCAGTTTAGTCGCTTCACAATCGAGAATATCAGGTCCAGTTTAGTCGCTGCACAATCGAGAATATCAGGTCCAGTTTAGCCGCTGCACAATCGAGAATATCAGGTCCAGTTTAGCCGCTTCACAATCGAGAATATCAGGTCCAGTTTAGCCGCTTCACAATCGAGAATATCAGGTCCAGTTTAGCCGCTTCCATCAATCAGAGAATAATCAGGGTCCAGTTTAGCCGCTTCACAATCGAGAATATCAGGTCCAGTTTAGCCGCTTCACAATCGAGAATATCAGGTCCAGTTTAGGCGCTTCACAATCGAGAATATCAGGTCCAGTTTAGTCGCTGCACAATCGAGAATATCAGGTCCAGTTTAGTCGCTCACAATCGAGAATATCAGGTCCAGTTTAGTCGCTTCACAATCGAGAATACAGGTCCAGTTTAGTCGCTCACAATCGAGAATATCAGGTCCAGTTAGTCGCTCACAATCGAGAATATCAGGTCCAGTTTAGTCGCTTCACAATCGAGAATATCAGGTCCAGTTTAGCGCTTCACAACGAGAATATCAGGTCCAGTTTAGGCGCTTCACAATCGAGAATATCAGGTCCAGTTTAGTCGCTGCACAATCGAGAATATCAGTTCCAGTTTAGTCGCTGCACAATCGAGAATATCAGGTCCAGTTTAGCTGCTTCACAATCGAGAATATCAGGTCCAGTTTAGTCGCTTCACAATCGAGAATATCAGGTCCAGTTTAGTCGCTTCACAATCGAGAATATCAGGTCCAGTTTAGTCGCTTCACAATCGAGAATATCAGGTCCAGTTTGCGCTTCACAATCGAGAATATCAGGTCCAGTTTAGCCGCTTCACAATCGAGAATATCAGGTCCAGTTTAGCAGCTTCACAATCGAGAATATCAGGTCCAGTTTAGCCGCTTCACAATCGAGAATATCAGGTCCAGTTTAGCGCTTCACAATCGAGAATATCAGGTCCAGTTTAGCGCTCACAATCGAGAATATCAGGTCCAGTTAGCCGCTTCACAATCGAGAATATCAGGTCCAGTTTAGCCGCTTCACAATCGAGAATATCGGTCCAGTTTAGCCGCTTCACAATCGAGAATATCAGGTCCAGTTTAGCCGCTTCACAATCGAGAATATCAGGTCCAGTTTAGCCGCTTCACAATCGAGAATATAGGTCCAGTTTAGCCGCTTCACAATCGAGAATATCAGGTCCGTTTAGCGCTTCACAATCGAGAATATCAGTCGTTAGCCGCTTCACAATCGAGAATATCAGGTCCAGTTTAGCCGCTTCACAATCGAGAATATCAGGTCCAGTTTAGCCGCTTCACAATCGAGAATATCAGGTCCAGTTTAGCCGCTTCACAATCGAGAATATCAGGTCCAGTTTAGTCGCTTCACAATCGAGAATATCAGGTCCAGTTTAGCCGCTTCACAATCGAGAATATCAGGTCCAGTTTAGTCGCTTCACAATCGAGAATATCAGGTCCAGTTTAGTCGCTGCACAATCGAGAATATCAGGTCCAGTTTAGGCGCTGCACAATCGAGAATATCAGGTCCAGTTTAGTCGCTGCACAATCGAGAATATCAGGTCCAGTTTAGTCGCTGTCACAATCGAGAATATCAGGTCCAGTTTAGTGCTTCCACGAGAATATCAGGTCCAGTTTAGTCGCTTCACAATCGAGAATATCAGGTCCAGTTTAGTCGCTTCACAATCGAGAATATCAGGTCCAGTTTAGTCGCTTCACAATCGAGAATATCAGGTCCAGTTTAGCCGCTTCACAATCGAGAATATCAGGTCCAGTTTAGCGCTTACAATCGAGAATATCAGGTCCAGTTTAGGCGCTTCACAATCGAGAATATCAGGTCCAGTTTAGGCGCTTCACAATCGAGAATATCAGGTCCAGTTTAGCCGCTTCACAATCGAGAATATCAGGTCCAGTTTAGCTGCTTCACAATCGAGAATATCAGGTCCAGTTTAGCCGCTTCACAATCGAGAATATCAGGTCCAGTTTAGCCGCTTCACAATCGAGAATATCAGGTCCAGTTTAGCCGCTTCACAATCGAGAATATCAGGTCCAGTTTAGCCGCTTCACAATCGAGAATATCAGGTCCAGTTTAGCCGCTTCACAATCGAGAATATCAGGTCCAGTTTATCCTCTTCACAATCGAGAATATCAGGTCCAGTTTAGTCGCTGCACAATCGAGAATATCAGGTCCAGTTTAGTCGCTGCACAATCGAGAATATCAGGTCCAGTTTAGCCGCTTCACAATCGAGAATATCAGGTCCAGTTTAGCCGCTTCACAATCGAGAATATCAGGTCCAGTTTAGCCGCTTCACAATCGAGAATATCAGGTCCAGTTTAGGCGCTTCACAATCGAGAATATCAGGTCCAGTTTAGCCGCTTCACAATCGAGAATATCGGTCCAGTTTAGCCGCTTCACAATCGAGAATATCAGGTCCAGTTTAGTCGCGTCACAATCGAGAATATCAGGTCCAGTTTAGCCGCTTCACAATCGAGAATATCAGGTCCAGTTTAGTCGCTTCACGTTCACAATCGAGAATATCAGGTCCAGTTTAGCCGCTTCACAATCGAGAATATCAGGTCCAGTTTAGCCGCTTCACAATCGAGAATATCAGGTCCAGTTTAGCCGCTTCACAATCGAGAATATCAGGTCCAGTTTAGCCGCTTCACAATCGAGAATATCAGGTCCAGTTTAGTCGCTTCACAATCGAGAATATCAGGTCCAGTTTAGTCGCTTCACAATCGAGAATATCAGGTCCAGTTTAGTCGCTGCACAATCGAGAATATCAGGTCCAGTTTAGTCGCTGCACAATCGAGAATATCAGGTCCAGTTTAGGCGCTTCACAATCGAGAATATCAGGTCCAGTTTAGGCGCTTCACAATCGAGAATATCAGGTCCAGTTTAGCCGCTTCACAATCGAGAATATCAGGTCCAGTTTAGCCGCTCCACAATCGAGAATATCAGGTCCAGTTTAGCCGCTTCACAATCGAGAATATCAGGTCCAGTTTAGCCGCTTCACAATCGAGAATATCAGGTCCAGTTTAGGCGCTTCACAATCGAGAATATCAGGTCCAGTTTAGCCGCTGCACATCGAGAATATCAGGTCCAGTTTAGTCGCTTCACAATCGAGAATATCAGGTCCAGTTTAGTCGCTTCACAATCGAGAATATCAGGTCCAGTTTAGCCGCTTCACAATCGAGAATATCAGGTCCAGTTTAGTCGCTTCACAATCGAGAATATCAGGTCCAGTTTAGTCGCTTCACAATCGAGAATATCAGGTCCAGTTTAGCCGCTTCACAATCGAGAATATCAGGTCCAGTTTAGCCGCTTCACAATCGAGAATATCAGGTCCAGTTTAGGCGCTTCACAATCGAGAATATCAGGTCCAGTTTAGCCGCTTCACAATCGAGAATATCAGGTCCAGTTTAGCCGCTTCACAATCGAGAATATCAGGTCCAGTTTAGCCGCTTCACAATCGAGAATATCAGGTCCAGTTTAGCCGCTTCACAATCGAGAATATCAGGTCCAGTTTAGCCGCTTCACAATCGAGAATATCAGGTCCAGTTTAGCCGCTTCACAATCGAGAATATCAGGTCCAGTTTAGCCGTTCACAATCGAGAATATCAGGTCCAGTTTAGCCGCTTCACAATCGAGAATATCAGGTCCAGTTTAGCCGCTTCACAATCGAGAATATCAGGTCCAGTTTAGCCGCTTCACAATCGAGAATATCAGGTCCAGTTTAGCCGCTTCACAATCGAGAATATCAGGTCCAGTTTAGGCGCTTCACAATCGAGAATATCAGGTCCAGTTTAGCCGCTTCACAATCGAGAATATCTGGTCCAGTTTAGTCGCTTCACAATCGAGAATATCAGGTCCAGTTTAGCCGCTTCACAATCGATAATATCAGGTCCAGTTTAGTCGCTTCACAATCGAGAATATCAGGTCCAGTTTAGTCGCTGCACAATCGAGAATATCAGGTCCAGTTTAGCCGCTGCACAATCGAGAATATCAGGTCCAGTTTAGCCGCTTCACAATCGAGAATATCAGGTCCAGTTTAGCCGCTTCACAATCGAGAATATCAGGTCCAGTTTAGCCGCTCACAATCGAGAATATCAGGTCCAGTTTAGCCGCTTCACAATCGAGAATATCAGGTCCAGTTTAGTCGCTTCACAATCGAGAATATCAGGTCCAGTTTAGCCGCTTCACAATCGAGAATATCAGGTCCAGTTTAGTCGCTGCACAATCGAGAATATCAGGTCCAGTTTAGTCGCTGCACAATCGAGAATATCAGGTCCAGTTTAGTCGCTTCACAATCGAGAATATCAGGTCCAGTTTAGTCGCTTCACAATCGAGAATATCAGGTCCAGTTTAGTCGCTTCACAATCGAGAATATCAGGTCCAGTTTAGTCGCTTCACAATCGAGAATATCAGGTCCAGTTTAGCCGCTTCACAATCGAGAATATCAGGTCCAGTTTAGCCGCTTCACAATCGAGAATATCAGGTCCAGTTTAGTCGCTGCACAATCGAGAATATCAGGTCCAGTTTAGTCGCTTCACAATCGAGAATATCAGGTCCAGTTTAGTCGCTTCACAATCGAGAATATCAGGTCCAGTTTAGTCGCTTCACAATCGAGAATATCAGGTCCAGTTTAGCCGCTTCACAATCGAGAATATCAGGTCCAGTTTAGCCGCTTCACAATCGAGAATATCAGGTCCAGTTTAGCCGCTTCACAATCGAGAATATCAGGTCCAGTTTAGCCGCTTCACAATCGAGAATATCAGGTCCAGTTTAGCCGCTTCACAATCGAGAATATCAGGTCCAGTTTAGCCGCTTCACAATCGAGAATATCAGGTCCAGTTTAGGCGCTTCACAATCGAGAATATCAGGTCCAGTTTAGCCGCTTCACAATCGAGAATATCAGGTCCAGTTTAGCCGCTTCACAATCGAGAATATCAGGTCCAGTTTAGCCGCTTCACAATCGAGAATATCAGGTCCAGTTAGCCGCTTCACAATCGAGAATATCAGGTCCAGTTTAGCCGCTTCACAATCCGAGAATATCAGGTCCAGTTTAGCCGCTTCACAATCGAGAATATCAGGTCCAGTTTAGCCGCTTCACAATCGAGAATATCAGGTCCAGTTTAGCCGCTTACAATCGAGAATATCAGGTCCAGTTTAGCCGCTTCACAATCGAGAATATCAGGTCCAGTTTAGCCGCTTCACAATCCGAGAATATCAGGTCCAGTTTAGTCGCTTCACAATCGAGAATATCAGGTCCAGTTTAGCCGCTTCACAATCGAGAATATCAGGTCCAGTTTAGTCGCTTCACAATCGAGAATATCAGGTCCAGTTTAGTCGCTGCACAATCGAGAATATCAGGTCCAGTTTAGCCGCTGCACAATCGAGAATATCAGGTCCAGTTTAGCCGCTTCACCATCGAGAATATCAGGTCCAGTTTAGCCGCTTCACAATCGAGAATATCAGGTCCAGTTTAGGCGCTTCACAATCGAGAATATCAGGTCCAGTTTAGCCGCTTCACAATCGAGAATATCAGGTCCAGTTTAGCCGCTTCACAATCGAGAATATCAGGTCCAGTTTAGCCGCTTCACAATCGAGAATATCAGGTCCAGTTTAGTCGCTGCACAATCGAGAATATCAGGTCCAGTTTAGTCGCTGCACAATCGAGAATATCAGGTCCAGTTTAGTCGCTTCACAATCGAGAATATCAGGTCCAGTTTAGTCGCTTCACAATCGAGAATATCAGGTCCAGTTTAGTCGCTTCACAATCGAGAATATCAGGTCCAGTTTAGTCGCTTCACAATCGAGAATATCAGGTCCAGTTTAGCCGCTTCACAATCGAGAATATCAGGTCCAGTTTAGCCGCTTCACAATCGAGAATATCAGGTCCAGTTTAGCCGCTTCACAATCGAGAATATCAGGTCCAGTTTAGCCGCTTCACAATCGAGAATATCAGGTCCAGTTTAGCCGCTTCACAATCGAGAATATCAGGTCCAGTTTAGCCGCTCACAATCGAGAATATCAGGTCCAGTTTAGGCGCTTCACAATCGAGAATATCAGGTCCAGTTTAGCCGCTTCACAATCGAGAATATCAGGTCCAGTTTAGCCGCTTCACAATCGAGAATATCAGGTCCAGTTTAGCCGCTTCACAATCGAGAATATCAGGTCCAGTTTAGGCGCTTCACAATCGAGAATATCAGGTCCAGTTTAGCCGCTTCACAATCGAGAATATCAGGTCCAGTTGAGCCGCTTCACAATCGAGAATATCAGGTCCAGTTTAGCCGCTTCACAATCGAGAATATCAGGTCCAGTTTAGCCGCTTCACAATCGAGAATATCAGGTCCAGTTTAGCCGCTTCACAATCGAGAATATCAGGTCCAGTTTAGCCGCTTCACAATCGAGAATATCAGGTCCAGTTTAGCCGCTTCACAATCGAGAATATCAGGTCCAGTTTAGCCGCTTCACAATCGAGAATATCAGGTCCAGTTTAGCCGCTTCACAATCGAGAATATCAGGTCCAGTTTAGTCGCTTCACAATCGAGAATATCAGGTCCACTTTAGTCGCTGCACAATCGAGAATATCAGGTCCAGTTTAGCCGCTGCACAATCGAGAATATCAGGTCCAGTTTAGCCGCTTCACAATCGAGAATATCAGGTCCAGTTTAGCCGCTTCACAATCGAGAATATCAGGTCCAGTTTAGCCGCTTCACAATCGAGAATATCAGGTCCAGTTTAGCCGCTTCACAATCGAGAATATCAGGTCCAGTTTAGCCGCTTCACAATCGAGAATATCAGGTCCAGTTTAGTCTCTTCACAATCGAGAATATCAGGTCCAGTTTAGTCGCTGCACAATCGAGAATATCAGGTCCAGTTTAGTCGCTGCACAATCGAGAATATCAGGTCTAGTTTAGCCGCTTCACAATCGAGAATATCAGGTCCAGTTTAGCCGCTTCACAATCGAGAATATCAGGTCCAGTTTAGCCGCTTCACAATCGAGAATATCAGGTCCAGTTTAGCCGCTTCACAATCGAGAATATCAGGTCCAGTTTAGCCGCTTCACAATCGAGAATATCAGGTCCAGTTTAGCCGCTTCACAATCGAGAATATCAGGTCCAGTTTAGCCGCTTCACAATCGAGAATATCAGGTCCAGTTTAGCCGCTTCACAATCGAGAATATCAGGTCCAGTTTAGCCGCTTCACAATCGAGAATATCAGGTCCAGTTTAGCCGCTTCACAATCGATAATATCAGGTCCAGTTTAGCCGCTTCACAATCGAGAATATCAGGTCCAGTTTAGCCGCTTCACAATCGAGAATATCAGGTCCAGTTTAGTCGCTTCACAATCGAGAATATCAGGTCCAGTTTAGTCGCTTCACAATCGAGAATATCAGGTCAAGTTTAGTCGCTGCACGTTCACAGTCGAGAATATCAGGTCCAGTTTAGTCGCTGCACGTTCACAATCGAGAATATCAGGTCCAGTTTAGTCGCTGCACGTTCACAATCGAGAATATCAGGTCCAGTTTAGCCGCTGCACGCTTCACAATCGAGAATATCAGGTCCAGTTTAGCCGCTTCACAATCGAGAATATCAGGTCCAGTTTAGTCGCTGCACGTTCACAATCGAGAATATCAGGTCCAGTTTAGCCGCTTCACAATCGAGAATATCAGGTCCAGTTTAGCCGCTGCACGTTCACAATCGAGAATATCAGGTCCAGTTTAGCCGCTGCCCGTTCACAATCGAGAATATCAGGTCCAGTTTAGTCGCTGCACGTTCACAATCGAGAATATCAGGTCCAGTTTAGCTGCTTCACAATCGAGAATATCAGGTCCAGTTTAGCCGCTGCACGGGTAATAATAATTATTTGCAGTTCACAATCGAGAATATCAGGTCCAGTTTAGCCGCTGCACGGGTAATAATAATTATTGGCAGTTCACAATCGAGAATATCAGGTCCAGTTTAGCGCTGCACGGG
Source organism: Arion vulgaris (assembly GCA_020796225.1). Taxonomy (NCBI): domain Eukaryota; kingdom Metazoa; phylum Mollusca; class Gastropoda; order Stylommatophora; family Arionidae; genus Arion; species Arion vulgaris. Next base: position 41,225,766 of record CM036758.1, read on the forward strand.
TAAAATAATTATTGGCAGTTCACAATCGAGAATATCAGGTCCAGTTTAGCCGCTTCACAATCGAGAATATCAGGTCCAGTTTAGCCGCTTCACAATCGAGAATATCAGGTCCAGTTTAGTCGCTGCACAATCGAGAATATCAGGTCCAGTTTAGCCGCTTCACAATCGAGAATATCAGGTCCAGTTTAGCCGCTTCACAATCGAGAATATCAGGTCCAGTTTAGCCGCTTCACAATCGATAATATCAGGTCCAGTTTAGCCGCTTCACAATCGAGAATATCAGGTCCAGTTTAGCCGCTTCACAATCGAGAATATCAGGTCCAGTTTAGTCGCTTCACAATCGAGAATATCAGGTCCAGTTTAGTCGCTTCACAATCGAGAATATCAGGTCAAGTTTAGTCGCTGCACGTTCCGTCGAGAATATCAGGTCCAGTTTAGTCGCTGCACGTTCACAATCGAGAATATCAGGTCCGGTTTAGTCGCTGCACGTTCACAATCGAGAATATCAGGTCCAGTTTAGCCGCTGCACGTTCACAATCGAGAATATCAGGTCCAGTTTAGCCGCTTCACAATCGAGAATATCAGGTCCAGTTTAGTCGCTGCACGTTCACAATCGAGAATATCAGGTCCAGTTTAGCCGCTTCACAATCGAGAATATCAGGTCCAGTTTAGGCGCTGCACGTTCACAATCGAGAATATCAGGTCCAGTTTAGCCGCTGCCCGTTCACAATCGAGAATATCAGGTCCAGTTTAGTCGCTGCACGTTCACAATCGAGAATATCAGGTCCAGTTTAGCTGCTTCACAATCGAGAATATCAGGTCAGTTTAGCCGCTGACGGTAATAATAATTATTTGCAGTTCACAATCGAGAATATCAGGTCCAGTTTAGCGCTGCACGGTAATAAATTATTGGCAGTTCACAATCGAGAATATCAGGTCCAGTTTAGCCGCTGCACGGGTAATAATAATTATTGGCAGTTCACAATCGAGAATATCAGGTCCAGTTTAGCCGCTGCACGGGTAATAATAATTATTGGCAGTTCACAATCGAGAATGTCAGGTCCAGTTTAGCGCTGCACGGGTACATAATTATGGCAGTTCACAATCGAGAATATCAGGTCCAGTTTAGCCGCAAGCACGGGTAATAATAATTATTGGCAGTTCACAATCGAGAATATCAGGTCCAGTTTAGCCGCTTCACAATCGAGAATATCAGGTCCAGTTTAGCCGCTTCACAATCGAGAATATCAGGTCCAGTTTAGCCTCTTCACAATCGATAATATCAGGTCCAGTTTAGCCGCTTCACAATCGAGAATATCAGGTCCAGTTTAGGCGCTTCACAATCGAGAATATCAGGTCCAGTTTAGTCGCTTCACAATCGAGAATATCAGGTCCAGTTTAGTCGCTTCACAATCGAGAATATCAGGTCAAGTTTAGTCGCTGCACGTTCACAGTCGAGAATATCAGGTCCAGTTTAGTCGCTGCACGTTCACAATCGAGAATATCAGGTCCAGTTTAGTCGCTGCACGTTCACAATCGAGAATATCAGGTCCAGTTTAGCCGCTGCACGTTCACAATCGAGAATATCAGGTCCAGTTTAGCCGCTTCACAATCGAGAATATCAGGTCCAGTTTAGTCGCTGCACGTTCACAATCGAGAATATCAGGTCCAGTTTAGCCGCTTCACAATCGAGAATATCAGGTCCAGTTTAGGCGCTGCACGTTCACAATCGAGAATATCAGGTCCAGTTTAGCCGCTGCCCGTTCACAATCGAGAATATCAGGTCCAGTTTAGTCGCTGCACGTTCACAATCGAGAATATCAGGTCCAGTTTAGCCGCTGCACGGTTAATAATAATTATTTGCAGTTCACAATCGAGAATATCAGGTCCAGTTTAGCGCGCACGGTAATAATTATTGGCAGTTCACAATCGAGAATATCAGGTCCAGTTTAGCCGCTGCACGGGTAATAATAATTATTGGCAGTTCACAATCGAGAATATCAGGTCCAGTTTAGCCGCTGCACGGGTAATAATAATTATTGGCAGTTCACAATCGAGAATGTCAGGTCCAGTTTAGCCGCTGCACGGGTAATAATAATTATTGGCAGTTCACAATCGAGAATATCAGGTCCAGTTTAGCCGCTGCACGGTAATAAAATTATTGGCAGTTCACAATCGAGAATATCAGGTCCAGTTTAGCCGCTGCACGGGTAATAATAATTATTGGCAGTTCACAATCGAGAATATCAGGTCCAGTTTAGCCGCTGCACGGTAATAATATATTGGCAGTTCACAATCGAGAATGTCAGGTCCAGTTTAGCCGCTGCACGGGTAATACAATTATTGGCAGTTCACAATCGAGAATATCAGGTCCAGTTTAGCCGCTGCACGGGTAATAATATTGGCAGTTCACAATCGAGAATATCAGGTCAGTTTAGCGCTGCACGGGTAATAATAATATTGGCAGTTCACAATCGAGAATGTCAGGTCAGTTTAGTGCTGCACGGGTAATAATAATTATTGGCAGTTCACAATCGAGAATATCAGGTCCAGTTTAGCCGCTGCACGGGTAATAATAATTATTGGCAGTTCACAATCGAGAATATCAGGTCCAGTTTAGCCGCAGCCCGCGCAAAATGTATTAGAGAGATTAAATAATAAACTCTTGCAAAAATATATTCAACATCTTCTAAATTACATCGGGAACCCTCGCCGTGCTACGGAGTTCGTGCACTGCATCTGAGATCTTCCTGTGTAAGAAAGAGATCGGAGCACACATGGTTACTTACTGAAGTGCAATGATTATTGTACAATCAATCAATCAATCAATCAAAACAATAAATAGTCCGTTCTAGGACTAGTCCCAGCTCACATGGCCACCCACACCCAGATAAAAAGCCATTACTCTCTGATATAACCAAAAAAACGCATCCGTCTTAGGTTGAAAGAAACGTGTCTCGGCCACATAGAGACTTTATTCTTCTTTTTCTTCTACTACTTCGAACGCTCCATGTCGACCACTTGTTAACCACTCTGTGTGATTTATATGTGATCTGAGCCTAAGGGCGATTGTACGTTGTGCCAATTATGCGCCTACATTATTCCAGCACATCCGATTTCTGCGATGCTTTTATTTACTAAGGTAGCTTTCCTAGGTCACACATCTTTCGCCTTGTAGGTCGCAGTGGTACTATTCTTTGCTTCCTTTGTGGGCCCTGGCACTACACGGGAGAAATAGAGACTTAACCCCCTACCTATCAAACAATAACAAATTAACGGACCAATTATTCATAATTCTATTCAGAAAACATAATCACCTCTGAATGAGAACAACTTCCTCAGGTAGAACACTAACAAACATCCTACAATAAGACTGAATATTTCATGACATGTTTGACATTTACATCCGCGCACACTTCCATTTTAAAAAAAAAACAATTGTCAATATTTTTTATTATTATTATTATTATTCCACGTAATCATTATCACGTGTCTTTGAAATGATAAATTGTTTCTTAAATTTGTGAAAAGGAGTGTAACTTTTTACAAAAATACTGATTATTTAAAATTGAAATTGTATTCCATCATGTTAGTTGTTTACGAAATGTATGTTCTGATGTAACAGGTCTTATGAGACTTTGTGGGGGAATTCTAGAACTTGCTGGAGAAATATATATCTACATATATATATATATATATATGGGGTGTGTCTTTCAAGAGTATTATAGTGTATGCACTTCTTTTTGAGAGATTTGTTTTACGATTTGTTAGTGTGTGGTAGTGTAGTTAAGTGGTTTGAGGTTTAGTGTAGTTAGGTGGTTAGAGATTTGGTGTAGTCAAGTAGTTAGAGATTTGGTGCAGTCAAGTAGTTAGAGATTTGGTATAGTCAAATAGTTAGAGATTTGGTGTAGTCAAGTAGTTAGAGATTTTGTGTAGTCAAGTAGTTAGAGATTTGGTGCAGTCAAGTAGTTAGAGATTTGGTATAGTCAAGTAGTTAGAGATTTGGTATAGTCAAATAGTTAGATATTTGGTGTAGTCAAGTAGTTATAGATTTGGTGTAGTCAAGTAGTTAGAGATTTGGTGTAGTCAAGTAGTTAGAGATTTGGTGCAGTCAAGTAGTTAGAGATTTGGTGTAGTCAAGTAGTTAGAGATTTGGTGCAGTCAAGTAGTTAGAGATTTGGTGTAGTCAAGTAGTTAGAGATTTGGTGCAGTCAAGTAGTTAGAGATTTGGTGTAGTCAAGTAGTTAGAAAGTTGGTGTAGTTAAGTAGTTAGAGATTTGGTGTAGTTAAGTAGTTAGAGATTTGGTGTTGTCAAGTAGTTGTAGATTTGGTGTAGTTAGGTAGTTAGAGATTTGGTGTTGTCAAGTAGTTGTAGATTTGGTGTAGTTAGAAAGTTGGTGTAGTTAGGTAGTTAGAGATTTGGTGTAGTTAAGTAGTTAGAGATTTGGTGTAGTCAAGTAGTTAGAGATTTGGTGCAGTCAAGTAGTCAGAGATTTGGTGCAGTCAAGTAGTTAGAAAGTTGGTGTAGTTAAGTAGTTAGAGATTTGGTGTAGTTAAATAGTTAGAGATTTGGTGTAGTTAAGTAGTTAGAGATTTGGTGTTGTCAAGTAGTTGTAGATTTGGTGTAGTTAGGTAGTTAGAGATTTGGTGTTGTCAAGTAGTTGTAGATTTGGTGTAGTTAGAAAGTTGGTGTAGTTAGGTAGTTAGAGATTTGGTGCAGTTAAGTAGTTAGAGATTTGGTGTAGTTAAGTAGTTAGAGATTTGGTGTAGTTAAGTAGTTAGAGATTTGGTGTAGTTAAGTAGTTAGAGATTTGGTGTAGTTAGGTAGTTAGAGATTTGGTGCAGTTAAGTAGTTAGAGATTTGGTGTAGTCAAGTAGTTAGAGATTTGGTGTAGTCAAGTAGTTAGAGATTTGGTGTAGTTAGAAAGTTGGTGTAGTTAGGTAGTTAGAGACTTGGTGCCGTCAACTAGTTAGAGATTTGGTGTAGTCAAGTATTTAGAGATTTGTTGCAGCTAGGTAGTTAGAGATTTGTTGCAGCTAGGTAGTTAGAGATTTGGTGTAGTTAGGTAGTTGGTGTAGTTAAGTAGTTAGGGATTTGATGTAGTAACGTTGTTAAAGTGCTCGTGTGATCACGCTGTTAGCGACAGAGGTGATAAAAAAGCAAGTCTTCACGCACAAAAATAGTCAGAGGTGCCATATTGAACATAGTCAGAGGTGCCAAGTAGTAACCTCATGACTGCGTCTGAATTCCGAAAAGACGAACGGAAAAAAAATATAAACACGTATTAAAGATGTCAGTCTCGCCGTCTTGCTGCTTGTCCATGTCTCCAATATTTCAATACTTTTATCTTACAGCTAGCATCTAATACATTTAACAATGTGTTTCATATTGCACAGAAATGTGACGGATATTCATGACCAGTGTTTACATTATGAAAACGAAACTTCAAATATTACGGAAGTGACGAATTCGACAAATGAAAAGGTACGACTAAATTACTCAACAAACGCTGTTGGTGACTTTGCGTTCAATGTCAGTATTTTAGTGTTTCAATTGGTGACTTTTCTCTTCATAATTTTACCCAAAAGTATGAAAACCAGTTTACGATTATTTCTGATGAGTTTAACAATTCCAACATTTGTTCAGAATTGTTCGTGGACTTGTGTTCGGGTAGCTACAGTATGGTTTCGTCAGCCTCTGCTAGCTAATGAAGATTACTGTAAAATTCTCTTATTTGTAACACAGATGAGTAACTTGTGTTGTCAAACTGCTATTGTCAGCGTAACTTTAAACAACTATTTTGCTGTGTCGCGGCCGATTCTGTTCAGGCGTTGGATTACTCCAGTCAGAACCTTCCTTGGCATCATGATCTTGTGGTGCTTCTGGGCGATAGTCAATATCCTTGACATTATCACAGGAACTGATTCTAAGAAGCCGTGCTTTCCAACTATTGTATCATCTTCACATATTCTTCTAACAATAGCGTTGATGATTATGGGAACAACAATTACAATTTCCGTTTTAAACTTTAAGTTAGTGGCTCAGATTTGGAGCAAGTTCAAAGTTCATCCAATGAACCAAGAAACGATAACTTCACTACCAAACTTGAACTCACAAATGGGTTCTCTTACCGCTGCTTCTGTGATGTCAGATGTCCCATCTGGGTCTTCAGTGTTTATTGTTACAGAAGAGATCAACTTGTCTCGTGATTCGCTCAGAAATAAACAGACCAAAAGGAGCAGCCATACACTATTTCAAGACAAATCCAAACATGGAATACTTTCTAAATTATGTCTTAATTTTGGTTCTAATAATTCGCAGAAGATCTTCAGCCATGATACCAGTCCTGGTCCTAACCTTGACCCTAAATCTGAACTCAATCCTAAGCCTAATCCTCATTCTGGTATCGATGGCGATCTTGACTCCGATCGTTATTCTCGGTCTTATCCTAATCCTGATTTCAACCGTCACGCTAATCCCCATCTTGTTCCTAATCCACTCCCAACTCCGTTTCCTGATCGTAACTTCAATCCTAGTCTCCATATTAATTCTGATCCTAATCTTGATCTCAATATTTATCCAAATGATAGCCATAACACTCATCTTAATCCTAATCTCAGTCATCATTCAAATCCACATCTTAATCAAAATTATCTTCTTAATCCTAACTTTAATCCTAATCATAATTCTCATCATAATCTGAATACTATTTCTGACCCCATATGTCCACATCTCACTAATGACCCTAGTATCGATTCCAACCATGACTCTAGTCTTCATCCAACTTCTTATCCTAATCCCAAACTTGATCCCAACCCTAACTCCAGTCCTCATCCAACTTCTGATCATAATCCCAAACTTGATCCCAACCCTAACTCCAGTCCTCATCCAACTCCTGATCCTAATCATAATCCCAAACTTGATCCCAACCCTAACTCCAGTCCTCATCCAACTCCTAATCCTAATCCCAAACTTGATCCCAACCCTAACTCCAGTCTTCATCCAACTCCTGATCCTAATCCCAAAATTGATCCCAACCCTAACTCCAGTCCTCATTCAACTCCTGATCCTAATCCTAATCCCACACTTGATCCCAACCCTAACTCCAGTCCTCATTCAACTCCTGACCCTAATCCTAGTCCCAAAATTGATCCCAACCCTAACTCCAGTCCTCATTCAACTCCTGACCCTAATCCTAATCCCAAACTTGATCCCAACCATAACTCTAATCATCCTTCTAATCTCGATTTCAACCACGATTCTAGCCTTAATCTAACTCCTGACCATAATCCTAATCCCAAACTTGATCTTAACCATGACTCCAGTCATCATCTAAGTCCTTATCCTAATCCTCATCCTAATCTTGACTCGAGTCCTCATCTCTCACGTGAGACTCCTAAAAGACATGTCTGGTTTGAAAACGTCCCACCTGAAATTGTTTCCACAAACAAACCTCTAAAAACTAGACATATGTTACATCGCTTAAGACGGAGGTCACGTGAGCGTAAACTATCAATCACTTTAATCATTCTGACAGTTTGGAACTCCCTGGGATATCTTCCCTTCATGGTATGTCTCCTCATGGCTGTCGCCCAAAGAGGAAATGGTTCTTCTAACAGCAATTTACAATCAGTCAGTGATAGTGCCAGCATCATAATACGAGTATCCAACATGGGGAACACGTTCATATACGCCTGGAGGTTCATTAACTGGAGCAGTGTGTGTGTCAATCTCAACAAACGATCTTTTCTAAAGCAATAATACAAGCTAGCCTCGTTGTTAACCCTTTCACTCCGAAATTTTCTTGTTACCTTCGGACGCATTTATATGACAATGCATAATGAATTAACATTTAAAAAATACTGCTATCCAGTATATCGACTCTGATGTGCGAAAGGGTTGAGGCACCAAAAAATCTCACTTATAGCTAAATAACAGATGACCAACAGCATTTTTATATCTACTTTGTGTTACGACATCCAGACACGGACAGTGAGCAAAGCACAGTCGTAAAAATGTTTTGGCAATAAAAGATAGAAAACCACGACACTCGGCAACAACCCGGTAGCAGTGTGACGACAAAAGACAGAAAACCACGACACTTGGCAACAACCCGGTAGCAGTGTGACTACAAAAGACAGAAAGAACATTACCTCTGTTTTCTTTATTTTCATACTTAATAGATCCAAGGGAAGACCGAGAAAACGATGGATAGACAATATCAAGACTACACTAAATAAATACGAATATAACACAACACGGGCGACTCATCTGACCATGGAACGCAAATTGAAACTGATCTCCTTAAGTTTAACGGCAAGAGTGGACAATCAACATCTGACCATGGAACGCAAATTGAAACTGATCTCCTTAAGTTGAACGGCAAGAGTGGACAATCAACATCTGACCATGGAACGCAAATTGAAACTGATCTCCTTAAGTTGAACGGCAAGAGTGGACAATCAACATCTGACCATGGAACGCAAATTGAAACTGATCTCCCTAAGTTGAACGGCAAGAGTGGACAACCAACATCTGACCATGGAACGCAAATTGAAACTGATCTCCCTAAGTTGAACGGTAAGAGTGGACAACCAACATCTGACCATGGAACGCAAATTGAAACTGATCTCCTTAAGTTTAACGGTAAGAGTGGACAATCAACATCTGACCATGGAACGCAAATTGAAACTGATCTCCTTAAGTTGAACGGCAAGAGTGGACAATCAACATCTGACCATGGAACGCAAATTGAAACTGATCTCCCTAAGTTGAACGGTAAGAGTGGACAACCAACATCTGACCATGGAACGCAAATTGAAACTGATCTCCCTAAGTTGAACGGTAAGAGTGGACAACCAACATCTGACCATGGAACGCAAATTGAAACTGATCTCCCTAAGTTGAACGACAAGAGTGGACAACCAACATCTGACCATGGAACGCAAATTGAAACTGATCTCCCTAAGTTGAACGACAAGAGTGGACAACCAACATCTGACCATGGAACGCAAATTGAAACTGATCTCCCTAAGTTGAACGACAAGAGTGGACAATCAACATCTGACCATGGAACGCAAATTGAAACTGATCTCCTTAAGTTGAACGGCAAGAGTGGACAACCAACATCTGACCATGGAACGCAAATTGAAACTGATCTCCCTAAGTTGAACGACAAGAGTGGACAACCAACATCTGACCATGGAACGCAAATTGAAACTGATCTCCCTAAGTTGAACGACAAGAGTGGACAACCAACATCTGACCATGGAACGCAAATTGAAACTGATCTCCCTAAGTTGAACGACAAGAGTGGACAACCAACATCTGACCATGGAACGCAAATTGAAACTGATCTCCCTAAGTTGAACGACAAGAGTGGACAACCAACATCTGACCATGGAACGCAAATTGAAACTGATCTCCCTAAGTTGAACGGTAAGAGTGGACAACCAACATCTGACCATGGAACGCAAATTGAAACTGATCTCCTTAAGTTTAACGGCAAGAGTGGACAATCAACATAACTGATCTCCTTAAGTTGAACGGTAAGAGTGGACAACCAATTTCATCATCCACATAGGGTTAGACAATAGAAATGGGAATGTCCAATGTGCCAAGAAGTCTATCTCTCTCTCTCTCTCTTTAGCCTGTCTTACGCCCTTGGCGTTTAGGGCAGCAACAAACGTACACCATTCTTCCTGTTCATGGCCTTCCTCTGTATTGTGTTCCAGCTATGATTCATTTCCTTCAGTTCTTGCTCTATCGTTAGCTTCCTTTCGGATTTCACCACTTCCAGTCATGTGAGTCAATGACTCTGGTAGCCCTTCATTCCCGTGGATAGGTTGTATGTTTGTTGTTGTTTCCGTAATTTTAATTTGTTTTAAAGGATGGGATCGTTAGTCCCAAGCCCAACCCCCAACCTGGAGGACCAGGAGACCATGCTTCGTCTGTCCCCTCTTCAATATGGATCAAGATGGATATGACACACATTGAGAAGACCGACCAGAAGCATTGTAAGACAGGTACTGTTTTATAACCCGCAGGGAAAGAGAAGTAAGGGAAGGCCTAGACAGACCTTGAGAAGAGAGATGGTGACTGATATTAAAAGGATAGGCAAAACATGGAAAGAATTGGAAGGGATGGCAGGAGAGAGGAAGAGCTGGAAGAAGTTTGTTGAAGACCTGTGCTCCGATGGAAGTTGAAAGGTGAAAAGAGAGAGAGAGAGAGAGAGAGAGAGAGAGGACAGAGGGGACATGAGCCTGAGAAATGTAATGACCACATCCCATAAAATAACATTAAAAGTCAAGAATCATAGTTTGAGAATTGCTGAAGCACCGTCGCTCTCCCACTGAGCTTTTTAATAAAGTGTAATCCAACCCGACTCACATAAATAACAATTGTTGATAGTTTGCAAACTGATACAACTTGCATGAAGACTTCATTAGAGATTGATAAGAAAATAAAGCAATCACACAAAAAAAACATCCTGCGTGTAAATAAATATGTAGTATGTGGGTGTGTGTGTGTTGAGGAGCAAGAGCAACATTAGATAAAGGAGATGAAAGGAGAGATATGAAGTATCGAGAGTACAGGAATTCTCAACCTGTTATGTGGAAATGTAACCAAAGATTGTTTTTTGATTGTTAATCATTGGTTGCTAGTTAATGTTTATTGGTTATCATAGTAATTGGTTATCATAATAATTGGTTATCATAGTAATTGGTTATCATAGTAATTGGTTATCATAGTTATTGGTTATCAGCTACCGGTTATTGGTTACTGATTATTGGCTGTTGGTTATTGAATTAGTTAATTAGAAACCAACTGGAAGACCCCAAATGCGACATAAGGATGTCTGTAAGCAAGATTTGAAAGCTCTTGATATAAACACATGAATGGGGAAACAGTCACTAAAAACACATCTCATCATCAAACAGCTTGTCCTGAGCAGAACTTTACAACCCTAACAGTCGTTCTGAATATCTCTCTCTTTCTCGTATGCCAGATGTCCGACCTCCTGTAGCCGTCATGTTCAATTACTTCCTGAATCCATCTTCTCCGTGGTCTTCGTCTTCTCCTCTTTGTTGGGATTACTTCTTCCATAATGTCTTCTCCATCCCTCCATGTCTCTTTATTTGTCTAAAATACCTCAATTTTCTTTTTTTTTTATTTGTAGTATCACTTTTCTTTGATTTTTCTTTCTGGGTAGATCTATTTGTTCTTTTCTATGTAAAGTGAGTTACGGAGTACTCTTCTGTAACACTTATATTCAAAAGCACATCTATGCTCTTCCACTGCTTTGTTAAATGTCCATGCTTCACCTCCATACGTTGCCACTGAGAATATGCATGATCTTAGTAGTCTGATCTTTGTTTCCTATCAGTTCTATTCCATACTGTTTTTAGTTGTTTAATCTTTTGTAAGGCCGTATGTGCTCTTTTGTATGTGATGCCTACTTCAAGTAATGTAAGCACAAACAGTTGTGTAATGAGAATTATGCTGTCATAAAACAATTGGGGCCAGAATGCAGTAACAATTAGTTATCAATTATATGAGGACTATCATCATAGCACTCCGGACATCAGTTTTCAATTATATGAGGAACATTATCATAGCACTCCGGACATCAGTTATCAGTTTTATGAGGACTATCATCATAGCACTCCGGACATCAGTTATCAGTTTTATGAGGACTATCATCATAGCACTCCGGACACAGTTTTCAATTATATGAGGAACATTATCATAGCACTCCGGACATCAGTTATCAGTTTTATGAGGAACATCATCATATCACTCCGGACATCAGTTATCAGTTTTATGAGGAACATCATCATAGCACTCCGGACATCAGTTATCAGTTTTATGAGGAACATCATCATAGCACTCCGGACATCAGTTATCAGTTTTATGAGGAACATCATCATAGCACTCCGGGCATGGCTACATGTGCTCCAATCTCCAACTTAACAAATACAGCAGCTTCTAGCGGTTCAACACGCCAGTTCGATGTTGATTAATGAATCTCTTTGAATATTTGGTATGTCGTTCGTTTCGGGCTGTACCAATATCGACATCCATATCTCTCAATTGTATCAATGACTGGGATTCAGAATCATGAAACTCCTCTGTGGGGAAAGACTCTCTTAATGCGTTAAGCATGTCATTTTGGTCCATTGCAGTTCCCTATAATATCGTAGCTATGCCAGCCAATCTATCAGCTCGCTCATTACTCCTGACCGCCAGTGTGTTGCCCCGGGGGCCCCAAGGAGAGTAAAGAATAGTTACACTGCAACCTGCAAGGAATGTTGTATGAGGTGATTGAGGTAGGAACCTATGGAAGCTACCCTAGTAAATAAAAAGCGTCGCAAAAGTCGGATATGCTGGACTACTTGTAGGCACACAACTTGCACAACGTACAATCGCTCTTAGGCTCAGATCACATACAGATCACACAAATTGGTTCAACAAGTGCTGGATATAGAGCGTTCGAAGAAGAAGAATTATCACTGACTCCTGCGTGACCAGGGACAACAATGAAGGCAATTTCTCTGATGTCAGTCTCTACAAGTACCGTCATCCAGTTTCATCTCACCATTCAGGTTTCGATTTTACGAATCATATTCATGGAGTCATAGTTCATAGTTCATAGTTCATAGTTCATATGTACGGTTCCAACTTCACTGCATTGGGTCACTACATAATTGCTGCGTTCATGTGCCAACGAAAATCATACGAAATGCTAACAAATGTGTCCTGTGTGAACTAGAATGAAACAGACGTACCGCCCCAAAAAAGCAACCTGCACCGCATAAATTCATATGGCCGTCGCTAAAGTGTCAGCACAAAATTGTTCATCACTTGATTGAATTGCAATTCATGTCGAAGGAACATCAATCACGACAAAATCCAGCTTTCTGCACACGCAATATCACTGCATACGGCAAATTGAGTCGGTTCGTTATAACCGCTGTCCGCCATTTTCTGAATAGCCACAACAAACGCACAGTTGACACAGCAAAAAGCACTCCATGTAACATTTATAGCTCACGGCGTTCATGGAGTCACTGGGTATGAAAACACAAGAGTAGTTATGTGATGCCAAACACGTCAGTAACAATCCTGATATGAAAAGAGTTGAATCACAATTTTTATTTCCTTACAAACGTTTATCTAGACTAGCTGCTCGTGACGACATGTCAATCACATTTTCTAGCCAATAAAATTACATAAATCATGCATATATGCACTTTCTGTATCTGGCCTGGGGTTGGAATTATTACCACTAGTTTTACTCTCACGAAATAGTTATTGGTTACTAAACTGGCGTCATTGCACTCCGGGCAGACCCATATGTGCTCAGTCTCACCCAACAGATATCGAAAAGTATGCATACTGATGGTACATGTGGCTCGCTGGTTAAATACACTCCTCACTCTGCCCCTCAGGCATCCAGTTCTACCGTTACACCAGGTAAATCCAAACTGCTTAAATCGGTGGATCAATTCAACATCCATCCTAGTGTCTCACGAAATAGATACTTATCATGCCAACATTTAAGCATTGTCATTATTGTTAATTAAACATGCCCTCAGAAACAACAGTTATTCAGTTGAACACTGCAAATATTTCATTTTAATGATGACCGCTGTGTTGATGTGATTTGATACTGCTTAAACTGTCTACTGCAATTGCTAATATTTAATTTGTATGTTTGCTGTGTGATTGTGAATTTACACTTTAGACGAGATTTCATGTATTTGAAGAAATATTAAAATATATGACGTTTTGATAAGTTTAATTGATTGAATAATTGTTATGTCTCATCTCTATATCGACGATTGGCTGTAATATATCTTTAACTCTTCCTGTGACCTGGAATTAAGTGCATTCTGCCAAATAAAGAATATATTAAATAGATTTTGTTCACTTTTAAATACATTTCCCTGGCACTGTTGTCTGAGAAAACTTAACGTTATCTTGCCAGATTGTCATTTAGTGATTATTTTTAATAACATCATAATTTCGTCGTGTCATTTCTTTGTATGCAGTCAGATATGACGAAAAGGGTGGACCTCATAGATAACAGAGACGGCGAAAAACATTGTTCATGAAGCACAAATAAAAGCGCGTTCTAGAAATCTCTTCTTATCCTGACGCTGTGAGGCGAAACCGGATTTGAGAAAAGAAACAGAAGCAGTCAGATAGACATTGGAACAAAGGCGGTTGAAAAAAAGCCAAACTAAATATATAATAACATTGTAGTTGTTATGCTGGGAATGAAAACACACAACACAGCAACGGTTAGATAATATTAGAATTGTGCAGTTAACTTTGAACAGCTTACAACAACTTGGGATAACTTTGAACAGCTTACAACAATTTGGAATAACTTTGAACAGAGTACAACAACTTGGAATAACTTTGAACAGCTTACAACTTGGAATAACTTTGAACAGCTTACAACTTGGAATAACTTTGAACAGCTTACAACTTGGAATAACTTTGAACAGCTTACAACTTGGAATAACTTTGAACAGCTTACAACAACTTGGAATAACTTTGAACAGTTTACAACAACTTGGAATAACTTTGAACAGCTTACAACAACTTGGAATAATTTTGAACAGTTTACAACAACTTGGAATAACTTTGAACAGTTTACAACAACTTGGAATAACTTTGAACAGTTTACAACAACTTGGATTAACTTTGAACAGCTTACAACAACTTGGAATAACTTTGAACAGCTTACAACAACTTGGAATAACTTTGAACAGTTTACAACAACTTGGAATAACTTTGAACAGCTTACAACAACTTGGAATAACTTTGAACAGCTTACAACAACTTGGAATAACTTTGAACAGCTTACAACAACTTGGAATAACTTTGAACAGCTTACAACAACTTGGGTCTCTGTGGTGTAGAGGCTAGAGGCTCACCTCTCTTTACAAAACTACTCAGTTCGCTCCCTCGCAAAACCATCAGGATATTTTTCCAGAGATCTCAGTGTAGGTGAGATCGAGTTCATAGTCATATCGGAGACGAACGATAAAACATAGGCCCCGTGTTCAATCGAGAAGAGCAGTCTGGAAAGTCACTGCCTTGACAAAATTCATTAGAAAGATTATAAATATGCTACTAAATAAATTAACTATCTTCTAAATTATATCAGGGACTCTCGCCGGAGCTACGGAATACTTACATTGCAATTGAGATCTTCCTGTGCAAGAAAGAGATCGGAACAGACATGGTTACTCACTGAAGTTCAATGATGATGGTTCTATCAATCCATCAATCAATCAATCAATCTAACCAAATAACAATTTTAACTAAAGTTATAATTATAACAACAGAGATGGAACTGTCTGATAAATACAACAATAATTCAATAACAACTGAATACACTATTAAAACAATGTATTTAACAAAGATCCTAACAGAAGATCAAAGAGATATATTCTCTGTGATAAATTATGCGATATTATGTGAAGTTATCAGTTTATTCGGAACAGTAGCCAACGTTATCAATATGATCATATTTTATAAACAAGGTTTGAACACAACCATAAACATCAGCTTCTTCGCTCTAGCTGTTTCTGATCTGTGTAGCCTGGTTTTACAACAGCTGTTTAATATCTTCATCAACCCGTTGTTTCAGAATTTAAATCTACCAATAGTTTACACAGAAGTCCAATACTTAACAACAGCTGTTGAACGTGAAATGTTTGCCAAAATTACCTGTTTTATCACCGTGTACATCACTGCTGAGAGATGTTTGTGTATAGCCTTTCCTCTACACATCAAACAGATGATCACACCAAGGAGAACGACAACAATTATAATCCTTATCTATAGCATAACTCTGTTATCTGCAGCTCCTTTATACAGCACGTCTTACATTGGATGGAAGTATTACCTAGAGAAGAATGCAACACTTCTTGGTATCATTTTCACACCAAACAGTGGTCAAGCAGAATCCGTCGTTTATATTATGCATGCCATATCAGGTCTGTTATCCTTCCTGGCTGTTGTGATATTTACATTTATTTTGATACACAAACTAGGACAGAAAAGTACATGGCGACAAGCAGTAAATCTTCAAAAAGAAAAGTCGGATTCTATTTCAAATCGTGATAGGGCTACTATGTCTATGGTTGTTTTAATTGCTAGTATTCTCATTATCTGTTACACGCCTTCTGTGTTGTTATTTTTAACCACATTTTTTGAACCGGAATTTATTGTTGGTGGGCGGTATTACAATTTGTATTACAGTTTATGGACGTTTGCCTTGCTGTTTGAGAATATTAATTCTAGTGTTAATATTTTCTTGTATTTTAAAATGAGCACTAAATATAGACAGACTTTTCGTGAACTGTTCAGAAGATGTTTTCCTTCAGAGACTACAGTCTCTGTTCAGTTACAGATAAGTGCACTGTAAAACAGCTTTAAATATGCACACTGTAAAACAGCTTTAAATATGGACACTGTAAAACAGCTTTAACTATGGATACTGTAAAACAGCTTTAAATATGGATACTGTAAAACAGCTTTAAATATGGATACTGTAAAACAGGTTGAAACAAGCGCACTGTGAAAACTGGAATAGTTTTAAATATAAGCATTGTAAAACAGCTTTAAGAAATGTTCAAATTGGATAAGTAACTAAGAATCACAATGTAAAACAGCTTTAAGAAATGTTCAAAGTGGATAAGTAACTAAGAATCACAATGTAAAACAGCTTTAAGAAATGTTCAAAGTGGACATGTAACTAAGAACCATAATGTAAAACAGTTTTAAGAAATGTTCAAAGTGGATAAGTAACTAAGAATCACAATGTAAAACAGCTTTAAGAAATGTTCAAAGTGGATAAGTAACTAAGAATCACAATGTAAAACAGCTTTAAGAAATGTTCAAAGTGGACATGTAACTAAGAACCATAATGTAAAACAGTTTTAAGAAATGTTCAAAGTGTACAAGTAACTAAGAACCACAATGTAAAACAGCTTTAAATATAAACACAGTCAAACAGTGTTAACCGCTTCGTCCATCTGAACCGATATAATGTCCGATTGAAATTACAGTTTAAGATGATACAAGGAAAGAATACTGGATAATTCAGTATACGGAGCAACATAAGTGCGTAGGGGAAGTGTGAGGGGGTGTTAAAAATCGAACGGAGTGAAAGAGTTTAAGTATGGGCAGTGTGAAACAGCTTTAAAATAAACGTACACTTGAGACAGGTTACAAACAAGGACATTATAAAACAGTTGCAAACAAGCATAAAGTAAAACAGTCTACTTAAGTCTATTTAAAGATGGAACTGTAAAACAGCAAGGTTAAAAAAAAGGCACATCATCAACAAGCCATAATTAAAGAAATCAATGTAAAACAGCTAGCTTCAACCAAGAACACAATAAAAAAGATAGCTTAAAACGACAACACTATCAGGAATCAAATTTAAAACAACAACACTGGTGAAAAAGTCAGTTTGAAACGTGAACAACGTCAAAAAAGTAAGTTTCAAACAAGTACAACGTTAACAGGCAGAGCTAGCTACAATCAGTCATTTTCACGCAAACAAGCAATCAGTCAAACTTAACTGTTACAAACGCAACTATAATGTAATCGTTTGTTTTGCAATATATTGCACAGAAAATGAGCTTTCTTGTATTTGTAACCGATCGTGTGTTGCCAGGGCTTGCAAGGAAGCAAAGAATAGTGGCACTGCGACCTACAATGCGTGTCATAAGAGGCGACTGGGGTAAAGGCCTAGGAAGCTACCCTAGTAAATAAAAAGCGTTGCAGAAATCGTATGTGCTGTTTTATGTGTAGGTGCATAAATGGCACAACCGCCTGAGTGGTTACCGGGGCCCAAATTTGGGGTGTAAAGAATAAAACCACTGTTACCTGCCACGCATGTCGTAAAAGGCGACTAAGGAGGTTTGGCTGAAATCGGAAGCACGTGTCCTAAACGTGTATAAGTCTATGCGTTTAGGGGCCTACCAAACCAATGTGCAACGTATACACGTTCTTGGCAAAGATAAAACATATCACAAAGAGTGATTAAAATTGGTCGTAAAGAACGAACGCAAAGAAGAAGAAGAAATGGCACAACATACAATCGTGCTTAGGCTTAGATCATATACAGATCACAAAGTGTGGTTTAGCAAGTGGTAGATATGGAGCCTTCGAAGAAGAAGTGTTTGTGAAGCACATTTTCATCAATTTTGTTGAAATGGTAATGTTGCTGTAACAAATGTATCTGTTATTTATGTGGTCGCAGATAGTCAAGTTGATAATACATTGCGCTAGTAACCCCATGTTGTGGAAACTCCGGAGTTTGAGGTCCGCTTGGGACAAACATTCTTGGTGTGAACGTGGTCTAAATGCTCTAAAACCGAAGGATTGACTTCATTGCACCGGGTTTTTACTCCATATGGCTCGGTCCTCTCCGCGGGTATTATCGATATAGGGAAGAATAAAGGCCTTTTGTCGAAACGTTGCTGTGTATTGTTATTGTTTTTGTATTTTGTAAAACTACTGTACTTTGTTTTTATGTGTTCCGTGGGTATTGAACAATGCATGAATTTCGTAGCCCTGACAGTAATCCTAGGCGTCTCTGGAAAAAATGCATTCGGGAACAGAACGTCGTGGTACGGGTTCGAATAAAGACCTTCTGCTCGCAAGGCAAAGGCTTAACCACTTAGCCACAGTAACCACAGAGTACAAGGTACAGAGTTGGACTACAGTAACCACAGAGTACAAGGTACAGAGTTGAACTACAGTAACCACAGAGTACAAGGTACAGAGTTGGACTACAGTAATCACAGAGTACAAGGTACGGAGTTGAACTACAGTAACCACAGAGTACAAGGTACAGAGTTGAACTACAGTAACCACAGAGTACAAGGTACGGAGTTGGACTACAGTAAATCGTGATCTAGTACTTAGTGATCTAAATTACACATACTTGTGAAGTCAGAGTAAGTCTCACCTGAATGACAAAGGATGCAAGTGTCAAAGAAAGCAAACATCCACGCAAACATCAGTCAGATGCTCTATATAATGCGCCATGATTAACCTTGAATGAAAAGCTGACGAACGAAAAAAATAGGCTTTTCATAGTACAGTTGATGGACAAATAGAAGAAGGAGTGACCGAATACAGAATAAACATTACAAAACAAACTCTACAACTGGTTATGACTACATTCTTGTTTTCTTTACAAACCTTCATGTCGTCTTTATTATTATAAAACTCTTCAATTGTATCAATCTTAACCGTTTCCCTCTGTAATTTGTTTTTCACTTGTATATTGCATTTTATACTCAATTAGCTATTATACTGGCTTTGCGTCATTTTAAGAAATATTATGAGCCAGTATACCGGATCAGAGGTACGAAATGGTTAATTTTCTTATTAATCAGTTGTCTTCCATTCTGAATTCTTGTTGAAGACTATGTTGTTGGGGGAAGCGTTGAGGTTGAAAAACCAGGGAAGACAGAGATGTATTGGAGGATGGCGGCACCAAGAGATGAACACGCATTAATATATCAAAATTGGCTATCAAGACAAAGAATCAAATTTTCTGAAAATTCCTTGTAGTAAATGTTCCAAGTGGTTATTGGTTATTGAACAAGCGTCACTGCACTTCATGCCAACCTATCGATGTTCACTCCCTACCAAAAGACGTCGAAGAGAATGCATACTTATGGCTCCAATGTCTCGCTGGTTACAAAAACGCTCCTTGTTTTGCCCTTCAGGAATCCAGTTCTACTTGTACAGAATGTACTTTCAAACTATTTAAATTGCTGAGTCGATTCAACATCAATTTTAGTGTCTTTATTCAACATGCGTTCACTACGAGACCGAAGAACATCTCCCTTATCCAACTTATGGTCACCAAGAGACCGATGATCACCTTCCTTATTCAAAAGACGGTTACCAAGAGACAGAAGAACATCTCCCTTATGTATCCACAACTACTCGACAGTCTGTACCTTTAATGCCAGTCTGTCAGCTCTTCTATTGAAGCAAACACACGCATGACCAGGACAGTAGATCAACGTATCTAGCTTCTTTAGACGACAGCTGCTCATACCGCAGCTAATATTTTGAACCTTCCGTAGCACCGACAGACAACATCCTCGTAAATGGGGTTCCAGAGAGACACCGAAGAGCAGCAGTAACGGCCTCAACCTCCATCCTTGTCAAGTAGTGGCATGTCTCTTGCAGAATATAGCTTTCATCACAGCCCTCCTGAAAACATATGTCCGTAGCATGTTCTCCCGCCTCTTCCAGCGTCATGTTCAATGTTTCTTTAATGTCCTGCTGCCCCTTTCAGTTTGATCGTCCCCTGTCTCCATCCTGATACTAGAAGTAGTTGTTCTACATGCTCCACCACGTTTTCATGCTTCGATGTTGAGATGACACAATCTGCTGATGATCATATTGGATAGATATATTCTTGTTCGATTCTCTGTTCCTAGACAAGATATAGAAAGTAGATACAAAAATAATCTCGGAGATCTATTGCTTTTTGCTTTCAGTATGAAAATGTCACAGTCAGATCGGAAATAGCTTTACAACTAAATCGCAACAAATTGTTGCCAAAACCAAAAAAAAAAAAAAAAAAAGGAAACCATGTTACAAATATCTTTCTAAAAGCAGACACATGTTAAATAGTGACCTTGACGCGCCTTAAGGCAAGACCTGCGATTTCTCTAACGTTAAGCCCATTTGATCGGACAAACCTGTGCCGAACATTTGCCCTCCCAGAACTAAAATAAAGAGATTAAACTAACTTCGAGCCAAGCGTCTATTTTTAAACAGGACTCACGCCATCAGCAACATCCCATCTCTTTGATGAATGGCTGGGAAGTATGACAACAAATATTGAAATAATTCAGGCATTGAGAAGAAAAAAAGATTTAGACATAATCTTTTGGCCGATATTAGAGCTTTATTATCGTCTAAATTATGTATTCTATTTCTATTGGATGACGGACTATATTTAGAAACAGATCAACCACGTGATTTGTAAAATCTCCACCTGCGATTGGTCAGTTGTAGAGAAGGGATAAAATTAGAATTTAGATATCTTCAAATTGGTGGAACAATTACACAACAAGTCCATTTGTGGTCAGCTTCAGTTCTAGCAAGGTAGCAAACAGAATAACACAGACAGGTATAATATAAAGCAGGTGTTTCTTCATTGTTGGAGATTTGTTGTGTGGAAAGACGCATTTCTGGTAAAGACTGTTTTTATTAATTGTTTCAGTCATTTCTAATTTTTATATTATGTTTAATATTTACGAATATTCGTAATTGTTTTTCGAATTTGTATTTTTTTTCAGGAGGTAAGTTTCGCACTTTTTTCTTTTTTTTTCTTTTTCAGCATTTATAGCTTTTTATTATCTTTATTATAGATATCTTATCATCCGACTCCATTAATCTCTGTTTGAAACCTTCTCTTCTCAATTGTTGACTCCTAGTATGTCTAGGTGTACCTCAATGTTATCTCATCATCGTTTTCTTTGTCTGCCTCGTTGTCTCTTTCATTTTATCCTTTTTTATATACAATTTTTAGACGCTATGTTTTCTGTTATTCTTTCAAGTGCTCTAACCATGATGGAGGTAATTAATGCTTCGGAAGATCCAGAATGAAAGGTTTCGCTATGAGTGGATGTCGGCTAGAGAGGCTTTCAACCTCCAGAGACTCTTGTGGATCTACCGTCCTGGGCATGATGGTGCTCGTGTCAACGAGAGAGTGGATGTGCTTGCATAGAAAGCATCGATTGTTGAGGAGTTTAGGATGTTCTTCGGACTCTTAGCGATCTACTGCTGCACGAGGACACTAAAATTGACGTAAAATCAATCTAGTGGTTTAAGTAGCAGTTTAAGTAGTATGGAATCGTACGTTGTACAAGTAGAACTGGATGCTTGAGTGGCAGAGTGAGGAGTATGTTTAACCAACGAGCCACACGAACCATCAGTATGCATAACCTTCGACATCTGTTGGGGGAGACTGAGCACCTATTGGTTTGCCTGAAATGTTGTGACATCAGTTCAATAACCAATAACGTTTGATAAACATTAGTAAAGAAAAATTGTTGAAAAAATAAAGCAATAGGATTCTCTGGAGAAGATCGTTGTGGAGGACATGATACAGGGCAGGCGAGGGAGAGGAAGACCAGAAGAAGAGGGGTGTATAATGTGGTAGAAATGTTGAGCATGACTTTTGCAGACGCTGAACACCTCCTGCAAGACAGGGAAGAATTTAGATCTTAGGATGAGAACCAAGATCCGACATGTATAATCTGGATGATGAAGATAATGATGGTAATGACGGTGACGATAATGGTGGGGATGATGGTGATGATAATGGTGGTGATGATGATGGTGGGGATAATGATGATGATGGTGTTGATGGTAATGATGATGATGAAGAAAATGGTGATGATGATGATGGTGGTGATGGTGATAGTAATGATAGTGATGAGGATGATGGGGATGAAGCTATTGTTGTTGCTGCTCATCCAGAACGATAGATAAGGATAATTTTGTTCATTCAGTACATTTAAAAAAAACTTTGATCGAGTCAGACAATGGCTGTGTAGATGACTCATGAGCCCGATGTTTGCATGGGACAATCTTGGAAAGAGAGGTCTCTGTGGCTGAGTAGTTTAGCCACTGCCTTGCGTTCCGAATGTCTGGTTTTCGAATCCGGACCGCACCATTCTGTTCACGAGTGTATTTTTTCAAGAGATTCCTAGACTTGTTGCCGAAGATACGGAGTTTGTGCTTCGTGAAATACTCTCGGCAGATGGCAGGCCGTATCTGAGGAGAGAACTCAGAGCAATTAAGTCAATACTTCGTTTTTAGAAACGTTAGTGTTGGAAAGTGATGTCTAGAAATATTTGTATTGTGTGATGTTGTAATGTTTTTGTTTAGACTGTCTCCTTTCTTGTGTTTCTACAGTCCTGGATACTTAACAACCTGTGTGTTTAGACTGTCTCCTTTGTTGTGTTTCTGCAGTTCTGGAATACTTAACAACCTGTGTGTTGCCGGGGTTAGTGAGGGGAGCAAAGAATAGTAACACTGCGACCTACAGGACATGTCGTAAGAGGCGACTGAGGTAAGGGCCTTCGGAAGCTACCCTAGTAAATAAAAAGTGTCACATAAATCAAATGTGCTGGCCTACTTGTAGGCGCATAGCTGACACATCGTACAATCGGTTTTAGGCTCGGATCACATACATACCACAACGAGTGATTAACAAGTAGTCGATATGAATCGTTCGAAGAAGAAGAAGAAGAAGAAGGATACCTAACAAACAAACTGAAAAGGGACAAAGTAATGTATATCAAATTATTTGCTTTTGTACAGACGTATCTCACGTATTAGTTGACGTACTTAATGTCTTTAGTGAAGTCTTGTACATCAGTTTCTCTTGTATCAGTCTATGCACACAAATATATATATATATGGCTAAGTGGTTAAGCCTTGCCTTGCCAGTCGAAGGTTCGAATTCGGACCGCATCGTTCTGTTCACAAGTACATTTTTTCCCAGAGACCCTAGGATTGCTGCCGGAGATACGGCGCTCGTGCTTTGTGCAATACTCTCGACATGTTACGTGCCATTTACCTGGAGAGGGATCGAGCCATATGTGATAAAACTCGGTACAATCCTTCAATCCTTCACCTTTAATACCCCCTCCTCCCCCACCCCACAATCACTAAAAATGTATAAATAAAATATTGATGGTTACTTTATTTTTGTACTTATTCTTTTGTTTCAGAAGACATCAGACTGTAATACTCGATATTACATATTCAAATTTGTTATTGATTTACAACAGTTCAATCATGGCTCATTCATAAAGATTGATTCATTGTTTATAAAAAAATGGCGTCTAACGACGTGGCACTCCCGAAGAAATCTTTTAAGTCTTCAAAGACACTTTCACAAACAGACATAATTATGAATGTGATTTCCCAGTATTCTGAAAACACTAGTGGATGTGTCAACCATACTGTAAATATTATTAAAGCAACAGAGGTTGGTACCAACGATGAGAATCGTCCATGTTTAGAAAATAATAAACTTGTAGAAGATTCAATAAGATGTGATGATGCAACAGAATCGTTAGAAACAACATTAAAAGCTTCAAATTCGCAAGATGGCGTCAACTGTATCATACACTCTTCTGGCACCACAAAATTGCAGTTCTCAAACTCAACACATTCTGGATGTATAACTTCTTCAATGTTATCTCCCTGTATCTATGATAACGTCGGCCATATTGGTTCCCGTCTAGGTAATCATCCTGAACGAGATAATAGCTTCCTTAGTTACCACGACACACAAACAAAATATTGTGAATCTGTTCAAACAAAAGGAGAATATTGTCATCAGAGAAACAATACAAGTAAAAATTCTCAAATATGGCCATTATTTGTTAACAAAATATTTATAATACTAGCAACGTTATTATGTTTATCTTCGCCGGTGCTAACAGAAAACATTAACATCTCAGATAGTCTTGATTCATCAACTTATTCACCTTGCCGTCAACATTTCCCAACAGCCACGTTAATCTACGAACGACATCCGACCAACTGTTCCATCTTCTATATGTGCCATTCTTGGAAATACTGGAAACTAACTTGTACAGAAATTAATACCGTTTTCTCAATTGAACATAAAGTTTGTGTATGGAGAAACTCTGGATTTGATGACTGTCACGACGACTCTAGCCAGATCCAAACCCCGTATTCTACAGAAGAAAACAGCACTGATAACACGATATCAAAACATCCAAAAACAAACTCTTCTGAAAAGAACAAAACAAAAGAAAATCAAGAAGATTCCAAAGAGCTTCTGCATGAAACAACAATAGAGAAAACTAAAAACCTTTTGAATAAACCTCTGAAACAGCTTTCAGATAAAATGTTGACATTTTACGAAACAATTAACGATAATATAATCAAGAAAAGAAACTTAAAACAAGGGAGAATCTTTCATAAACAAAAGTACGGAAACATTTCACGATCAATTAACCAAAATGGGGGAAAGGGACGTGGAGTGGTAATGATACATAGACACCGTAATTTTCTGAAACAAAACGTTTCCGGTGTCCAGGATGTTACCGGTGTAGACAAAGAATTGTTAGACAATAGAAACCAGACTTCAATTCATTTTGTAAACAATGAGCACGCAGAATCAATGAATATTCATGAAAATCGACATGTTATTAACAATATAAGTAACGAACTTCTAGAGGAAGTACTTCCGGGTGAAATAGGAAATGAACTTTTGAAAGAAAAAGCAAAAATACTTCTGCAAAGGAAAAAAAATGCAGTTTATCAAGAAGCGGTTGAAATACTTGATGGGAGAAAAGACAGTGTACATTTTGGCAAAAAAGGCAATACTCTGCCTGATGAAGGGAGCAACGCATTGTTGGATGCGGGAACCAGTTTGATATCAGATAGGGAAGATGATCTACTAACAAATATGGGAGATAATCTGCTGTCAGTAGGTGGAGATAATCTGCTCTCAGTAGGTGGAGATAATCTAGTGTTTGATGATGGAGATATTCTATTGTCAAACAGGGCAAATGATTCAACTTCAGTTTTTGCAGATAAGCAATTGTCAAAAAATGAAGAAAATATACTGGAACAAGGGAAAGACAATGTACTGTTAGATGGAAGCAATACAGATATGGAAAATGAAAGCGACAATATAATATCACATAGTAAAGAAAATGACATGTATCAACAAAATAATGCGGATGTAAAATGGACAAACGAAGCTCCATACTTAACAAAACTCGAATATTTTAGTGAGACAACCTCGTCAAGCCTCATAAACATCCCCAATCAATACCACAAACATTTGCGAGAACAATCAATGACTGTTAATGAAACAAGTAAAATAAACATGGTTGGTGACACGAAAGATGGACAGCAAATAGGTCAGACAAGATTATCATCAATCCCGGATAAAAACAACATTTCAAGAAAGTTCGAAATTGACAATTCGAATATTGATGCCAAAGTTGATTTTCCAACGTTTCAGTTCAAACTCGATACAGATCTCGATACTCAATATGAGATTACGAATACGGAAGTGAATGAGAAAACATCAGAAGAAGTGAGATCAAATATTCCGTCGTGGATTGACGAAATCAAAGACAAGATTATTTTTAGAAAAAGGCATCATTTGTTAAATGTAGGGGAACTAAAACCCACTAAAGAGTTCAAAGAGAAGAAATCCTACAGCGAGTTCACAAATGTAGTAGAAAATGTGCAATCCTCTAGCGAGATCACAGAGAAAGTGGAAAATGTAAAATCCTCTAACAAATTCACAAATAAAGTGGAAAATGGGAAATCGTCTAGCGAGCTAACGAATAAAATCGAACAAGTGAAATCCTCTAACGAGATAAAAGAAAAATCAAGTTTGTCTCGTCGTCAAACTGTTACATACTTCTCTGATGCTCTAGGAAAGTCTCTGAACAACATGTCTCTGCAGAACATACGGTCTCTGGAGAACATACGGTCTCTGGAGAATATAAAGTCTCTGAAGAACATATTCAAGATGGTACCAACAGACTTTCAAAATAATATTTCACAAGTAGGAGTGTATATAGACAATGGTGATGTCAAATATGTAAGTGATTCATTTTATGAAAATAAAGAAATAGGAAATATTAAGCTGGATATGAAGAGAGTTCATAATGAAGGAATAGATTTCAAACATAAGCCAACATCAAACTTGGACAACTTAAATAATCTGGATAAAATCAACAATATTAACAAAACAAAACATCATCAAAATGCACGTACAAGAAAGATTCATTACTCTGCCGATGAGGATTTGCTAAAACACAGATTAAACAGACGTTTTAATGTCAATATCAACAGGCCAGATCTCACTCACAGAAACATCTCTGAGCAGGGCATATCTACCGGAAACATAAACAAGGTGAATAACAAACATTATTATAATGGAATATATTTGAACAAAACTTCAAAGAACACCAAATTCTTTAGAAAATTCAAGCAACATTTCTTGGTCGGACAAAAAAAGTATCCTTCACTAAGAACTAGAGAAAGCATTAAGAAAAGTCAAGCAAACAAAAGTAAATTACAGAAACCGGCCATTGAAATGAAGACAACTAACAAACTATTTCTTATGAATCATTTCTTGCGTCGTGTTAATGAAACAACTCATCAACGAAATAACAGAAAAATAAGAATCAGCAATCATGATTTAAGAATCAACAATAAAAAGAAAATGAGAATCAATAAGAACAAACATCGCAGAATCAGCCAAACAGAAAACAAATTATCACAGAGGTCTCAGCGTCTTTTAAACGGTAAACAAATTGTTCAAAATGGTGTGATGGTCGTTCGTGGTGACTGGACTAGAGATTCTAAAACGAAAATTGGGAATGATCGTCCTAAACAAATGTGGTTTGAAAGGAATACAAAGGTAGACATACCCTTTTTAGGGCAAGGAATATTGTTTGAAGGACATCATGACAAGATGCTGGAGTTTGGTGGCAGCGTGGAGAAAAATCATCACAGTACATATAAACAAGTTGTTAGCAAGGGAGGACAGAGTGGCAGCAATAATGTTAACGAGAAAAGACAGCGGAGCAGCAAAGACAATGAAAATATCAACGAGGAAAGACAGCGGGGCAGCAAGAACAGTAAAAATATCAATGAGAGCAGACAACGTGAAAACAAAGAAAGTTTTAGTGTAATCAATCCACCATCAAACAACAAGTTACAACCACCAACAATTGAAAGTGTACCACAACAACTACAAAAGTATCAGTCACAACAGACTCAACATCGTCCACAACTTGAGAAACCAAAGATAAACGTAACCACAAATCATGAGCATTATATACACTCAGTTCAAAAAATTAAATCTCAAAGACATAATCCCATTACAAATCTTCAACAAGAATTTCACAAATCAAGCCTGGAGAATCGCCCCTGGACCGATTTCAAAACGCCCAAAGAAGCAACAATTTTTATTCAGGCAACAAATCTCGCGTACCCCGATTCGGAATACGATCAATTTGTACCAAAACTAACAGCGCCCAGTTTAATAACAACTGACCAGATGGTAAAGAATCATTTAGACAGTTCCGGAAAAGATATTTATAATTTTAACATAATGTTAAATAAAAACATGGAAGTTAGTCCGTTTAAGTTAAAGATGGATAAAGTCGGGGAACGTGAGATTGAGATGTCTATCAAACGTTTGAAGAATAAACTATTTGTTGTAAATAAGTTACAAGGTTTAGAAGAATCACGTAACAAAATATACGGGACAGATAAACAACTAAAACTCGACTCCAATCCACGTTTTCTCAAAATCAATGAAAACGATTTGAATTTGTCAAAATCGACGTTGAAAACAAATCGTGATATTTATAACACGGAAGAACCCGATGTTACACTGCTTCCTCCTCGAACAACGACAACAGTGATGACTACAGCAACTATTTCTTATCAGATGAATGATACTACCTCCACAACAGCAACAGTCCATCACCCGAGCACGACCATCGCTTCTGAATATACACAGACGAAAATTCCTGTAGATATCACATCTGTACCAGCTTACAGGAAGGAGCTCAAAGGTTAGTATCATTTTTTTGGTATCTCATACTTTGATTATTTTTATTTTGTATGTGTTCTTATCTATAATCTGTCTAGCAAGTAACCGAGTAGTTAGAACACTAGCTTCTCTTTGTTAAAAATTATGGTTCCAATCTCGCTAAAGTTGAAATATTTTCACCATCTGCAAAATTACATCTGGAACACTCGCAAGTGCTACAGAGTTTGTGTACTTCCGCTGAGATTTTCAAGTGTAATAAAGAAGAGATCGAAGTACACATGGTTACTCATCGAAGAGCAATGATAATGCTCCTAGTGTAATAAAGAAGAGATCGAAGTACACATGGTTACTCATCGAAGAGCAATGATAATGCTCCTATCGATCAATTAATCGCTAAAGTTAAAATAAATAAACAATTTACTGTAACCTTTCCAGATCTTAGGGAATGAAGTGTCGACCACTTCATATTTCTAAGATCTTAGTGTGCAGGGGGTAGGAGACTAATTCCTTACCACACTTGTGGAACGTGAAGTGTAGGATTGAACCCACAACCCTCTTGAGTCCGACTCGACATGCGAAAGCTTACGCATTCCGCTATTCCACCGCTAAAGTTAACGAAATTTTACAATTCAAAGTCATAATGAATTAAACAATAATTTACACAAAGCGGGATGACAGACAAGATGATCGACAATTAATTCTCAACAGAAAATATTATAAATAATGCTTTGCCGGAGCACACAAGGGGACATACTGAGAAAGAGATCGGAGCACTTATGAACTAATTGGTTTGATGTGCAGTAATGATGATCTGACAACTAAACTAAACTGAGAGACATACTGAGAAAGAGATCGGAGCACTTATGAACTTATTGGTTTGATGTGCAGTAATGATGATCTGACAACTAAACTAAACTGAGAGACATACTGAGAAAGAGATCGGAGCACTTATGAACTTATTGGTTTGATGTGCAGTAATGATGATCTGACAACTAAACTAAACTGAGAGACATACTGAGAAAGAGATCGGAGCACTTATGAACTTATTGGTTTGATGTGCAGTAATGATGATCTGACAACTAAACTAAACTGAGAGACATAATGAGAAAGAGATCGGAGCACTTATGAACTAATTGGTTTGATGTGCAGTGATGATGATCTGATGACTAAACTAAACTGAGAGACATACTGAGAAAGAGATCGGAGCACTTATGAACTTATTGGTTTGATGTGCAGTAATGATGGTCTGACAACTAAACTAAACTGAGAGACATACTGAGAAAGAGATCGGAGCACTTATGAACTTATTGGTTTGATGTGCAGTGATGATGATCTGACAACTAAACTAAACTGAGAGACATACTGAGAAAGAGATCGGAGCACTTATGAACTTATTGGTTTGATGTGCAGTGATGATGATCTGATGACTAAACTAAACTGAGGGACATACTGAGGAGGAGATCGGAGCACTTATGAACTTATTGGTTTGATGTGCAGTAATGATGGTCTGACAACTAAACTAAACTGAGAGACATACTGAGAAAGAGATCGGAGCACTTATGAACTAATTGGTTTGATGTGCAGTGATGATGATCTGACAACTAAACTAAACTGAGAGACATACTGAGAAAGAGATCGGAGCACTTATGAACTAATTGGTTTGATGTGCAGTATGATGATCTGATGACTAAACTAAACTGAGAGACATACTGAGAAAGAGATCGGAGCACTTATGAACTAATTGGTTTGATGTGCAGTGATGATGATCTGATGACTAAACTAAACTGAGAGACATACTGAGAAAGAGATCGGAGCACTTATGAACTAATTGGTTTGATGTGCAGTGATGATGATCTGATGACTAAACTAAACTGAGAGACATACTGAGAAAGAGATCGGAGCACTTATGAACTAATTGGTTTGATGTGCAGTGATGATGATCTGATGACTAAACTAAAAATCTAAACACTAGTAGAAAATTTGGGAAAAATGGGTCTAAAGGCATATGACTTCATTGCATCGAGTTTCTCCTATGACTCCATCCCTGTCGACAGAAATGACACACCATCTGCCGAAAGTGCTGCTCAAGGCTGAGCTCCGTAGCCATAGCAACAATTTTAGGGATCCATGTAAAATTACGCATGTTACTCGGTACGAATTTCTCATGATTCGCATTCTGAGAATAAGATCTCATGAAAATTACGCATGTTACTCGGTACGAATTAGAGATCTCATGTAAAATTACGCATGTTACTCGGTACGAATTAGAGATCTCATGTAAAATTACGCATGTTACTCAGTACGAATTAGAGATCTCATGTAAAATTACGCATGTTACTCAGTACGAATTAGAGATCTCATGTAAAATTACGCATGTTACTCGGTACGAATTAGAGATCTCATGTAAAATTACGCATGTTACTCGGTACGAATTAGGGATCTCATGTAAAATTACGCATGTTACTCGGTACGAATTAGAGATCTCATGTAAAATTACGCATGTTACTCGGTACGAATTAGGGATCTCATGTAAAATTACGCATGTTACTCGGTACGAATTAGAGATCTCATGTAAAATTACGCATGTTACTCGGTACGAATAAGAGATCTCATGTAAAATTACGCATGTTACTCGGTACGAATTAGAGATCTCATGTAAAATTACGCATGTTACTCGGTACGAATAAGAGATCTCATGTAAAATTACGCATGTTACTCGGTACGAATTAGAGATCTCATGTAAAATTACGCATGTTACTCGGTACGAATTAGAGATCTCATGTAAAATTACGCATGTTACTCAGTACGAATTAGAGATCTCATGTAAAATTACGCATGTTACTCAGTACGAATTAGAGATCTCATGTAAAATTACGCATGTTACTCGGTACGAATTAGAGATCTCATGTAAAATTACGCATGTTACTCGGTACGAATTAGGGATCTCATGTAAAATTACGCATGTTACTCGGTACGAATTAGAGATCTCATGTAAAATTACGCATGTTACTCGGTACGAATTAGGGATCTCATGTAAAATTACGCATGTTACTCGGTACGAATTAGAGATCTCATGTAAAATTACGCATGTTACTCGGTACGAATAAGAGATCTCATGTAAAATTACGCATGTTACTCGGTACGAATTAGAGATCTCATGTAAAATTACGCATGTTACTCGGTACGAATTAGAGATCTCATGTAAAATTACGCATGTTACTCGGTACGAATTAGGGATCTCATGTAAAATTACGCATGTTACTCAGTACGAATTAGAGATCTCATGTAAAATTACGCATGTTACTCGGTACGAATTAGAGATCTCATGTAAAATTACGCATGTTACTCGGTACGAATTAGAGATCTCATGTAAAATTACGCATGTTACTCAGTAACAATTAGAATCCACAACCTTCAAAACAAACGGCAAACGTCTTAAATACTTCGCCATTGAGATCTCATATGAAATTAATTTGGATAGGTGGGTTTGGAAGGTCTTGGTGGCAGACCTATGCTGCCCTAGGGGCGAAGGGTGAAAAAGAAGAAGAAGAAGAAATAGAAGATGGAATAATAAAGTCAATTGTCAACAAGCAAAGAATCATAAAGTAGGCATTGAAGTTGGTGGTGAATGGTTCAAGTCAGAAAAGAAGATCCAAATTGAAACCCTGAAATGAACTTTGCTTGGAGAACTGAGAAATATCGGACGAAATATCTCTATAGAAAAGTGTGGACAAGATGCATAGGAAGACTGCGATATAAAGAAACTGCTTGCGGGTCCTGTGTAACGTATAACAGTACGAGATGATTTGATAAAACGGTATGGAGGAATCGATTGCAGATCCTACGTAACGTATAACGGTACGAGATGATTTGATAGAGCGGTATGGAGGAATTGATTGCAGATCTTATGTAACGTTTAACGGTACGAGGGACTTGATAGAGCGGTATGGAGACATTTCTTGGATGTCCTATGTAACGTATAACGGTACGAGATGACTTGATAGAGCGGTATGGAGATATTGCTAGCATGTACTATACAAATGAAGCGGGCGAGATGAATATATATTACAATTTCTTAATTGCGTCCATTTATTTCATTTTGGTCTTTCCTTTGTTTCAGTACTTCAATCTTTTTGTTATCTTTCTTCTTGTACATCATCTAACTTCTTGTACATCATCTAACTTCTTGTACATCATCTAACTTCTTGTACATCATCTAACTTCTTGTACATCATCTAACTTCTTGTACATCATCTAACTTCTTGTACATCATCTAACTTCTTGTACATCATCTAACTTCTTGTACATCATCTAACTTCTTGTACATCATCTAACTTCTTGTACATCATCTAACTTCTTGTACATCATCTAACTTCTTGTACATCATCTAACTTCTTCATTCGTTCAAAAAATGTGCACGTCTTTCATTTTGTATTCCTCTCTCACTCGTAGAACAAAAATGGCTATTGTTCCAAAATTAAACAATGAAAACAGTATGAAATGGAACTGATAGAAAAACAAAGATCAGAATACAAAGAGCATGCATATTCCCACTGGCAACGTATGGATACGAAGCATGGATATTTAACAAGGCAGTGGGAAAAAAACATATATGTGTTTTTTTATATAAATTTACAGAAGAGTCCTCCTTATATCATGGACAGAGAAGAGAACAAATAGGTATATCCAGAAAGAAATCAAAATCAAAGAAAACTGGCATATGCTACAAATTAGAAAGTGAAAATTGAAGTATTTTTGGACATATTAAAAAAAAAACACGAAGGGTTGGAAAAGATCATTATGAAAATGATGGTTTAAGCATGACGACTTGCATGCGGGAGATCTGGCTGTTGAGAGATATTCAGAAGAACTGTTAAGTTGGCAAAGTTTTGCTCAAACCAAGCTATTCGATGAGAATTCACACTCTTGCAGATTTTATCATTTTTTTTCTTATTCAATATCTTTGTGTTTTTCATTCTGCCCAAATTGTCTTTTTTTATAAAGGCTGTCACTTGTTCCTTCTTTCAAACGTCCTCTTTCTTTAAATACCTCAGCGATATTTCTTCTCATGAACTTCGTCTTTATTTCTTTCTATTCTTCTGTCCCGCACTGTTTCCTTGCATTCCTAACCCTTTTTGTTGTCTGTATCACATAAATAATAATAATAATAATTTCCTCTCGTAACGTTATACGTTACATAAGGCCTGCTAGAAATTTGTCCATACCGCTCTATCCTGGGAAACTCGCTCAATCTCCTCCATGGAATTGAGACCACTATTTTTGCCTCTTTCAGCAAAGTTCGTTTCAGAGTCTCCCTAGGTCGTCCACTCTTTCTTGAACCCTTTGCCTCTCACTTCAATGCCTGCTTTGATATTATTTGATCATTTCTACTCAAGGTGTGTCCAACATATCTCCATCTTCTCCTTCGTACAACATTTGTTACTAGTGTTGTATCACATTATCGTCACTCAAATAACAAATAGCTTGAAAAAACTGTAATCCAAGTTATCGAGAAAGTCCGTATTTTTTATTTCAACATTTTAGTTTTATTTTTAGACTTGTTCAAACACAGGAACAAGGAAACTGAAATTCAAGGAATAGTTTGCTTGTCTCGATTCTGTTATTTACAAATATCTGTTTGTTTTGACAAAAGTCGTCGTGACTCTGAGAGTATTCTGTTAAGATTAGAGCTGCTGTTGACAAATACGACTTCCTTGTCCCAGATCAGACCTGTCTTGTTGTTCAACTTTGTTTAGAAATAGGATGCAAGAATTAAACACTATTTAAGGATTGTTAGAATTCCCAGGTCGACGATTCAGCGGCGTGTTCTCGCCCAAAGTCAACAAGGCAGCGACCAGTGCATTATTTCCAGAGAGAAATGCAAAGTATTGTTTCATGAATTGAATAACATTTGACTAAATGGGTTTTTCTGTGTTTGTATCGCCGGATATAAATTCAGGCGTAGTCATGACGCTAAATATACCCAGGCCCTTCTGACGGTTGTTTGCGTGAAGACTAGCTTTCTTATTTCAAGTGTCCTTCACCATTCAGGCGAGCTTTATTCAGACATCACTGGTAATTGTAATTTAGATTCAGAAGTAAAGGATCAGGGTCTCGTGAGTGTCCTATTTCTAAATACACGCTTTCAAAATCGTAGCATATCCTTTACAGGGCGTAGGCACCACTTATACGTTCAGTAGTTTGTCATTGCTTTCTGAACGGTGACGTCTATGTTTACAGTTCGTAAAAATCTATAGGAACTAATTTGTTTCCAAACTTGCCCTTTGCGGAGTTTGAACTAGGTATGCTTGGGTTGTGATCGAGCTGACTACTGCTTAAGATTTGAATATCGATGTGGATGGCTTCCCAATGTGGCTGTTAATTTTAACATCGTGGTAAGTTTCCCAGGGCAGCTGCTGATGGTAGAGACACGTTATACAAAGGTGTTGACTACTTCGAGCTTATGACTTCCAATGTTAATAGATGGGACTCTGCTAATATTGTGCAACATGTTATTTGTTTTCCTCAGGCTATTGGTCAGGCTGAATTCGTTGAATACAGCAAACTTGTCCATGAGATAGTACTACAGCTACATCTACTACTACTACTACCTCACTATTTTGCTACTACTACTACTACTACTAATCGCCACTACTGCCACCACTATTACTATTTTTACTACAACAACAACTACTATTGCTACTTGTACTACTACCTCTACTATTACTACCACTACTATTACTACCACTGTTTCTACTACAATTAGTGATGCCACTACTACTACAACTAACATTACGACTACTACTACTATTACTACTACAGCAACAACTAGTACTACTATTACTACTACAGCAACAACTACTACTACTATTACTACTACAGCAACTACTACTACTACTATTACTACTACAACAACAACTACTACTACTACTACAACTATTACTAAGAATAAACATCCGTCACAAACGACGACTAGCAACATTTTTTCAGATTTGCATTGTTTATGTGCGCGAAGGTGATCTATCGTAGAGACAACATTTGATAGAAAATATCTTACCAAAGATCGTCTCACTTGATTTCCAAATTGAGATGTTCAGAAAAGACACATGAAGATGAACTCTCTTCTATTCTCTTCAAGTCCAGCTGTTAGTGGTATCTAAGCTGCTCATCTTACAGCATAGGGGGTAGTCTGATTAGGAATACGATTCCAGGATCAATATTAATGTCTGGCATTTCTCTCCCCTGCTAGTCTAATAGACATGTACAAGATTAAGTTTATTCGTCTGATTACCTAACTTTATTCTTGTTTGCTTATATCAGTGATTTCCCTTGGGTTAACAAGAAAGAACTTTTTCTTTTATTTTATTAACATAGTTAGGACATATATTGGATCGTTATTGTGCTTTTGTGCTCGTGTGTGTGTGTCATTGCTTGCGTGTGGGTATGTATGAGTATGCGTGTGGGTGTGTATGAGTATGAGTGTGGCTGTGTAGTTATATGGGTGTGTGTCTGCGTTGCATTGTATTTTTTGGTTAACGCTATTTCCTTGAACGTCAACACTGTAGAGTGTCAACAATCTAGGGGTCTTACATTACGAGTACTTCTAGGGGTCTTACATTACGAGTACCTCTAGGGGCCTTACAATATGAGTACTTCTAGGGGTCTTACAATATGAGTACTTCTAGAGGTCTTACATTACGAGTACCTCTAGGGGCCTTACAATATGAGTACTTCTAGGGGCCTTACAATATGAGTACTTCTAGGGGTCTTACATTACGAGTACCTCTAGGGGCCTTACAATATGAGTACTTCAATGGGTCTTACATTACGAGTACTTCTATGAGTCTTACATTACGAGTACTTCTAGGGGTCTTACATTACGAGTACTTCTAGGGGCCTTACAATATGAGTACTTCTAGGGGTCTTACATTACGAGTACTTCTAGGGGCCTTACAATATGAGTACTTCAATGGGTCTTACATTACGAGTACTTCTATGAGTCTTACATTACGAGTACTTCTAGGGGTCTTACATTACGAGTACTTCTAGGGGCCTTACAATATGAGTACTTCTAGGGGTCTTACATTACGAGTACTTCTAGGGGCCTTACAATATGAGTACTTCTAGGGGCATTACATTACGAATACTTGAAGGGGTCTTACATTACGAGTACTTCAAGGGGGTCTTACATTACGAGTACATCTATGGGTCTTACATTACCAGTACATCTATGTGTCTTACATTACGAGTACTTCTAGGACCTTACTGCTTCATATAGAGTAGCTCTGCGTGGTATGGGTTTATATTGAGAGAGTTAATCTCTTTCTTCTCGGACTTTTGGCTAAAATCAAAGTGTAGTACCCACTTGATGGCGGCCAAATGGTGGAGGAGCCTTCATTAAGCTAATAGGCAGCTAAACAAATTCCGAGCAGCTCTCATTGGAAATAATGACGACGCTCGGTGTTTTACACGTTCAATCGTAACTAGGTCCACCCGCTACGACACTACGGGGTAAGGATCAACTAAAAGGGAAAAATTGAGATAATTTCCATACCTAATCTGTTTAGAGACTCGATCTTGTAGTCTTTGGTGTGTTTCGTGTACCAGTTGGTTATTGTTCTGTAATTTACATATATAATAATGATAATAATAATTCCTCTCCTACCAGTATGCGTAACACCTAGCCTGCAAGTAATTTCTCCACACCGCTCCGTCCTGGGCAACTCGCGCAATATCTTCCATGGAATTGAGACCGACATTTCTTGCCTCTGTCAGCAACATTCATTTCAGGGTCTCCCTAGGTCGTCCTCTCTTTCATGAACCCTTTGCCTCCCATTTCAATGGATGTTTGGTATTCTTTGATCCTCTCTTCTCAAGGTATGCCCAACATACCTCCATCTTATCCTTCTTATAACAGTTGTTACTAGTGGTTGACCAGACATTTCTCTGATTTCATAATTTCTCCTGAATTCTTTCCATTTTATGTTCATTATTTTGTTTATTCCTTAATATATCAGACATTTATTTTCAAATGAGATATTTACGTATAGTCATTAACAATAATTTTCGGACGCGTTTCATACGACGTAATAATATAAATAAAATTGTTCATAGCTTTTTCAGAACTTAGGGTATGACGTGCCTGTCACTTCCCATTTCTAGTTCCAAGTGAGTAGGAGGGCCAATTCCTTTCCTCGCGTGTGGAATGTCAAGTGTGGGGTTTAATCCACAACGTCTCTTGTGTCGAAGTTGATAGACAAACGCTTACGCATTAAGCTAAACCATCCCACGGTATTATAAAAGTCAAGGAACCCTTTCATACCTCGAGGTACATTGGGTAATACGGTGTTAGGTCAGTAATTTCATTGACTATCCATCCACGATTGGTCATGTGGTCAACATCACGCCGGCCACCTTTACTTCCCAGTGATTTTCCTGGTACCTATTTGAGGCTTGGTCGACAAGAGAGACGTTCTCTTTCATGTTCTCTTCCACCATTTACTTCTTTATAGAAGTGTTGGGGAGGGGGGCGTAGTGATCTTGTGTGTGCTTGTTTTAAAGCACTTTGTAAGCTGATATTCATTTTCGTAAAGCTGTTTTTGATGCCGTCGCTCCTTTATCTTTTGCGTGGTCTTCCTCTTGCTTTGTACTCATTATACTTTTTCTGTGTGGCTCTCTGTGGTAGGCGATACAAGGTCATTCTTGTCAGGTGTCCAAACCATTTAGTCTGTTGTTATTTTATGAATTGCATGACTGGTTTCACATCCAGTCTTCTGAGAGACGTTACTGTCGGAACAATGTTCCACGCTTACTTTAAAATTGAACCCGGATCACTAGCTTAAGAAGCGAATTGACTAACAACTACACTACTGCGGCTCTCCTTCATCATATGTACTTACGTATAATTTAGAGTCGTTTCTGGAAGTCTTTGATCCATTTCTTCCACCAGTTATACATTGTTTTGTCATTTTCCGAGATAGTCATTTACAACTATTTTAGGATGCTTTTATCCCATACATTAGCTGAATCAACTGCTTACATGCACAACCGGTTTTGATCATCTGTTTCTTGCCCGTCTGCCCAGCGTGTTCGTAGCGCGTTGGACTACGGGTGACTATCCCTCTGTGTGTGCGGGTTCAATTCCGCGAGATGGCAGGAAAAGTCACAGATTCCCCAGATTCACGGTGTTCGTGGCACCGAACCGAAGGGTTACGATGTCCATGGCACCGAACCGAAGAGCTGAAAAGCTCAAGTGCTTCTGGATCGGAAAAAAATAAAAAAAAAAAAATAATCTGTTTCTTAGAGTCGCTGAGAATGCATGCATGAGTGAATGTTTGCGTATTTAGCCACTCCAAGGATTTTGTCACTGCCATAGATGGACT
Source organism: Arion vulgaris (assembly GCA_020796225.1). Classification (NCBI taxonomy): domain Eukaryota; kingdom Metazoa; phylum Mollusca; class Gastropoda; order Stylommatophora; family Arionidae; genus Arion; species Arion vulgaris. The sequence goes on from CM036758.1 coordinate 41,264,797, forward strand.
GTCATAGTATTATAGGCTCACAAATGAGGAGCCTAGGAAGAGAACAAGACAAATTCTATTGAACCAAGAGGTGTTGAAAAGACGCTCGCGCTGAACAGTACATACCCTGAGTAGACACAAGGGGAATATAATCAGAAGAACCCTTTCCAGGAACCAGCAAAGAAAACGAAAGATAAGTCTATAAATACAAGGAGAAGAGATTTTAATGCAGATAATAAAGAAGTGAGGAGACGAAGGATGGAGCTGCAATATTTAGCTAAAGATGGGAAGATTTAGCATGAGTTGATTGAGGACATATGCCTCAAAGGAATCTAAAAGGTGTGATAGAGAGAGAGAGAGAGACAGAGAGAGAGAGGATTTTCATAGTCATGCTGGTAGTCTTCGCATATGTGCCACTTGCCTCTTTAATGACAGTTCCTTTAGCTCTAGAAGCTCCGAACCACCCGTTTGTTGCCTGGACTCTCAATGGGAGCAAAGAATAGTAACACTACAACATACAAGGCATGTCGTAAAAGGCGATTTAGGTATGGGCCTAGGAAAGCTACCCTAGTAAATAAAAAGCGTCGCAGAAATCGGATCTGCTGGCCTACTTGTAGGTGCATAACTGGCACAACGTATAATTCGCTCTAAGGCTCAGATCACGTACAAATCACAAAGAGTGGTTTAACAAGTGGTCAATATGGAGCATTCCGCAAAGAAGAAGCTCCAAACGCGTCTGTACTACAACAGTCCGTTACATTATGTTTGAGGTTTCACTACAGTTGGTTTGATCTTTGTGTACGTTGGAAGATGTTGCCATTAATCATCATCCAATAGCTTTCCTCAGCAGAACCCTAACAATTCTTCTAAATTTGTCTCTCTCGTAGACCAGAAGTCCTGTCTCTGCAGCCGTTATGCTCAAATTATCAGTTACATCCTGAATTCATCTTCTCAGTGGTCTTCCTTTTCTAATCTTTCCCGGGATACCTCCTTCCATAATGATCTTCTCCCACCCTTCGTGTCTCTTTATATGTCCAAAATACTTCAGTTTTCTCATTCTTATTTGTAGCATCAGCTAGTTTTCTTTGATTTCAAGTTCGTTCTAGATAGATCTATTTGTTCTCTACTCTGTCCATGGTATACAGAGAAACTTTCTGTAAGCTGTTGCGGCTATCTGGGCATTTTCTTAGAATGCAGTATGCTATTGCTTCAAGCTCATAAATTTCTGTCCGGTCTATGACTGCAACCATAGTCTCTATTACAGAGATTCTCTGCCCATCGGCGTGAGTTCTGAGATCATGACCATTGACTATCTGTCGGCTTCAATCAGTATTTCTGTTGACTTGGCTGTTCTCTTTGAAACAATGAAATGAGGGTAGTTTTCACTGTTCTAACAACTTTATATTTTGTTTCTATCAGTGTGTCACGTTTTTTTACAAGTTTTGTTTTTATTTTCTAATATCGTGCCATGTTTTGAAACTTTCTAAAATGTTATCAAGCGAGACTATTTGAGCAGGAGAAGATAAAACGACCGTGGGTTGTACGTGAAAATATTTAAGAGATCGGAGCACATAGGATTATTCATCAAAGTGCAACGATCATGGTCCTATCAATCAATCAATCAAATCAATCAATATGTATAGACAGAGCCGATATCACCAATGCGGTGCGATCTCATTTATGTGACATGGGCAAGTCTCAGACACTGGAACGAGTTCGAGAATTAGGCGTTAAGTTTGGACATGCCAGAGTGTCGTCTTCGTGGTACAGAGAGAAGATATAGTAATCAACTTCTCATGGGTACGGTGAGCAAATGGAATTTGGGATGGCTGCTGCAGCGGAGGACAGAACACGAATGAGAATATCCAATGTACCACGACGTCGATCGCATAACATAACTAACACAATATCAATCAATCAATGATGATGGTCATATCAATCAATCAGAGCTATCTTTTTCTTTCAGAGCGATGTGGTATCATGGCAACTCCGTTGATTGTCGGAGGAAGAAGGTCACGAGCAGGTCAATGGCCTTGGCAGGTGTCGCTGCAGATTGTGTCGACCACAGCTCCCTGGCATCGATGTGGGGGAGTTTTAATCCACGCCCGATGGGTGCTGACAGCGGCCCACTGTGTAGAAGGGTAAGTTAGAGATATTCATAGTTGTTTCGTTTTAATGTATTCATATGTTAGTTATCCCTATTACCAGTGCCAAACTTGGTCCCTGCCAGCAACACACCGCAGAAAGCTCACCAAATGTGAAGTGAAATGCTTGAGGAAGACGGGGGAGGCTACCAGGAAAGATGGACTACGAAACGAGGACATCAGAAGCAGAATGGCATAACTTCATGCACCGAATACATTGAAAGACAACAAATGCAGTGGTTCGGATATTTAATAAAAAGGAAATACAATTATACAATCAACCATCAACAACAGCATACAATAAAAATAGATCAGGTAATATAGCCAAGTGAAGACCAAGAAAAAGATGGATAGACAATATCAAAACCACACTAAATAAAAACGAATATAACACAACAAGGGCGACTCATCTGGCTATGGAACACAAATTAAAGCTCTTACTCCTAAGCTAAACGGCAAGAGTGGACAACCAATTCTATCATCCACCTGGGGAAAGACAACAGACACAATAGTTAAGCATAGATTTAGTATATTCTGAGAAGAAATGGTCACAGAATCAAAAAGCAAGCATTGAAGTGGAAGGTAAAGGGTTCAAGAACGAAGTGACGTCCTGGAGAAACCCTGAAACGAACTGAGAGGGGCGAGAAATATCGGACTCGATTACATGGAGAAAAGATTGAGCGAGATGCCCACTGTCAGAGTGGTATGGCGAAATTGCTTACAGTCACTATGTATAGTTTTGCCGTTAGGAGAGGAATATAATAATACCCTAATGTTAGTTGTTGCAAACATAATTCAGACATTAATAATGGAAGTGCAAGAGAAAAGAGAAAACAAAATTTATATCTCAATGTGGCAAAAACAAAATTTATATCTCAATGTGGCAAAAACAAAATTTATATCTCAATGTGGCAAAAACAAAAATAATGACAAGAAATAAAGCGAACATGATAAATGATATTTTTATCAACGGAGAGAAAGTAGAAAATGTGGACAGTTTTGAATATCTTGGTTCACTACTAACAACAGATGGAAATGGAATGAAGGAAATTAAAAGAACAACAAACATGGCCTTACGAAGAATTAAACAAATAAAAACAGTTGGAATGGAACAGATAGGGAAACAAAGATCAGAATAATAAGAGCATGCATATTCTCAGTAGCAACGTATGGGATGTGAAGCATGGGCATTTAACAAGGCAGTGGAAATACATATATATATATATGCTTTTGAATATAAGTGTTACAGAAGAGTTCTCCGTATATCGTGGACAGGGAAGAGAACAAATAGATCTATCCAGAAAGAATTCAAAATCAAATAAAACTGGCTGATGCTACAAATAAGAAAGAGAAAATTAAGTATTTTGGACATATAAAAGGACATGAAGGGCTGGAGAAGACCAGCATGGAAGAAGACATACCGGCAAAGAGAAGAAGAGGAAGACCATGGAGAAGATGGATTCAGGATTAACTGATGGTTTGAACATGACGGCTGCAGAGGCAGGACATCTGGCCTATGAGAGAGAGAAATTCCGGAGGACTGTTGGGGTGGCAAAGTTCTGCTCAGAACAAGCTATTTGATGATGATGCCTACTACTACTAACAATAATAATAGTAATGTTAATATGGTAAAGATGTCGACGCTTTCTCCAGTGAAAAAAAAAAAAAAAAGAGGGAAGTTACGAGGGCAGTAGAATGGTAACAAAATAAAACAAGATTGCTAAATAAGGAAGATCGTGTTCGGAAGTTACGAGGTCAGTAGAATGGTAACAAAATAAAACAAGATTGCTAAATAAGGAAGATCGTGTTCGGAAGTTACGAGGTCAGTAGAATGGTAACAAAATAAAACAAGATTGCTAAATAAGGAAGATCGTGTTCGGAAGTTACGAGGTCAGTAGAATGGTAACAAAATAAAACAAGATTGCTAAATAAGGAAGATCGTGTTCGGAAGTTACGAGGGCAGTAGAATGGTAACAAAATAAAACAAGATTGCTAAATAAGGAAGATCGTGTTCGGAAGTTACGAGGTCAGTAGAATGGTAACAAAATAAAACAAGATTGCTAAATAAGGAAGATCGTGTTCGGAAGTTACGAGGTCAGTAGAATGGTAACAAAATAAAACAAGATTGCTAAATAAGGAAGATCGTGTTCGGAAGTTACGAGGTCAGTAGAATGGTAACAAAATAAAACAAGATTGCTAAATAAGGAAGATCGTGTTCATGGGAGGGCTGCGAAAATAAAGCATGAAATATAGTGTTTTCTTGAAAGCTAATCAGAGTAAAATATGGCGCCATAAATGTATGACACAGGCGCCATGATGCCAGCAGGTGCCATGTTGGACAGAGCTGGCGTAGACCAGAGCCAACTTTAAACTTATAGATGCAGCTGACTCAGGTAAGAAGTCAGTTGTCTGGCCTAGTTATCTAGAGTTAGCTGTGCGTAGACCAAAAGTCACCCAAAAATAAGAATTCTTTGCATAAGAATGCTAGTTGCTTTTGAGTTGTGCATTGCTTGTTTGTTCTCTAATGTATTGTATTTCTCTATTGATTGCCAGACCATTCTACGGTGACGTCAGCAACTGGCGCGTGGTAATGGCGGATTATGACCTAGATACGGTATCAGGAAATGAGATACACAGAGGAATAACACGCGTGATCAGTGTAAGTGTATAAACATACACATGTGTTTGTTTATGTGTGTGTGCGTGAGTCTGTGTGATTGTGTGTCTATCTGTATGTGTGTCGTGTCTGTGTATTTCGGTGCCCGTTTGTGTGTTTTTTCTGTATGTGTGTGTGTCTGCCTGTTTGTGTGTTTTTTCTGTATGTGTGTGTGTCTGCCTGTTTGTGTATTTATACATATATTGTGTTCGAGGATTGGACTCTATAGTCACCTCCGTAAACACTAAAGAGATTTCTAGAACGGACTTTTGTGTGCGCTTCATAGCAGTGTATTTCGTCGCCTCTGTTACCTCTGAGTTGCACCTTTTATGTGGACGGCCGTTAGCTTTGTATCCCCACTGTATATAGCACTGTTTGTTGGTTATCTGCTTATGTGGAAGGCCGTTAGCTTTGTATCCACACTGTATATAGCACTGTTTGTTGGTTATCTGCTTATGTGGACGGTGTTTAGCTTTGTATCCCCACTGTATATAGCACTGTTTGTTGGTTATCTGCTTATGTGGACGGCGTTTAGCTTTGTATCCCCACTGTATATAGCACTGTTTGTTGGTTATCTGCTTATGTGGGCGGCGTTTAGCTTTGTATCCCCACTGTATATAGCACTGTTTGTTGGTTATCTGCTTATGTGGACGGTGTTTAGCTTTGTATCCCCACTGTATATAGCACTGTTTGTTGGTTATCTGCTTATGTGGACGGCGTTTAGCTTTGTATCCCCACTGTATATAGCACTGTTTGTTGGTTATCTGCTTATGTGGACGGCGTTTAGCTTTGTATCACCACTGTTTGTTGGCTATCTGCTTATGTGGACGGCGTTTAGCTTTGTATCCCCACTGTTTGTTGGCTATCTGCTTATGTGGACGGCGTTTAGCTTTGTATCCCCACTGTATACAGCATTGTTGGTTATCTGCTTATGTGGACGACGTTTAGCTTTGTATATAGCACTGTTTGTTGGTTATCTGCTTATGTGACGGCCGTTAGCTTTGTATCCCCACTGTATATAGCACTGTTTGTTGGTTATCTGCTTATGTGGACGGCGTTTAGCTTTGTATCCCCACTGTATACAGCATTGTTGGTTATCTGCTTATGTGGACGACGTTTAGCTTTGTATATAGCACTGTTTGTTGGTTATCTGCTTATGTGACGGCCGTTAGCTTTGTATCCCCACTGTATATAGCACTGTTTGTTGGTTATCTGCTTATGTGGACGGCGTTTAGCTTTGTATCCCCACTGTATACAGCATTGTTGGTTATCTGCTTATGTGGACGACGTTTAGCTTTGTATATAGCACTGTTTGTTGGTTATCTGCTTATGTGGACGGAGCTTTTAATTTGTTATTGATATTTCAATCAATATTATTCTCCATAGCATCCTGAATATGTCCGTAGCAGTAACTTCCCCAACGATGTTGCCCTGCTAGAACTGAGCTCGCCTGTAGACCTGACATCAGGGGACGTACAGACGGCTTGTCTACCGGATCCAGATTTCCCGCTCAAAACTGGCACGCATTGTTGGATAAGTGGATGGGGGGAGACCAGAGGTAACTAGCTAATCATAATTGTTGTATGTGTCTTATTCTTCACTTAATATTACATCACTATTATATGTATTGTTTGTCGGTGGACAACCTCTAACATACTATTACATCACTATTATATGTACTGTTTGTCGGTGGACAACCTAACATACTATTACATCACTATTATATGTATTGTTTGTCGGTGGACAACCTAACATACTATTACATCACTATTATATGTATTGTTTGTCGGTGGACAACCTCTAACATACTATTACATCACTATTATATGTATTGTTTGTCGGTGGACAACCTAACATACTATTACATCACTATTATATGTATTGTTTGTCGGTGGACAACCTCTAACATACTATTACATCACTATTATATGTATTGTTTGTCGGTGGACAACCTAACATACTATTACATCACTATTATATGTATTGTTTGTCGGTGGACAACCTAACATACTATTACATCACTATTATATGTATTGTTTGTCGGTGGACAACCTAACATACTATTACATCACTATTATATGTATTGTTTGTCGGTGGACAACCTAACATACTATTACATCACTATTATATGTATTGTTTGTCGGTGGACAGCCTAACATACGAAAGAGTTTCACTCTTGTCTTCGTGTATCGATAGGTAGAGTGTTTTGGTACATAATGATGTTAAGTACAGGAGGATCAAGCATTGTATGTCGTAGATAGCCCAGGCTGAGAGAACAATTAGCACAGTGACCACAGTTGCGACCCAACCAAAAGGGGAAGAATGGATCCCAACAGATGGTAGCATGACCAACTATCTCAACGTTATCATTACTCTTGGAAGAGAATTTAGAGATTATGGCAACATGAAGGCTGATCTCGCAGTTAAGCAGATGATAGAAGATAATGCAAGCGATGATGATGTTGTATATACCGACGGTTCTTTGCATCGTGGTGAGAAGTCAGGCTTGGGTTTCTTGGCTAACATGCATTGTAAGGTTGTTGCAGAGCGAAGTGGAGCATACAGGACAACAAATACTTTCAGTATGAGGATGGAGGTTGAGGGCGTTACTGCTGCCCTCCATTGGCTCTCTGGGACTTCGTTTACTGGGGCCGTTGTCGTATCTTACTATCAGTCGATGCTTCGTAAGATTCAAAATGGCAGGTTTCGGTATGAGTGGATGTCGTTTATAGAAATTGCTAACCTCCAGAGGCTTACGTGGATCTACTGTCCTGGGCATGCGGGTTTTTGTGGTAATGAGAGAGCGGATATACTTGCATCAACAGCATCAATTGTCTGGGAGTTGAAAATGGATAAGGAAGGTATTCTTCTGTCCCCCTCACGACTGCTTGTTGGATGAAGACACTAAAACAAATGATAAATCGATCCAGCGATTTAAGGAGTTTGGAGTTACCCGTTGTACAATTATAACTGGATGCCTGAGGGGCAGCGAGAGGAGTGTGTTTAACCAGCGATTCATAGGGATCATCATATTCATACTCTTTGATATCTGTTGGAGGGGACTGAGCACTTATGGGTCTGCCCGGAGAGCAATGATGTCGGTTAACCATACATAAGAGACCAATAACCATACATAAGAGACTCTAACCAAACTCTAGACATCATGTGCAATCCCGAAGTGTGTTATGCCGTCGAAGTGTGCTATACCGTGATGTGTAAAGCTATTGCGTACAATGCCGTAGTATGCAATACAATGGTGCACAATGCCTTGGCGTTCAATGTCGTGGTGTGCAATACCGTGAAGTGCACTGCTATTGTGTGCAATACCGTGAAGTGCAATGCTATTGTGTGCAATACCGTGATGTAAAATCCTAATGTGTACAACGCTATAGTGTTCATTGCCGTGGTGTGCAATGCTAAGTTTACAATTTCTTGGTGTGCAATGCTAAGTTGTGCTATATTATTATGTGGATGTGCTGTAGCATGTAACGTTGTGAAGGTTTCTACACATATATGATCTAAGGACGGTTACTACAGTATCACATGCGCTGAGCTGTTACACCTGGGAATGTGTTACAGATTAACAGATGATCATCATCGTCGTTTAGGGCAGACATTTCTCCAATCAATATTTACTTTCTGCGAGACTAAATCTACCGTGTAAGTTTTCTGCAAGCGGTTCCATAGCGTTGGCACATTTATTTTCTCTGCGCATTGTGGTATCTGCAGACAGGTCAGCACACCCGAGAGCGTTGGCATATTTTCTTTGCGATTGTGGTATCTGCAGACAGGTCACCACATCAGAGACATTTTTCTGCGATTGTGATATCTGCAGACAGGTCACCACATCAGAGACACTTTTTCTGCGATTGTAGTATCTGCAGACAGGTCACCACATCAGCGGTTGAAACATATACGTTAATTACGTATATATATATATATATATATATATATATATATATAATAAGTTTGTTTGGTAGACTAGTCAGACGTTAGTGTATAAAGTGACTGTTACTTCACATATCTAAGACCTAGGGTGCATGAGGTAGAAGGGCCAGACCCTTTCCTGATGTGTGGAACGTCAAGTGTGGGATTGAACTAACAACACTCCTGGGTCTGAGTCGATAGACGAACGCTTATGCATTATGCAAATCCATCCCACCAAGTCGTATATAGCTAGTAATTACTATATATTTCACAAAGCAGTGGGAGAATATAGATCTGCTTTGAATATAAGTATTACAGAAGAGTGCTTCGTATATCATGGACAGAGAAGAGAACAAATAGATATATCTAGAAAGAAGTCAAAATCAAAGAAAACTGACTGATGCTACAAATAATAATGAGAAAATTGAAGAATTATGGACATGTAATAAGACAAAAAGGATTGGAAAAGATCATTATGGAAGGTGACATCCAGATAAAGAAGAAATAAAGGAAGACTACAAGGAAGATGGATTTAGGATCTTTTTGATAATTCAAGCATGATCGCTGTAGAGGCGCGATATCTGGCACATGTGAGAAAGAAATTCAAAATGAGGGTGGCAAAGTTCTACTCCGGACAAGCTATGAATTACTTACTATATGTTTAACTATTATTATATATATATAGTTATATAGTACATATTTATATGTACTTAACTCTTTCGATATCATGAATGTTTCAGAGTTCTAACGGCAATCGTTCTATGTCATCCTAATTTTTACTACACAAATACTTTGTGCTCGCGTTATTTACAGTAATAATATACGAGGGTGGTTTGAAAAGTAATGCCTCCAGGGACATAACTTCGTTATTAGAATTCGGAGGCAGTTGACACCGATGTGAGAATATTGTATAAGTAAGTGTCTTTCAGGACATGAAGTGTCAAATGTGTGGAAAGTGGCGCATTCGAACAACAGTATATAAAATGCTGTCTTACATGGCAATTCGGTTAAAGCAACGAGCTGTGATTGAATTCTTGAAGGCCGAAGGTTGTGTACCCATCGACGGGCATCGAAGAATGATTGCGGTATATGGTGTCGCTTGTGTGGATGTAAGTACTTTCAGCAGATGGACAAGGACTGTAAATGGCGACATTCCAGCCATGACGAACCTGCATGATCAGGTTCGCAGCGGACATCCGATCACAACTGTGGTTGAACAACACCAAGCTCGCGTCGATGAACTGATTCGTGACAATCGCCGCATTAAGCAAACAGATGTCGCCACTATGCTTGAGATTTCGATTGAGCTAGTACATCACATTATTCATGTCTTGCTTGGAAAGTGTGTGCAAGATGGGTCTCTCGTATGATGACATCGGAAATGAAACAGTGACAGCATTAGAGCGTCTCAACTTTGACGACATTTTGGCTCACCCATCATATAGCCCCAATTTGGCACCTTGTGACTTTTTCTTGTTCCCAAATCTCAAGATACATCTCAAAGGAAACTGACGAGGATGTGGCAGCAGATGTGCGTACCTGGTTCGTAAATTAATCGTCCGATTTTGTCCTCCACGGGGTGAAGAAACGTATTCGACGTCGGAGTATCTGTAGAACGGGTGGTGACTGCGTTGAAAAATAATGCCACTCTACGTAAAGGACATCCCAAGCTTTCAGAAATTGTATGTTTCATGGGTACATTATATGGCTTGGATGCATTACTTTTCAAAACACCCTCGTATATATTATTCAATAAAGGTAGTGCGACTACTACATTCAGTAAACTATCAAAGTGAGCGTAACAACACAAAACTGACATTGCAGACGAAGATTCAAAGATATAAAGCCTGTGTAATTAGTTCTTTACTATATGGCTCAGAAACATGGACAACCTACTCAAGACATGAGAGGAAACTAACATCTTTCACCTTCGATGTCTCCACAAGATTATGAACATCAGGTGGTACGACAAGATAACCAACTCTGAAGTACTGCAACGTGCAAGCTTGACTTCCATCATGGGTTCAGCAGTAGAAGACTAAGATGGCTGGGGCATTTGAGAAGAATGGACAATAGCCGCCTATTTTAACAGGCGTTGTTCTGTGAACTTTCAGAAGGGAAGAGGCACCAAGGCAGACCACTGCTCATATCTAAGAATGTATGCAATGCCTCAATGAAGGTCCCACTTCTGTCGGTCCCAACAATTGCAAAAAATTGCTGATGGCCGAGTTATGTGGAAAACAACTTTACGTAAGGTTGTAGAATCTTTTGAAAAGTGACTTAGGGAAGAGCTGAAAGGCAAGAGAGAAAACACCCAGAAGTTGTCACAGTAAAACATTTGACAATTGACCAGCTGTAAAGATGAGAGAGGCCATATATATATATTAGATTCAATAAACGAGATCACTATATATATATATATATATATATATATATATATATATATATATATATATATATACTCGTATATATATTAACTGCGATGAAAACGAAGGTCTAGTACAAACAAAATGAAAATGCAGTATGTGGAAAGTCACTGCAGTGGTTGGCACAAATGTGCACGCCACTAAGCTGGTTAATGTGTGGAGGGAGTTGATATGAGGGGATTGATTAATTGGACCATCATCATCATTGCACTTCCGTGAGTAACCATGTGTGCTCTTATTTCCTACATAGGAAGATTTCAACTGCAGTGGACGAACTCTGTAGCGCCGGCGAGGGTTCACGATATCATTTTTGAAGATGGTGAAAATATTTTGTAAGAATATTATATTTAATCATTTCTAATGAATTTTGTCTGGGCAGCGGCTTTCCAGCCTGCCAATTTTTAACTGCTAAGAGTTCTTTTATGTGTTCAACTTGAAGGCGGGACTCACGTTTTATCGTCCGTTTCCGATAGGACTAGGAACTCGATCTCACCTACACTGAGAACTGGAATTTCTTGAAGAATATCCCGTTACCAACACGAGGGAGCGAACCAAGTACCTTTCTAACGAGAGGCGAGCACCTAACCTCTGGAAAAAAAGAGAAAAATGATGGCATATTCTCTACAAGACTTAGCTATCAACGACAGTAAACGAATCGTCGATTTTCTAGGCACCACTTATACGTTCAATCTTTTTGCGTTCGTTCTTTACGACCAATTTTAATCACTCTTTGTGATATGTCTGATCTTTGCCAAGAACGTTTATGCGTTGCACATTGGTTTGGTAGGCCCCTAAAGGTAGGCATAGACTTCTACATGTTTAGGACACGTGCAACCGATTTCAGCCTTAGTCGCCTCTTACGACATGCGTGGCAGGTAACAGTGGTTCTATTCTTTACATCCCAAATTTGGGCCCCGGTAACCACTTGGGCGTGATACGTCCAGTAATTTGCCATTGCTTTCTGAACGGTGAAGTCTATTTTGACCATTATTTTCCACGCAAACAAATTTGCTTCCAAACTGCACGCCACGATGGTTGAACCAGGTGTACTTGGGTTGTGATCGAGCTCACTACCGCTTACGTTACAGGGCCTAAGTACATATATATATATATATATATGTGTGTAAATTGTGTATAACATACTCTACCTATATAACATAGTGTGTTTTTTCATGTTTCAAGGTACTGGTGGGCAAGACAATGTTATGAATGAGATACCAGTTGATGTGATCTCACTTGAGGATTGTAAGTCTCACTGGGGAAACGCTGACATTCAAGTGTTGGATACACATGTTTGTCTAGGACATGGAGATACTGGCGCGTGTTATGTAAGTTGGTGTTGTCTTTTTTTTTTTTCAATTTTGATAAATTATTGTACATATTTGTTACCTCAATTTTTTTCCGTTCAACTTTTATGAATTTTAGGTATAGTCATAGCAACTACCAGGGGCGGCTCGTGATCCTTTTTGTTGGTGGAGAAAGACACAAATTTTCGGAAAAATCATGGTTTTGGATTAGATTTTAATTTATTAAATAATAAATGCACGTTACACATTATTTTGATGGGGCTTGACCCCACTGGCCCTTAATGACGAGCCGCCACTAGCGACTGCTATGACACTTGTAATCAGAGCGTCAGGTACGGCGCTTTTGACTGACTTTTGCGGGAAGATATGCTTTCCTTAATATTAGTGTCCCTCGCCATACAGGCAAACATTACATTACTTGCGACTTCAGAGATATACTTGTAATTTAGATCTCCAAGTAAAGGATCACGGTGCCTGTACACACCGACAATGTTTAGTCAAAGCTGGTCTTGAATCAGGCATTTCCCACGTTTTCGTTTACCTAAAGATTTCATGCTCTTCCTTGTTAACGAAAACTATACTTTTCAGAGATTTGATCTGTGACATTCAGTAATGATTGCTCTTTCTCTTACAGGGTGACTCTGGTGGACCTCTGATGTGTGAGACCGATGGTCGATTCTTTGTTGCTGGTGTCATGTCGTGGTTGATCAACAACTGTTCAGCCAGCAACTTCCCAAATGTGTTTACAAGATTGCCAACGTACATGCCCTGGGTTTACAAGGAGTTGGATTACTTCGAGTGGTTTCGCTATTTGTAGGCTGGTTACTTGAGGAATGTATGGACTGATTATTTAGACATGTGTAGACTGACTAGACTTCTGTACACTGATTATTTAGACATTTGTGGACTCGCTATTTAGACATATGTGGACTTACTATTTAGACATGTGTGAACTGACTATTTAGACATCTATACACTGACTATTTAGACATATGTGAACTGATTATTTAGACATATGTGAACTAACTATTTAGACATATGTGAACTGACTATTTAGACATATGTGGAGTGATTATTTAGACATTTGTAGACTGACTAACTAGACATATGTGGAGTGATTATTTAGACATGTGTAGACTGACTAACTAGACATATGTGGAGTGATTATTTAGACATTTGTAGACTGACTAACTAGACATATGTGGAGTGATTATTTAGACATTTGTAGACTGACTAACTAGACATATGTGGAGTGATTATTTAGACATTTGTAGACTGACTAACTAGACATATGTGGAGTGATTATTTAGACATTTGTAGACTGACTAACTAGACATTTGTAGACTGACTAACTAGACATTTGTAGACTGACTAACTAGACATTTGTAGACTGACTAACTAGACATTTGTAGACTGACTAACTAGACATTTGTAGACTGACTAACTAGACGTGTGGAATTCTTCTTCTTTGAATGCTCCATATCGATCACTTGTTAACCAGTGTGATCTGTATATGATCTGAGCCTAAGAGCGATTGTACGCTGTACCAGTTATGCATCTGCAAGTAGACCAGCACATCAGATTTCTACTACGATTTTTATTTACTAGGGTAGCTTCCCTAGTCCCCTACCTCAGTCGCCTCTTACGACATGCCTTGTATGTTGTCTATTCTTTGCTTCCCTTGCAGGCCCCAACATGACATGGGTGATGTGTAGATTGACTATTTAGACATTTGTTGATTGACTATTTCTACATCTGTGAACCGGCTATAAAAATCATATTCATCATCATCATCAAGTGCCAACCCAGCAGGCGCAGGTTATCATGTTCTTTCACAACTCTCTGTCTCTTGTTCTAGCTATGAGTTCTGATACTGTTTTCATGCCGTCATAATGTTAAACCACTTCTGAGCTGATATCCTGACACTGGGTACTTTGTAAGATGACTGCTCAGTATTCTCAGACTGAGATGGTATGAGAGAGATGGTGAAACACGTAAAACTACAATACTTTGTTTTTATATTTTTGCTATTGCTACATAGTTTTACTGCAGTCTTCCCTTATATCATATCATAAACATATCATATCATAAACATATCATATGACAGAGTTGCAAACACAGACCTGTGGATAAGAACAGGACTCAATACTGACCCAGGTTAAGAAGAGAAAATGACGATGTGTCGAGCATACCCTGTATAAAACAGAGTAGAGTGTCACTAGACAAGCACTTGAGTGGAACCAGTAAGGAAAACAGAAAAGGTGACATCCTAAACAGACCTGGAGACAGTCTTCTTCAGGAACTGAAGGACACTGGACTATTTTGGGAAGCCATTAAAAAAAGTCATAGACCAGGAAAAGTGACAAGCTACTGTTGAGATTATGCTCCACAAGGAGCCGAGAAATAACTAATGCCAGTATACGTTAACCCAGTATACTTTGCAATATATGAACATACAGATGTTAGAGAGATAATGGTTGACAGAGGCAAAAGATTATATATATTTTATATTACAATCAGAGGGGTCTCTGGGGTATCGAGGTTATGAGCTTGCCTCTCATTATAAAAGTACTCAATTCGCTCCCTCATGGAACCATCAGGATGTTTTCCCAGAGATACTGATCTCAGCATAGTTGAGATCGAGTTCCTAGTTCTATCAGAGAAGGATGATAAAATGGAGGTCCGTGTTCAAATTGAGCACATGAAGGAATCCTTGAAAATTGATAAGTATGCTGCAAAGCTGCAGCCCGAGCAAAATTAGTTTTAAAAAAGAGATTAAAATAAAATTCCCTCAAAATTTTCATCATTTTAAAAATGACATCATGAACCCTCGCTGATACATTGGAGTTTGTGTACTGCTGCTGAGATCTTCCTGTGTAAGAAAGAGATAGGAGCACACATGGTTATTCACCATAGTGATGGTTCTATCAATCAATCTAGCATTGGAATACTCTTTTATGCAGTTTCATTGGTAGTGAATTCATGCATAGGGAACCATTTTGTATATCCCATGATATAAGTAAAAGTAAAGGAACCCTTTCATACCTTGTGGTTATAGGGCAATACAGTGTTAGGCCTGTATTTTTCATTGACCGTCGGCACACGATGGGTGATGTGGTCAGCATCACGCCGGTCGCATTTACTTCCCAGAGCATGTCTGGTACCCAGTTGAGGCTGGGTCGACCGAGAGCCGTCGCGGTCCGGGAAAAATTCCACACCCACTGCAGGAGCTGAACCCGGACCAGCAGCCTTGAGAAGCGAGTTCACTAACAACTACGCTACCCCGGCTCTCACTCCATGATATATATATATATATATATATATATATATTATGACGACGGTGTTAGACTCACATATTTCATTGACTGTCGGCACATGATGGATGATATAATCAACATCACATCGGCCTTCACTTACCAGCGATTTTCCTGGTCATTAATTGAGGCTGGATCAACCTGAGAGCCATTATCACATCGGCCTTCACTTACCAGTGATTTTCCTGGTCATTTAATTGAGGCTGGATCAACCTGAGAGCCATTATGGTTGGAAGAAATTTCTCACACACTGTGGAATTGAACCCGGACCACTAGCATAGTATAGATATCACACTGAGGAGACCCTGTGACTGCATCGTGAAACATGTCATCTAATGGAGACCCAGGGTAATAGAGATAAGGGATGATGAAGGAACACCTGGAGATGGACTGCAAGAAAAGAGAAAGTGGAAAGATCTGGAAAAAATGGCCTTGGAGGATCTTGGTTTCGGACCTATGCCTCCCTAGGAGTGAAGAGGAAGAATATATATATACCCTCTTTCTGCTCTTGTAAATGTGTGAAATTTGAACATTTTTGATTGTATATATTTGGTTTTTTTACTTGAATTTCCACATGTGATTTGTATTTTGTATTTATTTATAACAATGTACAACAGAAATGTTGAAGTGTAGCAAAGTTTTTTTAAATACTTTTTATTCCTTTTATACATTTACTACTTACCATTTACATGTAATAAATAAAATATTTAATTAATTATATTTTGTCGATTCATTCATTTCATAGTTACAGATTATTATTTGTCATCCTTCACTCCTAGGGTGGCATAGGTCTGTAAACAAGGTCTTCCATGCCATCCTATCCGAGGCTATCTTTTCCATATCTCTCCACTCTCTAACCGTTTACTTGCATTGTCTCCAGGTGTTCCTGAGTCTTCCCGTAACACAATTACCTTGGGCTGGTTATATCGGAGGGCTTGTCACATGATGCTGTTAGAGGGTCTCCTCAGTGTATGTCCTGTCCATGGCCACCTTCTGCCCCATATCTCGTTCCACCTGCCGTTATCCAGCTGTATCCCACAGTGACCTGGTTATGGTTCTGTCATATAATCGCAGATGGAGTATCCTGCGCAGGTATCTATTGATAAATGTCTGCAACTTTTTGGTGTTCCCCTTAGTTGTTCTCCATGTCTCCGCTCCATATAGGACTGCCTTGAGATTTGAGTTAAATATCATTATCTTAGTTTTATTCCTAATCATTCTTGAGCTCCATAGTTAGATTAGAAACTAGAATTCTTTCTGCATTAATGGTCTCTATGGTGTTTAGTGGTTATGATGTTTGCCTGTTGTTCTCAAGGCCATGGATTCAAATCCATACTGAGTCACATGTGCTATTTTTTTTCATGAGATCCCTAGGATTGTTGTTGGGCTACGAAGATCGTGATTTATGCAACACTCTCAGTAGCTAGAAGGCATGTCACTTATGCTGACAGGAACGGAGCCATATGGGAAAACCAGTTGCAATGAAGTCAATCTTTTGCCATTAGACAATATTTTTATCATTCTAATTCTGCCCCAGGATGTAGACATTTAGTTTAGTCGTCAGATCATTCTCACTGCAAATCAAACCAATCAGTCCACAAGTGTTTTGATATCTTCCTGAGTATGTCTCTGAAAACGACACCAGTTCTATGTTGGTTTACTATTTTTCTTTCATCACTATCAGGTGCCCTGTCTACTAGTGTGGAAGTCTCTGTCATTAGTGTTCATGGTCGGCTCCGATGTTAACACTCTTATATGTTACAGTGTTTAGTTTCCAGTGAAGAACCAGTGTGCTTGTTGGTGTACAAAAGGACACGGTCATCTGCATATGATGCTTTTTCTGTCAATAGTTCTTTAGGTGTGTCATTCAAAAACAGGAGGAACAGTGTGCAACTTAGTGGGGAGCCCTATGGTAGACCTTCTTCTTGCACCTGCTTGGATGAGATACCATTTTTGATCTTTGTCTGGATTGTGTATTCTGTTTTTATCCAACGATACATCTTTCCGTAGATTCTTGTATCTAACATTTTACCTAGCAATCCTTTTCACCCTACTCTGTCATAGGCTTGTTGCAGATCAATGAATACAGCAGTAGTGTGTTTTCTCCAACAAAATCTCAAGCCATCATCTGGATAAAATTATCTTTGTTCTTAGTTATGTGAGCACTATCATCATAGCACTTTGGACATGTCCATAGGTGCTATGATCTCTGCCTCAACCAATCCAGCAGCGTCGAGCAGCCCTACATGGCAATTTGGTATTGATTAATCAATCTTTTTACGTATTTGATATGTTGTTCTTTTTGGGCTGTACCAATATCAACACCTATCTCTCTCAGTCTAAGTCAACGACTGGGATTCACAACCCTGAAAGTACTCTGTTCGGAAAGACTCTCTCAATGCATTAAGATTGACATTTCGGTACATTGCAGCTGTCTCTGATATCGTAGCCATGCCAACTAATTTATCCTTACCTGTTCATTGCTCCTGACTCTTGCGTGACCAGGGACAAGAATGAAGGTGGTGTCTTTGATACATGTCTGTATAAGCACTTCCACCCAGTTTGTCTCACTACTCCAGTTTCAACTTTACGAATCATACTCATGAAGTATAAGATGGAGTGTCTGGACGAATGGATTAAAGCGTGGCTCCCATATGGGAGATCCGGGTTCAATCTACGGTAAGGCCAAAGAGTTTTTTCTGTAGAGGGCATAAAGAAAAATTCTAACAAAGTTTCGTGACAACTGCACTAGCCACTAAATTCCACAGGCACATGTCCCCCCATGTCCTACACCGACTAAAAAGCAATATTACATGCAGTAACAACTCATGACGTATCCTAGTCTGTATTCTCTCCTAACAAAATCTGAAACCATCATCTGTACAAGTAAACTGCTTAGACGAAGTCCATTCAGAACACCAAACTGACCTTCCAACTGTCTCTACCCTATCAACACTTCTTGTCAATACAAATCTCTTCTTTTGTAACTTCGACCATGACTTACCCAAGAACTCAACATGTTCTTGCAATATTTTCTCATTTCTAGTGCCAGCTAATCCATTGCTGAAACTGGAAACAGCTCCAGAGTTAGAATTATTCCGGCTCTTCGAATCTTGCCGATCGTCACACCATACACGTTTATTATTAATCAACGCTGACTTGACAATAAGATGAGTTGTGCCAAAGTCTGTAGCATACTTTGAGATAATGTTTGCGATAGGAGACATATTTAATTCTGTGCAGGAAGGGTTATCTAAATCTCCAAGCTTGTCTGTCCAATAAAATGCAGAGATTGTATCTATAGCAACCATTGATATGAGAGGGTCACATGACAGGCTATCCTCCAATGAGAGGAGAGAGAGAAGAAGTTGCTCTGTGGTGAGAACACGAATGACTTGAACTCTGCCTAAAGGAACAAGAAAAGCAATAATTAGTAAACAGAACTATATGACACATAATGATGTAGGGATGATGAAATGTTAAAGCCTCACAGAACTATATCCTAGTGTTAGAAGATAAGATGGCTAGTTATTGTAGTATCTTATAGGTAATTATCCAACAACAGGAATACACTACTAATATCTTTATCGACAAATGTCCATTAAAACAAGTCAAGGACTTTACATACCTAGGAGCATTTGTCTCAGCAAACGGAAGAATAACTTACGCAATCCAACATAGATGCAACAAAGCAAATCAAATAATAGGACAAATGATGCCAATTTTTACATGCAAAAACATATCACCATGAACACTAAAAGAGCATTGTACAACACAGTCTTTCTCCCAGCATTATACCTATCAGTGCCACACTTGGACGGACACTGCCGTCAAATGAAACAAGAAAACTGATCACGACAGAGATGAACTAGTCTACACAGAATGCTGGGAGTAACAAGAAGAGACTGTTTTTGAAATGAAGGCATCAGGAAAATTATGGGTACAACATCAGTACTGAAACAAATTCAATGGTTCGGCCACATAAGCAGATAACCAAATACAGTGCGACAAAAAGAGCAGTGTTACTCGTATAAAGAGGATACAAAGCATAAGGCCAGCCACGTAAAAGGTGGACCTCAGAGATAAAAGAGATGACGGGTTACACTATTTATGAAGCGCACACAAAAGCCTGTTCTAGAAATCTCTTATCCTGACAATGTGAGGCAAAACATGATTAGAGAAAAGAAAGATCCTACAACTTATAAGGGTGCAGCGATGTCCAGTCTTAGAGATCTCACAGAACTAGCTAGTAATGGGCATATACATAGACATGTCAAGAGTGCTGTGATGATGAAAATGAAAATTGTGGCATATCCTTCTGATAGGACGCACCAACAACCGTGGTAAACGAGTCATCGATTTTCTAGGCACTACTCAATATGTTCAGTAGTTTTTCATTGCTTTCTGTATGGTGAGGTCTATTTTTACAGATTGTAAAAATCCATAAGAACAAATTTACTTCCAAACTGCCCGCTGCAGTTTGAACTAGGTACTCTTGGGTTATGATCAAACTCACTACCACTACGTCACAGATGCCCAAATGCTATCATAATAGTCCTCATATAACAGATATACCTATAGGTTTGTAGGGATCATCTTCTTCTTCAGCCTTCACCTCTAGGAAGCATAGGTCCGCAACCAAGACCTTTCAAGACCGCCTATCCATGGCTATCTTTTCTAGATCTCCCCGCTCTCTCCCAATTTTCTTATATTCCATGCGGAGTCCATCTTCTTCCTCGGGTGGCGAGTTATGAATTTTCTTGGTTGTGGTTCCTGTAGCTATCTAGTGTTTTTTATGTAGCTAGCCCCACACCCAACCTCCTTAGTCGCCTCTTACTACATGCATGGCAGGTCACAGTGGTACTTTTCTTTACACCCCTAATTTGGTCTCCGGTAACCACTTGGACGAGGGACCATCTTATAACTGAACTGATAAATGTTTTAAAGGTTTACCTACCTAAAGAATCTTGTATAATATTCTCAACATCCTGAGATGTCAGGGTTAACTCCCCATCTTCATGTGATTCTCTGCCTCCGTGGAATGATTGTTTACTAGGATAAGACTCCACTCCCTTGTCTACAACATCTACAGGTTCTTCACAAACATCCTTATGAATATCACCACCTGCAGTATTTCTACAAAAACTGTACTGTGACAAATTTGTTTGAGAATATCCAGCAGGCGTATCCAGATTTTCTTTAGCAGTTTCTAATTGTCTTGAATCAGGAATTCGTTCAGTGTTGACTGTCGTGTCACTAAATGATAAACTGGATGACTTTGGTGGAATATTATGCGCACTTTCTTTACGCCTTTCTCTGAATTTTTCACATAAATCTAATAGTTGTTTCTCCATGATTATAGCAAGTCGAAACACAGAAAACTTGAATTCTGTGTCAATGAATATAACCTTTGACCCGAGTCCATTCAGGGAATGTCCATTCCAGTTTGCGGGTAGACAAATTTTGGCAACATAGTGGAGAACCATTTCTGTTTTTCCAACACCTTCAGGGCCATAAATTTCAATAATTTTTGAATGTGATGATGATTGGAGTGAATTTAGTGGTAGAGATGCAGGAACCTTGTCAAAAACATCCGGGTCAAGGCTGGATAAATCGGCACGATTGATTAGTCTTGCAAGAAGCTGTGAACAGACAAATTTGAATAGATTAAAATTTTTACAAAATGATATATCTACAAAACACTATTTACTAAGCACACACAAAAGCCAGTTCTCGCTTTAAAGGTACTTGGTCCGTTCCCCCCATGAAGCAATCAGGATATTTATCCAGAGATCCCTGTAGGTGAGATCAAGTTCCTATTCCTATCGGAGACAAACAAGAAATTGTAGGTCATGTGTTCAAGTTGAGCCCGTAAAAAACCCAGTGACAACTGAAAGTCGATAAGAGTAGACTACAAAGTAATTATATATATTATTTCTCGTTTCATTATAAGTTACATAGAGCCTGTAAGTAATTTCTCCATACCGCTCTGTCATGGGCAACTAGCTCAATGTCTTCCATGGAATTGAGTCCAATATTTCTTGCCTCTCTCAGCAAAGTCTACCACAGGGTTTCCCTAGTATGTCCTCTCTTTCTTGAACCCTTTAACTCCCACTTCAATGTCTGTTTTGTTATCCTTAGATCATTTCTTCTCAATGCTCGGGTAAAATTCATTAAAAAAAATAAATTAAAATTTCAACACAAATTTTCAACAGTTACAAAACTACATTGGGGCCCTCTGCGATGCTACGAAGTTTGAGTACTGCTGCTCAGATCTTCCTGTGTAAGAAAGAGATCAGAGCACACAGTTCATTAAAGGATTATCTTCATTGAACATGTCCATAATTGCTCTGATCTCCTCCTACGCATGTATTTCAATGTGTTTAGACTAACAACTCACATTCTGTGTTGGTTGATGTATCTAATTGGATATCTCTCATGATTTTCCCGTCTTGCCGCACCTATTGGTATGCATAACTTGCGCAACCAAGATTAAGAATACCCTTTATCTTATTTGTTGAAATCTTCAGAGCTTGTGTTTTTTCTTAGAGCATTGATGGTGTCACTTTTGTCCATAGAAGACCCATTCTCGATCGCAGCATTGCTCGCCAGTGCACCTGCTCTCTGATTTATCTTCACCCCAGAATCAACCAGGACAAAGATGAAGGTGAGTGTCTGGATTGCCATGTTTTGTATTAACTGCATCCACTGCCCTCGTACATAATTGGTCTTAATCTTCTGTATCATGCTCATAGAGTTGCCGAGCACACATGCATGAATGTTTGCACCTTTAGCCACTCCAAATATTTTGTCACCGCCATGACCTGCAAAGTCAAGCTTTTAGTAGTTGTCACATATGTGCCTCTTTGATGACATTTCCTTTAGTTCTAACCATAAAGGCCCATGCATTCTGACTGTCGGATCAGATCACTTATTGTTATTCAATGAAGTGCATTGGTGATGGTCTTATCAATCAATCACTCAATCATGCATGGACTGGGAATCTGGCACAACAATGGTTCTACTAAATCCTTCCTTCCTTTCGTTCGCTTGAAATTTGTCTATATATTCAATGTTGTCTCTTGTATGAACTTCACTGTCTTTTGTAGCTCACACAGAGGTCTATGTAGTTTTCTGTCGAGTGTTGTTTTGGTTCTACTAAATGCATTCTTAAGGAAATATTTAGGAGCAGCACTACCAATTTCAACCTCCATCATTGTTGATGTTAACGACAACACAACATAACAAATGTAGACACAGACATTAGCAAGTATATTATACCTGAGAACCTGACTCACATTTCCGAGGTCGTTTTGGCAGATGACCTGCAGACATCTTGCAGATGTAACTTAAGAAATTGAGTCTTCCTGAAACAAAACAAAAGTAAACAATCAGTTTTCACACAAAGCGATATAGTGGGGCGTACTGTTTCGGACAAGACAGAGATGAAGCGTCTACACAGAATGCTAGGAGTATCGAGAAGAGACCAGTTTAGAAATGAAGACATCAAATGATAGAAGAAAACTAGTCACGACAGAGATGAAGTGTCTGCGAAGAATGCTAGGAGTAACGAGAAGATACCAGTTTAGAAATGAAGACGTCAGGAAAAAATGAGTACAACATCAGTACTGAACTACATCGAGAAACAATAAACTCAATGTTCTGGCCACATAAGCAGATTACCAACAGACAGTGTGCCTCAAAGAGTAATGCTACTCCGATACAGGGGATACAAAGCAAAAGGCCATCTGCACAACAAGTGAACTTCAGAAATAACATAGGCAGTGAAAATCCCAATTTATAAAGCGCACACAAAAGTCTGTTCTAGAAATATCTTCTTATCCTGACGCTGTGAGACAATTAGGATTAGAAAGAAAAGGAAATAAAACGGTTTTAGACCCGTATTTTCCTTTGACCAATTGAATACAATGGGTGATGCAGATAACATGTCAACCATCTTTACTTTCTGGTGCTTCCCTGGTACCCAAATAAGGCTGGGTTGACTAGAAAGCGTACAGATGGATAAAGTACCATTCTCTCTCTCTCATGCCTTTATTGGGACATAGGCCTTCAACCAACTCATGACAAGTCTTCCTATCTTTAGCTACCTCCTGCACCTACCTCAATCTTTTCAGTATATTGTTAATCTCTGCCTCCATGTATTTCTAGCCCCCACCCCCTCGCTGTCCTGGGGGTACCAGGAAAGGGTCCTTCTTATTATAGTCCCCTCAAAATTTTTCAAGATGTGTCGTAACCAGCGGCAATGTCTTTTTTTTAACCTATTGGTTTACTGGAATCTGTTTTGTTCTCTCATCTCTCTCAATCACCGATTAGACTGATGTACCAGATTTCCCATAAATTCTGCTGTTGTTTTTAGGGACTCTGTCCCTCCGTACAGCTTCTCCTTTAGCTCGGTATTTTCCGGCCAGGTTTCGTTTCTCAGGCCTGCCAGCAGTGTCTTGCAGTAGGTGCTCTGCCATCATGTCCGCCTTCTCGCAGTGGCACAGGCTAGTTGTGCCACTTTTAAATTTGTTGTAAAGGTGGGATCAGAATCTGTTATGGCTGGTATGGAGGCGGAATATGACAACTTGTTTGCTAGGGGACAGACCATAGTACCCATCTTTGACGCTGTGTTGAGGGTGGTCTTGCGCCCACTTCTCTCTATATCGCCATCTGATGGTTGTTTTAGCCTCCTTGTAGCTGATTTCGTAATCAGTCTGCGGCAGTCGTCCTCCTACCTTTACTGGCTTGTCTGCCTCTTCTTTTCTGCTGATATTGCAGTGTGATGGAATCCACTGTATGACTGTACGTTTGAATGAGTTTGTTAATACTTCGAGGATCATGTTTAGCTTGTTTGAGTGTTTTAATGCTTTGATGGCCGACAAGGTGTCCGTGAATATCACTACTTTGTTATGTGAGGCGTTGCTTCTCTCTATGACCATTTCAGCGGCTATTCTTAGTGCCTCCGTCTCTGCACGATAGTTCTTTGAGTACTTTCCTGTGGCTATCAACTTCATGACCTTCACTTTCTGTGGGAGTTTAAGCACTATTCCTCCTCCTCCATCGCTATGTTCTCTCCATAAGTCCCTCATTTGTGACCCAATCATACCATCTCAGTCCCTCTATTCTGCACATACACCAGTTGATGAATGCTTTCAATTTATGTGTTATTATTTTAGTTGTTCTCCAAGTTCCTGACCCATACAGCAGAACTGTTTTAACATTGGAGTTAAATATTCTAATTTTGGTTCTAAATTTGATTTCTTTAGACTTCCATAGATTTAAAGTGCGATGAAAGCTCCTCTTTCCTTTGTATGCTTATTTTGGCATCTCTATCTGCTCCACCCTCTTTGTCTACGTTGCTCCCAAGCAGGGCGCCGCAGAAAATTTTCTAGGGAGGGGGCAAAATATTTTTAGTAATGTTTTAATGTAGTTTTAATTTACTGTAGCGTATTTGTATGGTGAACGAACGGACAGGACACTGTAGTAATGAAGGGCATACTGTAGCAACCAAATTTTTATTAACACAATATATGTATATAACCAAAAATATTACAACATAAATTTAAAATAAAATTTATTCTTTAAACAAGAACTGGAGTCGTCTGTTATCGCTACCAAACATATCTACAATTTTGTCCATAAAGTCTTTTTGTTGCAGTTCACTTTGTCTCTGTGTACGCTTAACATGCACAATCCAGACAGACGTTCATCTGACATTGTAGATCTAAGCCATGTTTTTACACGACGTAATGTGCTGAACAAACGCTCCACCGTACATGTTGTTGCTGGTAATGTTAGCAAAACTAGTAAGGCACACCTGACACTCGGATAAAACTTTGTAAAAGGTAACAAGTCGATGCAATCTTGGCTACTTTTGTATTCTCGCGATTTTTCCAAAAATCAAACCAACTCAAGGCTTCAGTTTCAAAATTATCAATGTGGTATACCTGATTAATAGTAGACATTATATCCTTAAACTGTTGACGATTCAGTTTGCACAATTTCGAAGGATGTAGCAACGCTAAGTTAAATTGTGCACTGTTGGCTTCACAAAATCGACTCTCCATTGAGTTAATTAGAGAATCTAAGTATGGAATGTAAACTGTTTGTCTGAAGTACTCTTCAACACTTATGGTTCCCGGATTATTTCGATGCTTTTGTCTTCCACAATGTCTTGGGATAATCAGTTCAATATCCACTTTCTGTGCGAGTTGTACTGTTTTCTCAAAAATATCCCTGAAATAGTTGTCGGAATCACCTCGGTGAAGTTTTACTACACTGAGCAGGTTTTGAACTTGCAGTTGGACTTCTGGAAGATCAACGTGAACAGCTTGAAGAGCCTGAGTAACTGGTTCCAGTATGGCAGAGTACTGCGAAATAATATTGAGACAAAATAAAAACGTGCTGGACTTTGATGAACAATATAACTGATGTGCAGCCTGTCGTGTATTTCCACTTGCATGCAATGAAAATTCTTCCAGTTGACAATAAATATCTTCAAATTTACTATAAAAAAATCCGAATACTTTATACTTGCTTGTCCATCTTGTCTCACACAGAAGAGGAATATTTGGGACAGAGGACCTCCTTTTTGGGCTTTCACGAAAAATGTAATAATTGCTTTGATAGTACCAATAGTATTTCGTATCACTGCAACATTATTAAGATCATTTACTACGAGATTCAGTCTATGCGAGGCACAGTGAACAAAGGCAGCCTTGGGGTAAATACTTCGAATTTTTGCCTGAACACCATTTTCTTTTCCGGCCATTATCGAGCACCCATCATAACCTTGACCCAGCAGATTATTAAGGAGAAGACCAAATGTTTTGCAATGTTGAATAATACAATCAGATATCGTGGCGATGACATCTTATAGGCAAACGTTCTGTCTTTCCACACTTTCTTTATGCTAACACAAAGTGATTTAAAATAAAAGTAACATTATTTGACTATTTTCAATCAATCCAGGGGCAAGTGCCCCCTTGCCCCTGCGGGCGCCCATGTCCCCAAGTATGTGTATGATTCTACGTCTTGAAATGGGATTTAACCCAGAGAGATCGGATTGTCATTTGCTTGGTTAATTCTCATTATCTTTGTCTTTTCCTTATGAATAGTTAGCAGTGAAGATTTGCTCTCATTGCCAATAACATACTACAAAGACTGTCAATCCGTCTGGGGTTGGTGTGGTAGGGAAAATAAGCTCTCACTGCCTATAAAATACTACAAAGGCGTGTGACTCTTTTCGTCTCTGATAACAAATTCCAGTTGGCTGCCATATCGTGACAAAATTGTTTTCACAAATGGAAGAAGGGATGAATGGCAAGCAACTGGCTCCATTAAGCTAGTAGCTTTGAGAAGATGTGGTTCATGAGCCTTGATAGGAAGCATATCTAGGAGACAGATAACTGATTTCAAACCTCCGCTGCCTTGCGGCTCTTTAAGAAAGCTGGCGAGAACAGATCACTTATAAAATACTTCAGATAGAACAAAACATTCCTTGGAAATGTTTAGTTAGACGTCGGATCATCATCACTGCACATCAAACCAATTAGTCTATAAGTGCTCCAATTTCCTCATCAGTATGTCTATCAGCGTATGGCAACTAGCGACACCAGTTCTAGTTTAGTCGTCAGATCATCATCAGTGCACATCGAACCAATTAGTCCATAGGTGCTCCAATCTCCTCCTCAGTATGTCTCTCAGCATGTGGTAACTAACGACACTGGTTCTTTGTTAGTTTACTATTCTTCTTTGGTAACCAGCATAGTGCTCTTGCCTAGCTACACCACATTTGACTTGGCATTCTTGCTGTCTGGTTAGGGTTGTAGATTCACTACTATTACTTGAATCATTTATACATCTTTTATCCCTTAGGGAATTAAGAATATTGGCCTGGTCTATTGCTCGTCTGTTTTTTACAGCAGCCATAGCTACAATCCAATCGGTGTGTTCATTTCCCCTTACACCTGCATGCAGTGGAACAATAAAAAAAACTGCATTTTGTCAGTGAAGAAAATTTTTAACATAACTGAACTAAATTTTATTGAAAGAGCCTGTAAACAGTTTTTTAATTATGTTACACATTGGGGCATCTGCAAGCATTCATAGACACCCCACTGTCATTGCAGCCAGTAGAAAATTCAGTTGGTATAATTATAAAATAATCTAATAAATATATATATAATAATATTTGCTAATATTTGCATGTGATTTACTAAAGACAGATAACCGACTGACAGCGAATGGAAAGAAAAAGCCTGGACTGGACGACTAAAAGGTCTCTAAATTCGAAGACTCAACGTCCAAAGTCGTCCAAAGGAAACAAAACTGAAATGAAGAACTGGTGGAAAGAAAGTTGAAAGATTGTGGCCTGATGTGGAAAACAATTAACAGAAAGGCAGCATAAGGGCAACAATTGACATTTTTGTGGAAGTCGTATGTGTCAGATAACATTAACTACAGACCTGAGACGGGTTTTAACGAAGAAGTGAAATTGTAAACAAAACACCAGACGACCAGAGACGACAGACGAGACCTGGAGTCAAATTTCACTCGTTCTTCATTTTATTTAATTTCAAGTCATTTACTTACAATGAAACGTGAGCAATTTGTGACGAAGTTTAGCAAAAACACTAATTGCAAGTACAACTTAATTCCGTGAATATGCTAGGTTGTATCACAAGTCTGAGTTCTTGCAAGTTTTGAATTACGCTTATTTCAGACTAGTCAAATAAAAACTTGAACTTCCTGTGGTTGCAGGGTTTTGTATCGCCTGTAAAAGTTAAAAAGCTGAGACGCAGGGGACTTGAAAAAAAAACACATAAAAATGACAAATTATTCGCACAGTTAAATAAATATTTTAAAAAAGGAATATGCCTAAAATTAAAAGAAAGAGCTATGTGGGAAAGAGAACATTACAGAAAGATTAATGAAATGCATTGATATACTTTTACAATTACAGACCCAAACAAAATATACAAAAGACAAGAAATGTGTGTGTGTGTAAAAAAAAAGGCGGGTACATTTTTGCGGCTGAAATTTGCGACGCTCGCAAAAAAAATTAAGAAAGAAAATAAACAATCGAGACAAAGATGGTACAATTGGAAGAAGTCCAGACGTTGTTGAAATCTTTCTGTATAAGTAACAACATAACTTCTGAATCACACAAGGCAACAAATACATACCGACCGAACTGCATGAAATCCATATTTATTGCGTTGCCAAGGAAACCATACTATTAGACTTGTTCATCATCAAGTAGCTTGTCCCTTCCGGAACTTGTCTTCCATGACAGCAGTCCTGAAAAACGGTCCTGTGCAAGTTGACCGGCGTCAGCGGTAGTCATTCTCAGGTCGTCAATGACATGTTGCACCCATCGTCTTCTAGGTCTTCCTCTCATTCTTCTTCCAGGCACCATTCCCTCCAAAATTTTCTTCTCTATGCTCTCATATCGTTTGATATGTCCAAAAAAATTTAATTTTCCTTCTTGCTATGCTCTTTAATAGCCAACTCTTTCTCTCTAATATCAAGCTGTTGCGGAAAACAAGCATTTTTTTCTTTCTCTGTCCATGATATTCTGAGTACTCTTCTGTACTTACTTACTAACCACGTTGCTGTACGCAAGCGAGACATGGACAGTGTATAGCATGCACGCAAGTAAATTAAACCACTTCCACACCAGCTGTCTACGCAGAATACTAAAAATAAACAAAAAGGGGGAAGACTGCAGTAAAACTAGGTAAAATAGCGAAACACGTACAAACAAAGTACTATAGTTTTACAAAATACAGGAACAGTAACGATAAACAGCAACGTTTCGATCAAAAGGCCTTTATCAAGCAAATGATACAACAGGAGTGACGAATTTCAAGGAACACTACAAATGGACGATTTCAGAAACATTCAAACGTTTCTAA
This sequence comes from Arion vulgaris, assembly GCA_020796225.1. NCBI lineage: Eukaryota > Metazoa > Mollusca > Gastropoda > Stylommatophora > Arionidae > Arion > Arion vulgaris. Next base: position 41,294,472 of record CM036758.1, read on the forward strand.
CGAAAATCTGGGAATAAAAAGGAATAACGAAATAAGTGCAACACAAAACTAGAAATGGAAAAGAAGAGAAGCAATAAACAATCAAGTGAAAATATAACTTATATATATAAAGTAAATACACATACAGACTACAAGGCATGAGATGAAAAAGTACTAAGAAGCATAGGAATGTAATGAGTTGAGTCCAAGAGGTCGCAAGGTACCATATAACGAAATAAACCGGTTCTCCATAGCAAATCAACTACAATCATCAGAGAAACATGATCGGATGGCTGTGACCTGGACATCGCAAGCTCCTGAATGGCCAGTATTATTGAAATGAGTAGCTACAGGGGTCACAGAGCATTGGAGTATATCGCGCAAGTGTTGGGCAAATCGGTCACTGAGCCTCTTACCAATATAGGCCTTGTTGCACTGCCTGCAGGTGATCGCATAGATAATATTACGGGACTCGCACGTGAAACTGTCTTCAATAACAAATGTGGCTTTTAGAAAATACACAGTGCGGGTCTCTATTATATAAGTACACGTGTTACAGCGCCGACGGCGACACTGGATGGTGCCAAAATGACTCTGAATATTAGGCTTGAGGCGACTGTGAACCAACATATCCTTAATCCTTTCGCTGCTATATACTTTCTGAAGATCGAGCTAAAAATAGCTGCTCTTTGTTTCTAGGTCACAAACGTGAATGTACGCCTATAGCAGTGACAGTAGAAATGTATACCGTGTTAACACGTTTTTAACCCACAGAGGAGAGATAATAACAGGCGTATTAATGCGTCTTTAGCAGTGAATGGGGAAAACGAATATATACGTCCTTAGCAGCTAAAGGGTTAAGACTTCTGCCCCATCTGTACGCCACCAAAGGATAGTGTTGGAAGAATGAACGTGTCTCAGAATCAGACAAGAATGGAGAGAGGACGGAATAAGACTTTCTTCACATGAGAACTATGAGGGTGGAAACTTAACTTTCCAAGTAGACAGCACGCATTGATCTTAGCCAAAAGGTCGAGAATATTTCTCCATAAGTGATCCGATCTCCGCCTTTATATGTCTCTCGTGAACTCAGCGTGTGGCAACTAACGACACCAGTTCTTTGTTTAGTTTAGTCATCAAATCATCATCACTGTACATCAAACGAATTAATCCATAAATGCTACTGTCTCCTCCTCAGTATGTCTCTCACTGGGTGGCTTATTTTTCTTCCAACGCTCCATATCGATCACTTGTTAAATCACTCTGTGTGATTTGTATGTAGTCTGAGTCTAAGAGCAATTGTACGTTGTGCTAGTTATGCGTCTACAAGTAGGCCAGCACATCCGATTTCTGCGACGCTTTTTATTTACTAGGAAGCTTCCTAGCTCTGACAACATGCTTTGTAGGTCGCAGTGGTACTAATCGTTGCTTTCTTTACTGGGCCCCGGCACCACACGGGCGTCAGTATGTGGCAACTAACGACACATGTTCTTTGCTGGTTTACTATTCTCCTTTGGCTACCAGTATAGTGCTCTACATCGTGAAAACAGACATGGTGAAACATTACGAGCTACTTTATAAATCAGACACCGTAAGTCATACATTACGAGCTACTTTATAAATCAGACACCATAAGTCAAACATTACAAGTTACTTTATAAATCAGACACCGTAAGTTAAACATTACAAGTTACTTTATAAATCAGACACCGTAAGTTAAACATTACAAGTTACTTTATAAATCAGACACCGTAAGTTAAACATTACAAGTTACTTTATAAATCAGACACCGTAAGTTAAACATTACAAGTTACTTTATAAATCAGACACCGTAAGTTAAACATTACAAGTTACTTTATAAATCAGACACCGTAAGTTAAACATTACAAGTTACTTTATAAATCAGACACCGTAAGTTAAACATTACAAGTTACTTTATAAATCAGACACCGTAAGTTAAACATTACAAGTTACTTTATAAATCAGACACCGTAAGTTAAACATTACAAGTTACTTTATAAATCAGACACCGTAAGTTAAACATTACAAGTTACTTTATAAATCAGACACCGTAAGTTAAACATTACAAGTTACTTTATAAATCAGACACCGTAAGTTAAACATTACAAGTTACTTTATAAATCAGACACCGTAAGTTAAACATTACAAGTTACTTTATAAATCAGACACCGTAAGTTAAACATTACAAGTTACTTTATAAATCAGACACCGTAAGTTAAACATTACAAGTTACTTTATAAATCAGACACCGTAAGTTAAACATTACAAGTTACTTTATAAATCAGACACCATAAGTCAAACATTACAAGTTAATTTATTAATCAGATATTATAAACAAAAGATTACAGAACCAGACATTATAAAGCTGATGTTATCAATCTAAATTACTAATCTTCTTCTTTGTCTCTTAGCTTTCCTTGACGCATAAAACATCAAGACATCTCTACCGCTCAGATCTGTCTTGAGCACATCAAGACATCTCTACCGCTCAGATCTGCCTTGAGCACATCGAGACATCTCTACTGTTCAGATCTGCCTTGAACAAGTCAGCATAGTTTATTTCAGCTCATTCTCGCCTTTATCTGTCTCTGTCTACAGTTAGTCTCCATGTCTCTTTAGGTCTTCCACTACCTCTTTTTCAGTCAGGATTAAATTTCATAGCCACATGTGGATGTCTTGTCTCCTGAATTCTTAATGTCCAACCACTTTCGTCTCCTTTTTATTTCCTCGTTGACATTATTGATGTCTGTGCGTCGGTTATTATTGATGTCTGTGCGTTGAATATTATGGATGTCTGTGCGTTGTACATTACTGATGTCTGTGCGTTGAATATTATGGATGTCTGTGCGTTGTACATTACTGATGTCTGTGCGTTGAATATTATGGATGTCTGTGCGTTGTACATTACTGATGTCTGTGCGTTGGATATTACTGATGTCTGTGCGTTGGATATTACTGATGTCTGTGCGTTGGATATTACTGATGTCTGTGCGTCGGATATTACTGATGTCTGTGCGTCGGATATTACTGATGTCTGTGCGTTGGATATTACTGATTTCTGTGCGTCGGATATTATTGATGTCTGTATGTTGGGCAATCTCAGTATTTATGTATATTTTTACCGTAAATAATTCGAAGAAATCTTTTAATACATCTTCGCTCAAAGTCTCTTATGCAAACGTCTATCTTTGTACTCGTTTTCCATGTCTCCAATCCATACTGTAAGACTGAGCGCACATTCAATTTGTATGTATTGATTTTAGCAGGGGCGGCTCGTCATTAAGGGCCAGTGAGGCCAGGCCCCACCAAAAATATTGAGTAACGTGTACTTATTATTTCAGACATTATTTGTTTATAATTATTACTTTCAACGAGATACTGATTAGCTTTGAAAGTTGATATATAACGCTAAAATATCACACACATTTTGAAATCTGAAATTCAGCAGTTTTTTCCCTCTGATTAGTATACACCCTTGGTCATTAGGGGCCAGTAAGAACAGGCCTACCAAACCAAAAATAATTAACGTGTACTTATTATTTTAAAAACTTTTTGTTCGTAATTACTATTGTTAACTTGACACTGATTAGCTTTGAAAGTTGAATATTTAACACTAAAATATAAATATTATATCATAATAATATAACAATCTTAATAATATATAAATATTATTATTTAAAAACTATTATATACGGTCTCAAATTCAGCCTCTCTATAATTTGTTTGACGTATATATCAGCGCACTATGTTTTATTGGGTCGTTTTAAAATTCTCTACTGAAGATGTAACATTGCGACCTCTGACCTTTGACCGCTACCTTTAATAATAAGTGCCAAACAATTTATGTCATTGTATTCACCGGAAGCTAAGTTCCTACGCGATCAACCAATTAACAGTTAAAAGACAGCTCTTTATTAAATAGTACTTTGTATAATTATCGATTGAATCAAAAATTATATATAAAATAGTAGAAACGGATATGCAATAATATAAATATGTAACTAACTATTATTATAATCGTTAACGGTAATCGTCCGTTTCGTATTCAATATATATGTCTTCTACAAGTTTGCGATTGACAAGCTGTGACTTACTTTTGAAGTTGTGGCTTACTCGAAATTCAAAATGAATCAAGTTGATTATTTATTACGAAATCCTTCGTTAAAGATAGAAGAAAAGCTTGAAATTAAACGGTTAGGTGCACATCAGCCAAATAGCTTAGTATATGTGCAACAAGATGGCAAGAAAAAGAAAACTTTCAATAATAAGTGGTTTAGTAAAAAATCATGGTTAACTGTCAGTGAAGAAAAGCAAAGTTTTTTTTGTTTTTATTGTTTGATATTTCACGGGGAAGGACTGTGGTCAACGGTAGGTTGCAGGGATCTCTTTTGTACCTTAGTTATATGGTATATATTTTAGTTGTTGTTGAACCCCAGGAATTATGAGTTTTCACCATTTTGCCTATAGTGCGTGGGGAGAGTGCCCGGCTTTCTTGCAATGAGAGCTGGCAATTATGGTTGACCATTGATTTAGGAGGAGAGTTTACGCTTACACGCGACTCGTACGTTGTTACTTCTTACATTTGCTTTGCATTTATGCAACTTTTTTCATTAGACATCGGCAGAAGATGCGTGCATTCACTAGTATTTAGGACCCAAGAGGCGTGTCTGTGTTTGCTTTATTACCTATACCAGAGTAGCTCTCTCGATCCTTACCCACTTAGCCAGACATGATCTTTTGTCTATTTCCAGGGTCACCACGAGGAGGTGGAGTCTTGATCAGTGCCAGCTCACTTACCCTGGTGCAACGTTGTCCCGTTTGTTTTTTGCGCATGGGGTGTCAAATCATTATAGTAAAGGGGGAATAACTTCGCGGAAAAGACAAATAATAGTAAATACTAAAATATAAACCGAGCCCAAAAACCATGATTTTTCCGAAATATTTGTCTGTCCCCACCCCACTAAAAATGACCACGAGCCGCCACTGGATTTTAGTATGTGCACTGTAAGTGAGTGATCTCCATATGTTGTCTAATAATATGAATGCTGCAGCTGCCATTTCACTTCTTGCGTTAACTAGCTGGTGATTCCGTACCGTGGAACACTCAAGTGTAACTATTTCTTATCTGCCTGGACCACACGTCGTTAAAAAAAATGATTACTATATTGTTGAGTTTTTATTATTGTTTGTTCCGATTGAAGATTATATTAACTGGAAACTACTTAAAAGTGATGTGTAAGTGATAACGAATACATAGCAGCATAGCTTATGCTATAATTCGAATTGAAACGGAGTTTATCAATCATTTTAGGATACCCTATGACCGTAAAAACTAGCGATTTTTATGAATGTTCATGATGCTACTTTGTGAATAGTTAATAAACCATACACTCCTTCACTATTTTCTTAACGTTTGTGTATTCATAAATGGACTACATATATAAAGAGAGCAGTTAGACTAATTTATTCCATATATTGTTCATCAAGGCCCTTGGCAAGTTGGATTTTCGTTTTCAGAATTTCAGTTAGTTTTTTTAAATACATGCTAATATTTTTCAAGCATAGTCAACACAACATTATATTTTCGGATACAATAAAGATTTTGTGAAAGTACATTCATTTATCTTTAATTTGATATATAATAAGTTCAACTTTAAATCATATTTAGAAACAATATTTTAGTTTAACTAAAGTATGTGTGTACAATATTTTTGAAACTAAAAATAATTCCGTCCAGAGGCGAAAAAAAACCCGGTAATGAATCAGCTAGGGGATCTCTCCAGAGATCCCTGATCTCAGTGTAGGTGAGGTTAAGTTCCTAGTCCCATCGGAGATGGGCGATAAAACGTAGATCCCGTGTTCAAGTTGAGCACGTAACAGAACCATTGGTAGTTCAAAATCTAGAAGAGCAGGCTGGAAAGCTGCTGCCCGGGCAAAATTCATTAGAAAAATAATATACATTCCTGCAAAATATTTCCACCATCTTCAAAATTACATCGGGGACCGTCTCTGGTGCTACGGAGTTTGTGCACTGCCGCCGCGATCTTTATGTGTAAGAAAGAGATCGGAGCACACATGGTTACTCACCGAAGTACAATGGTGATGGTCCTATCAATCATGTCAACTTAATAAACCACTTTATAAACCACTTTATAAATCATTTTATAAACTAAATGCTATAACCCATTTATAAATCTTCAACTCTATAAACTAGACACAATAAATCATGATATTAATCTGAAAATGTTCCTTATTTTCGTTTCGCTGCCAGTGATTGGGTTTTCCAAAATATTTTCCTTTCCAGGATGAGCAAGGGGTACTCAATGCAAATAGTGAGAACCGCTGAGGCAATACAGATGACGAAAACACAGGCAATGCTATACACAATCTAAGGAAACAGAGAAAGAATGCATTTGATATAAATACAACAAAAAGGTGGATGAGAAATGTACTGATGTGATCGAGAGAATAGAAGAATGGATGAGAAGCATATGTGTATGTTACGTTATTGTACATGAGAAGCATATGTGTACGTTACGTTGTTGTACGTGAGAAGCATATGTGAATGTTAGTTGTTGTACGTGAGAAGCATATGTGTACGTTACGTTGTTGTACGTGAGAAGCATATGTGTGTGTTACGTTGTTGTACATGAGAAGCATATGTGAATGTTACGTTGTTGTACGTGAGAAGCATATGTGTACGTTACGTTATTGTACATGAGAAGCATATGTGTACGTTACGTTGTTGTACGTGAGAAGCATATGTGAATGTTACGTTGTTGTACGTGAGAAGCATATGTGAATGTTAGTTGTTGTACGTAAGAAGCATATGTGAATGTTACGTTGTTATACGTGAGAAGCATATGTGAATGTTAGTTGTTGTACGTGAGAAGCATATGTGAATGTTAGTTGTTGTACGTGAGAAGCATATCTGAATGTTACGTTGTTATACGTGAGAAGCATTTGTGTATGTTACGTTGTTGTACATGAGAAAGGTTTTTGATGAAAGAATTATAGGGCAAGAAATGTGATTTGACAAATTTCCACCCATGGGGTTTTAACGCTCCTTATTATCTTGGTATAATAAACTTAAGCCTATCTATGAATGATATATGTTATATGTGTACACCTATGCGTATGTATGTTATATGTGAATATCTGTGTGTATGTATGCTGTTGTTTCGTCTCATACATACAAGCACAATAAGCTTATCGCATGTGTTTATGCAAACAATGTTCGGTGGAATCTGACCTCATTATTCTGTGTTCTATAGCCGACATTGTTTATAAAAGACACGACTTAGTTAAGCTCTTTGTTTGGTGAGCTAGCTGGTTGTGTTCTTAAAAACGCTCTGTAGGGCTAGGCAATGGATGCCGTAAAATATAAAGGTTTGTGGTTCAAATCCTGTGTTTGATAATTTATTTTTCCCGGAAGATCCTTATATGTGTTTCCTATTTATTTATTGATTATAGTCATTGGTCCCGGTGCTTCCTCCCTTGGGGTTATAAAACTCAATATTCTCTTTTATCAAATTGTAGGTATTTATCAGTGCGAGTAAGGACAAACATACAGACTGTGGAATGTATAGACAGACCGACATACAGACTGTGGGATATATAGACAGACTGACATACAGACTGACGAACTGTAAATAGATAGAAAGATAGACAGATAGAAGTAGATGGGTAGATAAGTAGATAAGTAGGTAGATAGGTACGTAGGTAGGTGAATGAATGGATTGATTTATGGTTATTCATACACACACACATATATATATATATATATATATGTGTGTGTGTATGATATATATATATATATAAAGATCAGGATATTCAGCTCAAATGTGAAATATGTGTTGCCGCTTGGCTGGGAAACGTGACGAGTTACCAAGTTAAATTTAAATAAGATTCAGACATTTGTCAACGAATGTCTTCAGCGGACTCTTCAGGCTGAGATGGTAGGAAAGAGCTGCAAACACAGACCTGTGGATAAGAACCGGACAGGAACCTATGATGACCCAGGTCAAGAGGAGAAAATGGCAATGGGTCAGGCATACCCTAGAGAAGACACAGTCGAGTTTCACTAGACAAGCACTTGAGTGGAACCCGCAAGGAAAATGACAAAAAGACGCCATAAACAGACCTAGAGACGAAGTTTTCTTGGATAACTGAAGGTGCTCGACTATCCTGGAAGACAATAAAGAAAATAGGAGACCGAGAAGAGTGGCGAACAACCGTTGATGCTCTATGCTCCACCAGGAGCGGAGATGAATAATTAAGTATATATATCATTAACATCATCATCCAGTAGCGTGTCTGACTAAGAACTTGGCCCTCATATCAATCTTGACTGAAACTATTTCATAGGCTAGATGCCCAGTCTCCGCTGCGGTCATGCTAAAATCCTCTATCACATCATGAATTCATCTTCTCAGTGGCTTAAAATTTATTTTCTTGCTTGCTGGTCTTCTTTCATAATTGTTGTCTGCGTTTTTATGTGTCGAATATATTTCAATTTTAGAATTCTTATTTGTAGTATCGGCCAGTTTTCACGAACACAGTCACTACCGAATTAAAAAACACGAAGTGGCCAAAATAATTTTATTTTTTACATTTTCAAGCATGAAAAATGTATAAATTTCAATCAATTAACACATTTTGCCAAATTCTAGACTTGGCCACGATGTAGAAATAAACAGTTCTGCACAACTTTGTGATGTAGTTGGCTTGTTTGTTCTGAGGGTCATCAGCAGTTTACTCATTTTCATTTTTCTTCCTTTCTAAGAAAGATTAGCCGCAAGGGAAGCAAAGAATAGTACCACTGTAACCTACAAGGCATGTCGTAAGAGGCGACTGATGTAGGACCTAGGAAAGCTACTCTCGTAAATAAAAAATATCGCAGAAATTGGATGTGCTGGCCTACTTGTAGGCGTATAAGTGGTACAACATAAAATCGCTCTTAGTCTCAGATCACATACAAAACATACGGAGTGTTTAACAAGTGGTCGATATGTAGAGTTCGAATAAGTAGAAGAAAGACTAGCGGGCCAGAACTCTGCAGGACGCAGAGTCAGACAAAGAACACACATTGTAGACCTGCACGATCGTGTAGCACAAAGGAGGAGGAACTTACCTCAGTTGTGAAGTTACAATCAACGGATCGTCCAGAGTTTTCAAACAGGATAGTGATGATTGATATCGATAATAGATATCCCATATATGTTACTCGACCCAGGACTATGAATGGAGACCATGACAGTATCGCGTTGACAGGGCCTGAAATGATAAGTACGAATATGAGTATGTACTAAAATGTGAGTTGTTGAAGTGTGTGTTTGTGTATTCGCATGCGTACATATATATGTACATGTGTGTATGTATATATGTGTGTATGTATGTGTATGTATGAGTGTATATGTGTATGTATGTATGTATAGCAAAAGTATTCTTCTTCATCTCTTCCACCATTTACTTCTTTATAGAAGTGTTGGGGGTGAAACGTAGTGTTCTTGTGTGTGCTTGTTTTAATTAAGGCACTTTGTAAGCTGATATTCATGTTCTAATGTTGTTCTTGATGCCGTCGCTCCATCTTTTACGTGGTCTTCCTCTTGACTTGTACTCATTATACTTTTTCTGTGTGTTTCTCTGTGGTAGGCGATACCAGGGCATCACAAGTAATCTACAATGCATATATTTAAACCAATTTCTATCTATCGTCTCCCTAGCTATGCATATATTTCAACCAATGGTATCTATCGTCTCTCTAGCTATGCATATGTTTCAACCAATGGTATCTATCGTCTCTACTACTACGCATATGTTTCAACCAATGGTATCTATCGTCTCTACTACTATGCATGTTTCAACCAATGGTATCTATCGTCTCTCCTACTATGCATATGTTTCAACCAATGGTATATATCGTCTCTACTACTATGCATATGTTTCAACCAATGGTATATATCGTCTCTACTACTACGCATATGTTTCAACCAATGGTATCTATCGTCTCTACTACTACGCATATGTTTCAACCAATGGTATCTATCGTCTCTCCTATTATGAATATCAGTTCAATTATCAGTTATGTGAGGACTATCATCATAACACTCCGTACATGCCCATAGGTGCTCCGATTTCCGCCTCAATGAATCCAGCAGTGTCCAGCGACCCACCACGCCATGTCTATGTTGATTAATCAATCTCTTTGTATATTTGGTATAACGTTGTTTTCGTGATGTACCAATATCGACAACCATCTCTCTCAAGCTGGTCAGCGAGTGAGATTCACAACCGTGAAACTCCTCTGTTCGGAAAGACTCTCTCAATGCGTTAAGAATGTCATTTCAACTATGCATATATTTTACTGGGGTCACCAGGAAAGATAGACTACAAAATGAGGACATCAGAAGCAGAGTGGGTATAACTTCATGAATCGAATACATTGAAAGACAACAAATGTAGTGGTTCGGACATTTCATAAGAATGGAACCAACCACCAATAACAGCATACAATAAAACGAGATCAGGTACTGGAGATAAAGAAAGACCAAGAAAAGATGGAAAGACATTATCAATACTACACTAAATAAACACGAATATAGCACAACGAGGGCAATCATCTGCCTGTGATGCAAATTAAAGCTCCCACCCCTGCGCTTAACGGCAAAAGTGGACAACTAATTCCATAATACACATAGGGAAAGACAATAGACATACAATTTTGACCAATGGCATATATCTTATATCCTCATCATCATCATCAAATAGCTTGTCCTGAGCAGAACGTTGCCACCCCAACAGTCCTCCGGAATTTCTCTCTCCTAGTCCAGATGTCCTGACTCTGCAGCCGCCATGTTCAAACCATCAGTTACATCCTGAATCCATCGTTTCCGTGGTCTTCCTCTTCTTCTCTTTGCCGGTATGTCTCCTTCCATTATTGTCTTCTCTAGCCCTTCATGTCTTTTTATATGTCCAAAATATCTCAAGTTTCTCTTTCTTATTTGTAGCATCAGCCAGTTTTCTTTGATTTTGAGTTCTTTCTGGATAGATCTATTTGTTATCTTCTCTGTCCAAGATATACGGAGGACTCTTCTGTAACACTTATATTCAAAAGCACATACATGTTTTTCTACTGTTTTATTAAATGTCCATGTTTCACACCCATACGTTGCCACTGGGAATATGCATGCTCTTAGTATTCTGATCTTTATTTTCTTATCAGTTTCGTTCCATACTGTTTTTAGTTGTTTAATTTTTTGTAAAGCCATGTTTGTTCTTCTTTTAATTTCCTTCATCCCATTTCCATCTGTTGTTAGCAGTGAACCAAGATATTCAAAACTGTTCACATTTTCTACTTTCTCTCCATTGATAAAAATATCTTTTGTCATGTTCGTTTTATCAGTTGTCATTCATTTTATTTTTGCCACACTGCGATATAGATTTTGTTTTTCGCTTTTATCTTTGATTTCTCCTAATAATTTCTCAATCCTTTTTTGTGATGTTGACCGTAACACTGTATCGTCAGCGCATCGTAGTTCAGGTATTTCTCTTCCTCCGATTATAAAAGGATCGCATTGTTCTTTTCCGCTATCTTCTGTCACATTCCTCATGATGTTTTCTTCATATATGTTAAACAGGCAAGGTGGCAAAATGGAGCCTTATCTGATTCCCTGTCTTATGTCAAACCAGTCTGATGTTTCATCACACGTTCTTACAGCCGCCATTTGATCACTATAAAGTTCTCTTATGATCTGTATCAAATTCTTCTTTCCTACAATGCATAATTTCAACCAATCAATTGAGTTGTCACTTTCAAATGTGCACACCTTTCAACCAATGAAATCTGTTGTATTATTTTTCGCCCATGCTTTGCAGGGGTCCGCAAGAGGAGCAAAGAATAGTAACACTGCTACCTACAAGGCATGTCGTAAGAGGCGACTGAGGTAGGGGCCTAGGGAAGGTGCCCTAGTAAATAACAAGTGACATAAATCGAATGTGCTGGCCTACTTGTAGGGGCACAACTGGCACAACGTGCAATCGCTCTTAGACTCAGATCACATACAAATCACAAAGAGTGGTTGAAGAAGTGGTCGGTATAGAGCGTTCGAAGAAGAAGAAGAAGAAGTGGTATTATTTTACCTCCGTATCCAGAGTTACAAGCAACTATAATCCAGAGAATACACACACCCCACATTGTTCTTGTTGTAGCCACTATCAAGCTACTTGCTAGAATACTGGTGCCTATGCGGTCAGGCTTGTTGAGAGAAACATACATTATTAATACTAGTCCTATCGATGCAAGAATCCAACCAATTGTGGCGTAAAGCTGAAAGAGAGGAAATAATATATCATCATCATCTTCATCACCGTCATTATTATCATCGTCATCTTCATTATCACCATCGTCATCAGCATCATTATCGTCAGCATCATCATCCTCCTCATCATCGTCAATCATCGTCATCATCATCATTATCATCATCATCGGCCTCATAACAAAAAACAGACACAAAATACTTAATAAACTAAAACATAATCTACTAAAGATTATAAGAAATTGATACTAGCATACAGACCTGCCTCCAAGAACGTGTTATTTCAAGACCAGTATTTCATCATCATCATCAAATAGCTTGTCCTGAGCAGAACGTTGCCACCCCAACAGTCCTTCGGAATTTTCTCTCTCATAGGCCAGATGTCCTGCCTCTGCAGCCGTCATGCTCAAACCATCAGTTACATCCTGAATCCATCTTCTTGTGGTCTTCTTATTCTTCTCTTTGCCGGTATGCATCCTTCCATGATGGTCTTCTCCAGCCCTTCATGTCTTTTTATATGTCCAAAATATCTCAATTTTCTCTTTCTTATTTGTAGCATCAGCCAGTTTTCTTTGATTTTGAGTTTTCTTTCTGGATAGATCTATTTGTTCTCTTCTCTGTCCAAGATATACGGAGGACTCTTCTGTAACACTTATATTCAAAAGCACATACATGTTTTTCTACTGTTTTATTAAATGTCCATGTTTCACACCCATAAGTTGCCACTGGGAATATGCATGTTCTTAGTATTCTGATCTTTGTTTTCCTACCAGTTCCGTTGCATACTGTTTTTAGTTGTTAAATTTTTTGTAAAGCCATGTTTGTTCTTCTTTTAATTTCCTTCATCCCATTTCCATCTGTTGTTAGCAGTGAACCAAGATATTCAAAACTGTTCACATTTTCTACTTTCTCTCCATTGATAAAAATATCATTTGTCATGTTCGTTTTATCAGTAGTCATTATTTTTGTTTTACCACATTGATATGCAGATTTTGTTTTTGCCACATTGAGATGCAGATTTTGTTTTGCCACATTGAGATATAGATTTTGTTTTTGCCACATTGAGATAGATTTTGTTTTTGCCACATTGAGATACAGATTTTGTTTTTGCCACATTGAGATATAGATTTTGTTTTTGCCACATTGAGATACAGATTTTGTTTTTGCCACATTGAGATATAGATTTTGTTTTTGCCACATTGAGATACAGATTTTGTTTTTGCCACATTGAGATATAGATTTTGTTTTTGCCACATTGAGATATAGATTTTGTTTTTGCCACATTGAGATATAGATTTTGTTTTTGCCACATTGAGATATAGATTTTGTTTTTGCCACATTGAGATATAGATTTTGTTTTTGCCACATTGAGATATAGATTTTGTTTTTGCCACATTGAGATATATATTTTGTTTTTGCCACATTGAGATACAGATTTTGTTTTTGCCACATTGAGATATAGATTTTGTTTTTGCCACATTGAGATGCAGATTTTGTTTTTGCCACATTGAGATCAATTTTGTTTGCACATTGAGATATAGATTTTGTTTTGCCACATTGAGATATAGATTTTGTTTTGCCACATTGAGATATAGATTTTGTTTTGCCACATTGAGATATAGATTTTGTTTTTGCCACATTGAGATATAGATTTTGTTTTTGCCACATTGAGATATAGATTTTGTTTTTGCCACATTGAGATATAGATTTTGTTTTTGCCACATTGAGATATAGATTTTGTTTTTGCCACATTGAGATATATATTTTGTTTTTGCCCCATTGAGATATATATTTTGTTTTTGCCACATTGAGATATAGATTTTGTTTTTGCCACATTGAGATATAGATTTTGTTTTTTGCTTTATGTTTCACTTCTCCCTAGTATTGATAAAATTATAAAATGGACAGGAAATAGTAATGCTAGTGAAGATTATTGATAGGAATCTCTTAATGTGCCAAGAGACATGTTAATTTTTCCAGCACCTGGTTTACCTTTGCGCGCCTAGGTTAATTACTATTTTGTTGACTGAGGTGAAATTGTCCCCTAGGTCGAGTGTGTGTTGCCGGCGCCCACAACTGAAGCAAATAATAGTAACACTGCTACCTACAAGGCATGTCGTAAGAGATGTCTAAGGTAGGGGCCTAGGGAAGTTACCTTAGAAAATAAGAAGCGCGCATAAATCGGATGTGCTGGCCTACTTTTAGGCGTATACCTGGCACAACTTACAATCGCTCTTATGCTCAGATCACATAAAAAGCACAAAGAGTGATTAACAAGTGGTCAATATGGAGCGATCGAAGAAGAAAAAGAAAATAAGTTACGTGTGAAAAATTAAATCAAAAATATCTTACCGGTCTCATTTTGACGCGGCCACCATTGCTTGACATGATGTATCCAGCGAGAACACCAACTATGTACGGTCCGATTCTTGCATATGAAGGGAAGTAACCAAAACGCACAAGCACTTCGGAAACTCTGGGAGCAAAATGTGTAAATATATATATATATATAGAGAGAAATGCAAAATAAATAGATGGGAGCACACATGGTTACTCACCGAATTGCAGTGATGATGTTCCTATCTATCAATCAATCAATCAGAATTGCAGTGATGATGTTCCTATCTATCAATCAATCAATCAGAATTGCAGTGATGATGTTCCTATCTATCAATCAATCAATCAGAATTGCAGTGATGATGTTCCTATCTATCAATCAATCAATCAGAATTGCAGTGATGATGTTCCTATCAATCAATCAATCAATCAGAATTGCAGTGATGATGTTCCTATCAATCAATCAATCAGTTGCAGTGATGATGGTCTATCAATCAATCAATCAGAATTGCAGTGATGATGTTCCTATCTATCAATCAATCAATTAGAATTGCAGTGATGATGTTCCTATCTATCAATCAATCAATCAATCAGAATTGCAGTGATGATGTTCCTATCTATCAATCAATCAATCAGAATTGCAGTGATGATGGTCCTATCTATCAATCAATCAATCAATCAGAATTGCAGTGATGATGTTCCTATCTATCAATCAATCAATCAGAATTGCAGTGATGATGTTCCTATCTATCAATCAATCAATCAGAATTGCAGTGATGATGGTCCTATCAATCAATCAATCAATCAATCAATCAGAATTGCAGTGATGATGGTCCTATCAATCAATCAATCAATCAATCAAACAATCAATCAGTCAATCAGTCAATCAATCAATCAATCAATCAGAATTGCAGTGATGATGGTCCTATCAATCAATCAATCAAACAATCAATCAGTCAATCAATCAATCAATCAATCAATCAGTATTATTCACAAACATGAGATAAATTATCATCTTTGTTATCGATCTCTTCACAACTTCTCAGATCTTCTGTCTTTCTTTTTGTCGTTCCACTGTTACCGGCTTTGTTGCCCAGTATTGTGGTTTTCTGTTTTTATCTTGTTCTGCTCTAGTGACTTGAGTGATAGTTATTCTGGCTTTTTGGCAGGGTTTCGCTACGTCATGTATCCATCTTTTTCGTATTCTTCCTCTCGCTTTCTTTCCCGATGTTCTGTTGTAGAAGATTGTATACAGTAGAGTTTGGTTGCATTCTTATTAAGTGGACAAACCACTTCATTCTTTGTTTCTCATTATAATTCAAGATAGGTTCTTTTTACAATACGATGGGCCATCTGATAAACCATCACAAACCATCACAAACCATCACAAACCATTACAAACCATCACAAACCATCACAAACTATCATGAACTATATTTTTCTAACCAGTTGTTAATAAATAAGTTAATAAGTTTGTCTCTGCTGTTGAACATAAAAAGTTATAACAAATTTTGCAAGGACATATTCACAATAAAATTTAGTCCTCAAAAACAGTGCGTAAAAAGGTGATTTATAGTCCGTTCAACTTGTCATGCCCACAGATAAAAATTTGTATCTTTGTAACCATTTGATGAAATAACTTGAAAACTTGCATGTGAACTACACATGTTCCCGACGCTATAAAATATTTGTTGCCATTCAAACAATCATACCATCTAGAAGTTTCCTTCTTTGTGCTATATATTTAACGCGTCCATTGGCATGGTTGAAGAAAATTCATGCTTACAGCCATTTAATACATTGATGACAAAAATAGCAACATTCAGAACGAATTCCGTGTTTATTTTAAACAATTCTTGCATTTTCCATGCACCAAAAAGACTCAGGCTTGAACATAGTAAAGAATTGACGTCATTAGTGCGAGACAGACATTTAGTTAAAGGCGTATATCGAAATTAGTGTGATGCTATTGGGTCATATTGTTGACTTCTCAAAACAGACATTGATATAACATTTCTAATGAGTTTGAAGTTACAATGCAAACGTATTATTAACGCTATACGCGAATTTCATATGAGTCATTTATGGGTTATAGGCACATATGGGTCATATGTACTACAGTATACAAGAACCAGAGAAAAGATATATTTTATTATAGTGATACCTCCCTAGACATATGTTAACACACGCACATTTTAATGAAGAAGTAGCAATTTGAAAACAATCTCTCCAGTAGCTCCGCCATAACAAGGTGCTATAGAAAAGTTCTTAAAAGAGGAAACAAAGACATCCTACAAGACATGAATATCAAGGAGCATTGGCTCATAAATAACATCATGTTCCGGAAGATGAAATATTTTGGTCACATTAAACGCCCCAGTGGTCTGGGGAGAAAGGGAATGGAAGGCATGGTTCCTGGAATACGAGTCAGGGGACGACCAAGATGAAGATGGCAGCAGGACATCAAAGAAACCGTGAACATGACGCTGGAAGAGGCAGGAGAACTTGCAAGAGATGTAGAGCTTTTCAGGCGGGCTGTGATGAATGCGACGTTCCGCAAGGGACATGTTACTACTTGAGCTCCGCCATTGCCAGTCCCAAGCCTGGACGTGAAAGGGGATGGCATTATGACATGGCAGCTAACTGTAACTGTAATGTCAGTTATTTAAAACAATAATACAACGATGTCTATATTTCTTGTATATTTCATGACTCTATTGCAATTATCAACATTGGCTTTGGCCCCCATGTATAAGATGAGATGATACGCCTTTGCCTGAGACTTATCATCAAATGTCATATGTGTGCGTTTACTGTAAAAATTAAAATGCTGTATCAGACTAGCCAAATATGCCGCCAACATCAAAGGAGACCGTTACATTACAAAATCCAGGTTTCCTATAGCAATTTCTTCCATCAGACATTTGTGTCGGTAAAATTCTAAGGATGGTTGCAAAGTTTCGCTACTGTGGAACTGATGGTTTTGCTACAATTCGCATTGGACTGTGGGCATGAGTTGTTGAACTGACTATAACAATGTGCATCAATAACTATAGTACGTTCAACTTGTCATGCCCACAGATAAAAATATGTATCTTTGTAACCATGTGATGAAATAACTTGAAAACTTGCATGTGAACTCACATATGTTCCCGACGCTACAAAATATTTGTTACCATTCAAACAATCATACCATCTAGAAGTTGCCTTCTTTGTGCTATATATTTAACGCGTCCATTGGCATGGTTGAAGAAAATTCATGCTTACAGCCATTTAATATATTGATGACAAAAATAGCAACATTCAGGACGAAATCCATAGTTTTTTGAACGATTCTTGCATTTTCTATGCACCAAATAGACTCGAGCTTGAACATGGTAATTAAATGACGTTACAAGTGCGACACAAACTTTTAGTTAAAGGCGTATATCGAAATTAGTGTGAGACTATTGGGTCATATTGTTGACTTCTCAAAACAGACATTGATACAACATTTCTAATGAGTTTGAAGTTACAATGCAAAAAGTCTCATTAATACTATACGCGCAGTACCGCAAAGAGGCACATATCTCTCTCTCTTTATCTCGGTCGTACTGTTTCGGCCATTTTGATCATTCTTATTGTGATATATAAACAGCCTTTGCCAAGAACGCTTGCTTTACCTTACAATCTTAAGTACCATTTGGAGTTCTAGTGCTTGTCCTTCGGCGACGTGTCCGATTTGAACCAGCGTTTACTGGGTTCGCTCTCCGTCAACATTTGACTGTCCCAGCCAACCTGCAAGGCAGCAGGTTGCTATTTTCTTTAGGGTAGCGACCCTTAGACGACCTACCCTCCCGGGCTGTCGAGCATCATCTGGCCAACTTGCCGGTCTTTTTGTGGACTACTTTGTTTTCCTTCCTTTCAGTTTTGTGTACGGTTTGCTCCGCTAGGCTTTGATTGTCCCCAATCTAACTACAAGGCAGTAGTAGGTCGCTACGAGCGGAAACGCGCACTGGATTCAAGTCTCTGCTGGGCTTTCCAGTTTTCTGCAACTTTGGGTGGACCGCTCACCCCTACGCCTGCCACGATATCTCACCATCAGCGATGTGCACGTCTACCCACCGGTGGGTCCACCCGTGCATCGTCCGCATGCGTGCTCGCTCTGTCCTCGTGTCTGCCTCACTATTTCCATCAGCTCTCGCATTTACCAGCCTCTAAGCTGTCCAGACACTGGGCTCAACTCAGGCCCCCACCTCATCGCTCCGAGTTTCGCCCTATGTGGGCCCACATGCAACCCATCTCGGGCCCAAGTTTTGCTCCACGCGTCCCACGTCTCTTTTCGTGGATGCACCCTTCATCCCTTTACAGTTATTCCTTCAGCTATTTTATTGTAGTGATACCCCCCTACAAGATATGTTAACACACGCACAATGTACCGAAAAAGTAGTGATTTGAAAAGTAGCTCCGCCATTGCCAATCCCAAGCCTGGACGCGAAAGGGGATGGCATTATGACATGGCAGCTAACTTTAACTGTAATGTAAATTATTTTTAAAAAACAATAATACAACTATGTCTATATTTCCTTTTTTTCATGACTCTATTGCAAGTATCAACATTGGTCCCCATGTATGAGCTGGGATGATACGCTTTTGAATGAGACTTGACATCAAATGTCATATTGGTGCATTTACTGTAAAAACTAAAATTATGTATCAGACTCGCCAAATATGCCGCCGACATCAAAGGAAACCGTTATATTACAAATCCAGGTTTCCTATAGCAATTTCTTCCATCAGACATTTGCGTCGGTATAATTCTAAGATTGTGTGCAAAGTTTCGCTACTGTAGAATATATGGTTTTGCTACAATTCGCATTGGACTGTGGGCATGAGTTGTTGAACGGACTATAGCAACGAACTTGTTAAATCATATCAAGTAGTAACATGTTCCTTGCAGAACTTTGCTTTCAGCACAGACCAACTGTAAAGCTCTCTTCCACTAGCAAGTTCTCTCGTCTCCTCCAGCGTCATGTTCAAGGTTTTTTTTAAAGTTCTTCTGCCATCTTCGTCTTGGTTATCTCCTGGCTCGTACTCCAGAAACCATGCCTTCCATTGCCGTTCTTTACAAACCACTTCTTCTTCTTTTGTCGTCACACTGCTACCGGGTTGTTGCCCAGTGTCGTGGTTTTCTGTTTTTGTCTTGCGCTGTTCTGGTGGCTTGTGTGATTGTTATCTTTGCTCTTTCACAGGATGCTGCCACGCCATCTAACCATCTTTTCCGTGGTCTTCCTCTTGCCTTCTTTCCCGATGTTCTGTTGTAGAAGACTCTGTATACTGTGGAGTTTGGATGCATTCTTATTAAGTGGCCAAACCACTTCATTCTTTGTTTATCTATATAATTCAAGCACGGTTTTGTGCCAACTTTCTTTCTTATGCTGATGTTGGTGATTCTGTCTTTTCTTGTGTTGTTGGTAACTTTTCTCAGGCAACGCATTTCACATGTAGTTATTTTTGTGACTGCGCTTTGCTCAATGTCCATGTTTGGCTCTGGTAACACAAAGTAGGTATAAAAATGCTGTTGATCATTTGTTTCTTAGCTGCCTGTGAAATATTTTGGTGCCTTAACAATGGGGCTAGCTGGTAGGTTACAGCATTTGCTTTTTGTACTCTAGCCTCTATCTCTCTATCTAGTTTTCCGTCTTCTGTGAATATGCTTCCTAAGTATTTGAATTCTTTCACTTGGTTTATTTTAGTGCCATTGACATGGATGTCTAGATTATTATGTTTTCTTCCCATATTCATTATTTCTGTTTTAGTGTTGTTGATTTTCATGTCATGTTTCACACAATTATTGTTCAAAGTGTCAATATGATGTTGTAGATCTTGTTCATTTTGATGTATCAGGCACTGATCATCTGCAAAAGCAGTTCATTTATTTCATCATTATCTGAATTCGACTCTTGAGTTATTTTATCCATATATGCGATAAAGAGTAGTGGTGAAAGGACACAACCTTGTCTAACACCTGATGTAATGGAGAACCAGTCAGTCATTCCTTCTGTAGTTCTTACTGTACTCTGGCTATCTTGATATAAGGCCATGATGTTACCTAATAGTTGTCCTTGGACGCCATATTCTTCAAGGATCTTCCATAGTTTGCACCTGTTTACTCTATCAAATGCCTTTTCTTGGTCTATAAATATAAGCTGTTTACTTTGATTGTATTCAATTGTTTGTTCGCAGATCTGTC